>CAJNDS010001202.1:0-74753 GCA_905221605.1 Symbiodinium natans | reverse complement strand
TCGTTAGTGCCGCTTGTGCCGCTTGTGCCGCATGCGACACATGGGTGTTGCGTGAGCTTTGGCCAAGAACATCCCGACCATGGCTGCGGTTCGATTTGTCCAGGTCAGCCTCGCAGACAGTAACAGCCCATCGGCTTCGTTGCATGCATCACTATGTATCAAACAGTATCATTCTGAGCATCTGACAATTGTTGCAACCACCGCCGAGGCCACGTTGCCATTCTTCGCCCCCTGGCAACAGACACTGCCCATGGTCATTTCCGGACACAATTTTGCGAGCAGCCTATAGGACTGTAGGCCCCAGGTACTCCACGATGTCAGCACTGCTTGAAACCGCTTGACTTGAAAGACAAGCACCCCAACAACTACCGTGAAGTCTAGAAGCCATTGGAAGCTCTCATTTTTGTCAAACGGCGAAACGAGCAAACCGAGCGGCTCGATTTCCAAATTCTAGAAAATTGAAGGCTGGTTTTCTTGAGGGGCCCTTAGGGTGAGATACGGGCCTTCTCGTCAACAGCTAACGTTCTTGTCAGCTCTCTGGCTTAGGATCTTCCTGTTAGAGTCTTGCTGCGGCGGGCCTGGCGGCTTTTGGCCGGGACGCTGCAGAAACGCTTGGGAGTCTGGTCCACCTTGGACTCCTTTGACGCCACAGTAGTGCTGCGACGGAGGCCCTCGATCTTTGAGCCACCGACGAGCCTGACAGTGAAGTAACGGTGCAATGGTATCACAACACTTGCGGGGCAGAACCCAAAGCCAAGATCTGCCTCTGTATGTCGCGGAGGTCGAAGGCTTTCCTTGCCAGATCGTCTTCTGGCCAAGCAAAGCACACAGGGGACTGGTGACTTGAAAACTCTTTGCCAGCAAGATACCCTTCATCGAGCATGTCCGCAATCATTTGAAGAAGCCGAGCTTGCTGTTCGTTTTGCAGCTGCGCTGCACAGCTTCGTAAAGCTATCCGGATTCGTGTGAGGAGCATCAGCAGCTGCTCCACAATTCGCTCCTGCCCATACGGCATAAAGGGGAACATGCAGAAACGCGGGAGACGCGTGCGTTTTGGCGTGGGTCGAAATGAAGCTGCAACTGCAACTCTGCGGGCCAAGGCTGTCCAAAGAACGCTGAGCTGACACTCTCCCAGAACTAGCTGAAGATTCTATTTTGCCGATCGGGGATTTCGTGATATTGAGCGATCTGCGCTCGAAGGCCCCCCCACCCAGCCCGATGTCCAGCTAGCACTGGGGCCAGTCTCCAAAGCGCGTGCGAGATATGCACGATGTTGCACGCTACTTAGCATACTGCACGTCCTGCACCTCATTGTGAGCTTCATGCAGTGGAAGCCGTCAAGGCCAACCGTTCTAGGACCAATTGCGCCTGCTCTAGGTTGGAGGTATGTGAGAAACTGTGGGAGAGGATGTGGAGAGCGGAAGGGACCTCGGATGTTTATGGATTTTGTGGTCTTCATCCCGGCCGTGGGTGGCTCGCGAACGCACAGAACCAACACCGTACACCCATCCCACAATCTCATAACATGTCATATCATGTCGTGAAATTCCAGCACATGAAAGCCGAAAGAGCTCGGATCTTCTTCGGCAGACCTCGATTACCTGCCTTGCAAGCTGTTGGCTCATGGAGACGGCTCTGTGCTGTTCGGCTGCTCCGAGGCAGCTCAGAGCACCTCTCTTCATTGAGCGCTCGTGCTCAGCCGAGGACGCGTTGATACGTATTACGAACTCCAGCGTGAAAAACATGAAAACATGTTGGCAGCTGTAAGGCAGCCTTTGCTGCCCTCTTCGCAGCTTGGCTAGTGTTTTGAGGAGGCCACTCCATCTCCCACAATCTCGCTGTGTAGTCTTGGACTCGTCAAGCTTCCATGCCAAAACGGTCACAAAGCCGCGTTGGTATGTCACAAATCAAACTGGCAGGTAGAGCTGCCGCTTTCTGCTGCACAGATTTGCAGATCTTTTCGCGTACGGTCACCCTACCCTTGAGGGGTGCTGGCTGACGCAACAAGTCAATCCAGTCTCAGAACTCGCAAACAAGTGCAAAAAGAAGCTTGCTTACGCGAAAGCCTCCACGAGTTGAGCTTGAACAGGGGCAAGGTCCCCACCCACAGAGAAGACAGCGTAGACAGTGGCCCACCATTGCCAGACTGCCTCCAATCCCAAAACCAAGCACGGACAGTTGAAGCTGGAAATCTTACCAAGCTGCAAAGATCCAAATCAACCACACCTTTGCCCTTGAGGCGAAACACCCGTATCTGGCACTCAAAAACATGGTATCGGCAAAGCCCTAACACCCTGAGCCCTGCAACCAAGCCCTAATACCCTAAGACGACGCCAGAGCTCAGAAGCCCCAAACCCTAACCTCGCATGGGGAGGGGGCGTACCCTTCTACCTTAAACCGTACGCCGTAAACCCTAAAACCCTAAGCCCTAAACATCAAGCCTTAAAATCCCTAGAGCCCTAAGGCCCAAACCCAAAAACCAACCCACCGCCACGAAGGGGGGAGGGGGGGGGGAACTTCACCCCAAAACCCCAAAGTCCTGAGCCCTAAAACCGGGAAGGGGCTTGGGGGGGGGGGGGGGGGGGGGCGGGTGGCTTAAATCGGGTTTATTTGGAAGCTGGTATTCGGGGTTTTCATCTAAGAGAAACCTTAAGGTGAGACCGCCTTTACCTCATTCCGCCCTGCCCCCCTGCACAGGGGAACGAAGAGACGAAAAAAAGGAACGAGAGAGAGCTAGAGAGGCCGGGAGAAAGAAAAGTGACTCGAACCCTCCTCGTGACTACAAGAGGTCTCTTGGACTGTTGAAACAAGTCCCTTCCCGAATAGGCAGTCTCCCTTGAGTTATTGAATCAATCCCTTCCAAAAAAAGCAAATCGTAACACCGTGTCCCAAATCGAAGCACCGTGTCCCTTAGAGCTTTTGAAGCAATCCCCTCCCAAAAAACAAAGTCGCAGCACCGTGACCGCGTCCCTTAATTTCGGAACAAGACCCTTTCCCAAAACAAAATCGCAAGCACGGTGTCCTTTTGTTTTTTGGAACAAAACCTTCCCCAAAACCAAATCGCAAGCGCCGCGTCTCTTTGTTGTCTGGAAAAGCCGCAAATCCCAAGAGAGGAAGAAGAACAGTGGACAACAAAGAAGAGCCCTGCCCTTTCTGTTTATTGTTCTTTTCTTTCTCCTTTTGTGTCCAGAAGGCCCTCTTTCCTGCACCGCTTCCTATTGCTTCTGTCTCCTTCGCTCTGTTCTCTATCTGTCGCTCTTCCACTGTCTTTCTTTTCCTGTTCTCCCTGACTGCTATCTCCTTTCCTTTGTTTCTCTCTCTCTCTCTCTCTCTCGCTCCTTTTCTGTTTTGTGATTTGCTATTCTTTCAATTTCTGCTCTTACATTCATTTATATAACTTAAATATGAAGGCCCCCCCCCCCCCCGGATTCAAATTACCAAGTTGTTTTACTTCCCGCCCCCTTGGGGAAACAAATAAGCAGAGGCAGTCTTTGGGTTTTTTTTTTTTTTTTTTTTTTTTTTTTGGGGGGGGGGGGGGGGGGGAATGTTTCCTTTCTAGGGTTTGGCTCTTGCCCCGTAAGCTAGTTCTCTATACTTTCGGAGGAAAACCTCTATTTTCTCCATTTGTTAATCTGGAAACCTACCACAATTTTAATGGCTATTTTCTGTAGAATTTAATCGGAACACCTCTATTTTTTGCCTCTTTTTTTCTATTGTTTTATCATGGGAAAACCTGTGTTTTCTTCATATTTCGCAAGGAAAACCTGTAAGTTCTGCTATTGTCGTATAAAAACCTGCAGATTCCGTATATTGTGAACAGAAAACCTCTTTTTATTCATATTTGAATATAAAAACCTCTATTTTCTTTCTTTTTAGCTACAAAATTCTTCTTTCGTTTAGGCATGCGGCCACGGACAGGCAGCAGGGAAGAAATAAATGAAGCAAGCAAGGAAGGAATGAAGGAAGGAAGCATTATCTTATCATACTCTTCGACTGTGATGTTACTATGCTGCTATATTGTTATACTATGATTTTTATTGTGATAACAATATAATATCACAACGATGTACGATTATGCGATTGTAGCATTATATTACGACATTCTGGGTGCATCAGTACAGCTTTGAGATGTGCAAGCTTGCTTCGAAATCATATGAACCTTTTTGAAACCCACCATGCAAGCATTGTGTCTGCGAACACGGGGGTTTGTCTGCCCCCCCCCCCCCCCCCCCCGCCCCCCTGCTGTTTTTTGCCGTATATAGAAAATAGAGACTTTCCTATACAGATATAGATAAACTAGAGGAGGTTTTCCTCTTAAAGTATAGAGAAAATAGAGGCCTTGCTGTTAAAGTTTTGGTAACATAGCGGTTTTCCTATTAAAATGAAGGATGGGTTCTTCTATTAACAAAAAGAGAGCATGTGGTTTTCCTACTAAATATAGAGAATAATTAGCTTATGGGACAAGAGCCAAACCCAAACAAACAAAAACAAAACAACAAATTAATTTTCCAGCCACTGAATATTTTAAATTATCTAGATATGAAGGCCCCTCCGGATTTAACTTATTTAACTTTTTATTCCCCCAGGATGGGGCCAGGCCCCCCCCTCCCCTCAGGATTCCAAATTATATACATTATGTAATTGTTGTAATTGTTTATCCTATTTAAATTTTGTACTTCCCGCCCCGAATTACTTAATTTAAGTAATGAAAATATGGAGGGGCCCTAAGTATTCAATTACTTAATTCTGGCTTGAACCCCCTCCAGACCTTAAATAGGGTTTGTTTGGAAGCGTCCTCTTGCTTAAACGGAGGCTTGTATCTCGAGTCAATCCTGCCAGCTTAAGCCTGCTAGAGTCTACCCCGTCAGATTCTAACGAGAGCTTTCTGCAAAAAGAAGCTACGGCAGGCAGAGCCTCGCGATAGCATGTCCAGGCGTGGAAGATCGGAGCCCAGGGCTGCAACTCTTGCTCCTCTCAACTTCTCAAGTTGAGACAAAATGAGACAAGCTAAGACCCCAGAGATCTCCTGGGATACTCCAGAGCCATCCTAATGTGAAGCCGAGTCGCATAACCCCGAGAACTGAGCCGATGACCGAAAGATGAAAACTCAGACAAATTCAATCCCCTCAGTGAGATGCACAAAAGCGGGCTCCTCGGCCTCGTTGAAAGGGCAGGCCATCGCCACTGTGCAGAGCAACTCCTTGGACATGTTAAGGCACTTCTGACACTTGGAGCGGTCTTGAAAAATGGCTGACCTTTTGGTGGTTACACAGGCACACACTTACACCATGACAAAAAGACACACCACATCTGACGCTTGCACATCCAAGCGCACACATCTCTGGAAAAATGGCTGCCGAGGCGCCAGTGCTGTCACGCCCAAGCCGTGTATGTCAAGCCGACGCCTTGCACTCGACTGGATCTCAAAACAGAGAACATGTGTAAGACAGACATAGACGACACAGATGGCCACACATTAGGGATCGGTGAGGTGCCTACGACCGGGCCCCAGGCTGGTATTGCTCGCAAAGATCCGGGCGGTGGTCGAAACCCTCCGGCCCAACCAGATGCATAATCCAGGAGCTGGGCGGCCAGTACCGGCTGTCGCCCCCGATGTATTCTGTCCTTTGGAATTCGGCACAAGGCGAGTTCCGTTCATTTCAATCGCGCCTTTTCGGTTCCGGGTTCCTTGTTGCAGAGGGTTCTGAGCACGGGGGAACACAGGGGGCTGCATGGCTGTATGGGATGCCTTGTTGTGGGCCTCACGAAACGCATACAGTATACTTATACAGATATTATACGTATTGGGATCTGGCAAAACTGCAAGAATGTCGTTGCTCATTGTCAGTGGACTCCCGGTGGATGCGAACTGTCACTCAACTGGGAGCTGATCTGTACATCACGGACGGCTCTAGTTGCTGCCCAAAGACTTTTGGAAGGCCCGAAGCTTTTGACCCGTACCTTGGACCCCAACTAACGCTCCAAACCTCATGCTGTCCAAACGATGGGACAACATTCCCTCAAAACAAGAGCAGCCCGTGCGTCGGACCAAGGGCGTTTCATCTGGAGGGGTTCCTTTTTTTGATTGGGGTCTGGGGCGCTTCTGACTATGGGCTTTTGCGTTTTTCGACTCAAGCGAGGTGACCCAGGAGCAAGTTTCCTGACTTCACACCCTCTCGTGCTTCGGGACCCCCGATGGTCGCCTGTGAAGCACTCGAATTCTCATCCTTGTAGGCTAGTCTTTATCAGATATTCCGATTTTTCCTGAAGGCCTTAGACCAAAACAGCTTTGGGCCTTTCCTATAACCCTTCACCTTCTAACCCGCTAACAGCTCTACAGAGAATCCTGCAGGTCTTTCAGCCCAGGCTCAAACCTTCAACCCCCTTAAAAACATAAGCCTCATGTTCCTCGATAAGTAGCCCGAAAATCCGCCGATTCCGTGAGGCCCCAGGAGTCTTAGGGGCGTCTCCACCTAGGGTTTGCCACTGTTTGCCACCCCTTTCTTTCGTGTAGTTTGACTGACTTTGGGCCTCGGCCGAGGCATGCCACGCAGCGATGAAATTCTGTGGCGTGGCAATGCGTGGCAGTGAGTAGCTTCTTATTCTTGCCTGGCGTCCTCCACTTGCCCTTCTCCGAGACCCAACTTTGGGAGTCCACGGCCAAGCCAAAATCGATGAGCCAGAACGAAGCGGAAGAATTCTCAGCATCGCCCTGAGCACCATCGATCCCACCATCGATCAGAATGTTGTGGGAATTCACGTCCTCAAGATTGAACAGACAGAAAATTTCTAGAGTAGGTCCTTTTACGGGTCCTTATGACAGCAGCATGGTGCGACTTGCTGTAACACATACTGTAACAGAAAGATACAGTGCGGGAGCGGCGGTCGCCAACTGTTCATGTATCCTGACGAGACTTGTCACAACCGCCTGATACTTAAGATTGGGGCTACGAAAGCTAGACTAACGCCGGACGGCGAAGCAATGCATTTTCGAGGGATGAATGAGAAGTGCGGATGCGGTCAGCGCAGCTGAAAATTTTGACTTGAAGCAAGCCTCTGACAAATCGAAGTCAGGAGCCCGCAAGGGGGGGGGGGGAGGGGCTTGTAAACGACAACTCTCGCAAGCTCCAAGGAGCTAGCTTTCGTGGCTTGCAGAAGCCCTCAGTTGGCTTCGCGGCGGCACTTAGGTTTGGGCTGTCATTGCTTCTGCGGCCCAAGACTCTCGATGCCAAGCGATCGGGCCCAGGAGCTGGAGGGCCGGGCCAATGTCTCGCAAGAGGGAAGATACCAGACCTTTTGCTTCGCTGTGCTGTGCTGTGCTGTGCACGTCCCATGGTGGCGAAGCTCCCGACTCCCCAAGCGTTCCAATCCAAGGGACTTAGCGCTCTGCGCAGGCCGGCCAAGACTGTGCAACCGGGAGGAGGATTTTGCCTGCCGCAACAAGCTGCAACAAGCTCAACAAGCAGCCAGATTAGTCACAAGGTTTGCCCTCGGAGCGACCCGTCCAGGCCTCAAGTAGTAGTCCAGAGACTGGCCCGGTACCAGCGTCATCGCCGTCCGCACTTTCCAACCACCCGAACATACGTTCACCTCGAACAGCGGTGGATGAAACCCTCAGCTTCGCCATGCACGCTTCCCTTGTTCAAGTATGAAAACCTCGAATTTCAATCATTCAATTTTTTTAAGGATAAAAGAACCCCACTGCAATCACCATCCAACCTTGTAGGCGATGCAGCGCGGCACCCTCAGCTGTCGGTGCGGCGCGGCGCGCTCCAACGCAAGGAGCACCTGCACCTCGAAAACGGCCTCGGCATTGCATGATCTGTATCATTTTGTGTGTGTGTGCGTGCCAGCAGTGTGCTACAGCTGACAAGGACACAGTGACACAGTTTGTTGATCCAGCCTGTCGCAGCTCGCTCTGGCTACGGCATAGCACCTCCTTCAAAGCCACCTCTGACGGCTCCGAATGACCCTTTGCACCAAGCACCTCGCCGGAAAAGTGGGGCATGGTTGGGGGCGCGACCCACACGAGCAAGGTCGCACGACCCACACAGGCAAGGTTGCGCGACCCACACAGCAACACCCAAATAGCCGCACATAGTACATAAATCTGGCCTGGGCCCTCCAGACCTCGCCGTAAGAGCCCCGGCCAAGGACATCGCTGCAACGAAAGCGGCAATTTCCAATCTCTACCTTGTCCAGGGCAAAGAACTGAGTGTAACACAAATGTCCGTCTCGTTCTTAGCTTGCTCCCACAGGCTGGGTTTATGAAGACACCCAGAGCATCTCATGCCCAGACTTACCCCTGCAGAACCCCGTTGACAAAAAGCATCCATGTCATGAAATTAGGCTGCTTCATGGTGCTTCGATGTGGTGCGAATTTGTGGAATTTATAGGAATTTATCGTGGAAGATCGTGGAAGTGTAGTTGATTCGGAGATGTTGGGAAGCTGAGGCTTGAGGCATCGTGTCTTGAAATTGAAATGTCAGGGGTATCAAGGCGCCCTGCTTCAGCAACTGTGTTCTTGTGATCTTTGTGTGCAGGGTCATGGCAAAACAACAAGCCCCTGGGGTGAGGATCGAATCCAAGGCGAAACCTGCGATGGTTTACGAGTCGCGGGTGCAGTAAAGCTTGCACAGGAAGAGTTGGGGCGCCACTGTTTTTGAGCTTCTTCTCTTCGACGCACTCCAGGAGTGCGTCAAGGCGAAGCGGCTACGCACACTTGCAGCAAAAAAGTTGTCCCCCTTAGCTTTGGAAATGCCCCTTGCCTCGGCACCAGCGCTGTAGACGTCCTGCGGCGAAGCTTCTTTGGGGGGCACCCTTTGCTTCCTTTTGCTTGCCTTTTGCCCCCTGCCGTCCTCATCCAAAAGTTGGCTCGCACTGCTGACACTTCCTGGCATACAGGGCAGGCATCGAGGCAGCGAAAGGGACCGGCAATGGAGTGCACAGCCACCGCCTGGTTCTGACTTGCCATGCACGGTCTGCGGGAAATGCGGGAAGCAGTGCGTTTGGCAAGGCACAGGTCGAGGTGCCTCACTCGCCTCGGCCGAAAGACTCTCAGCGAACTGTGATTTGAGAGCGCTTGAGTTACTTGAGGTCTACACCACATAAACGGGAGCCGATGTGACAAAGGTGTTGCCGATATTGCTGACCACGCTGTGCGCGCCTGCCCAAACTTTTGCAACAGACGGAAATCTGCCGAGGTCTCAAGCCGTAGGCGTTGGAAAACATAGAACAGGTACCCACCCACCAATCCCGCGAGCAGACGGTGCATCAGGTTCAAGGGCATTTGGGGCCGGCCATAGGGCAGCCAGCAAATCCTCCACCACCTACCCGCCCCCGTCCTCCACGGCTCGTCTCTTTTTACGACGACACAATTCATCACATGGTTCATCCCATCCATCATCCCACACATCATCCCAAACATTCCACAGCATCTCGGCTCCGGTGACGCGGCAGCGATGCGGCGCAGACGCTGGACCTGTCAACAGGCATGGCCCATGCGTTTGATCTGCAGTCTCTCATGCGACCTGTCCTCCTTCCGCGCAAGCGCTTCCCAACATGCTCTTGCCTGCCCATACACACGAGACCCCATGGGAAGGGCCTTGTTTCACGCTCGCAAAAATTGGAGCCCATGCCCTGCGAGGACATGCGCCAGCGCAACTTTGCGACATGCCTCCCACACCCTATAGCGCGATTTTGAGCAGGCGCGGCGGGTCCCACTAACCCTACCCTGCGCGTTAGAACAGAGTGAAAATTTAATCCCAGCAATCCATCACACCATCCATCCACGCATCATCCATCACGAGTTCCATCCATGCATCAACGATAAGGAAGAACCTTCCAGACGACCACCTCCGCTGAAAAACGCTCGCCACGCTTTCGGGAGAAAAACAAAATAACTCAAAACACAACAACCACCAGAAAAGAACCCCCCCCCCACCCCAACCCCCAACGAGGACAGACAGGAGCGGGATGCGAGCTGGCTTCGGGCCAAAGTCAGGGACCTCCACAAAATGACATAGTCAGCAAGAAAACCACATTAAAACGCACCGCTGCATTGACATGTAGCAAATTCTAGCAACCAATCAACTTCGAGATACTTCGGGCAACTCAAAATCCTCGGATTTGGCATGTCTGCACGAGCGCTTGACACAGCCACCGTACGCGTTGCAAATTTTTGAGGAATGTTGAGGACAAGGACATAATTACTGGGCGCCTGGGGAAACACTTCTATGCGTCACCACATGGTGGCCAGGCAGTACCATGGCGAAGCTCGAGGCTGCTCTCAGCTGGTGTCTGTCCTTACAATCCTCAAGTTAGACTGAGCTAGAGGTGGCGCTCCGTGTATCTCAATGTGTATCTGTGGCCACTCCAACCAAGCGCCGGCCAAACGCCAACCAACCGATATGCATAGGCTGCATAGATGTCAGTCTTCGCAGCAAAGAACGACGAAAACGTACAGACGTCTACGCATGTGGATGGGAGGGTGTGGAGTGGATGGGTGGGTGGGTGGGTGGGTGTATGTGTGTGGCATCTCTCTATGGATGTCGGCTACTGCTAAAAATGCAGATGCTGCGGTCAGCATGCAACACTGAGCTGCAGTCCAATCGAGACCGCTCTTGCCAACAGATGTTCTTGATTTGAGTGTGCCGTGCAGATGCCATGCAGACTTACATGCCGGTCCACAGGGCAGATCTCCACGTCACAGGCCCGCCACTCTTGGCTGCTGCCTTCGCAGGCAACACCTGTCATTCGAACAGATGAGATGATTCATTCACAATGCACATGAATGCACCGGTGCATTGTTCCTGGCATGGGCTGAACGAACAGCAAGGTTTCAGAACAGCGAACACAAGTCTCTGTGACAGCGTTGGCATCTTTTCAAGGACGAAGGTGGGGCCTCCGTACTGCGCGGATACGACCTGTGCAGAACAGTGCAGAGCAGTGCAGAGCAGTGCAGAGCGGTGCAGGGCAGTGCAGAGCAACACCCAGTATCTGCATGCATCCTGCTGAGAGTGTTTGCCCGTGCTGCACAGCACGTGCAGCTTCCCCAAGCCTCCACGCGCGTTCTGTCTTGAGTTCCCCTGAACAGGTTTCGTGCATTTTCTGAAGTAAGCTCAATGAGCCACGAATGGTGTGCAGCTGCAAACACGCAGGCGCCACTCTCCGCAAGTGACGCTGCAGCCATTCCACGGTAGCCAATCCTGGAATTTGTTTGCAGTCGGCACACGCAGCCACCAATCATCACCCATCTGATGCACATACTTCATTATGTTTATCAAAAGTGCCGCTATGCAGAGGGCCCGACACCCCAAAGGCAATCGACGGGACAGTCCAGTGGCGCACACATGTCCTCCTGGACAGGGTTAGTCAGAAGGTTGGCGGGGCATCTGGGATGCGCAGCTCGAAACGAAGAGGTTTTTGAGTTGGATTTTGGAGCTAAACTCAAGGGACCGACATGAAAACCCCAGCCCGTTTACTTCTCGCCACTGTGCTTGTTTGACCCCGTCCAACATGCAAGTTTACTCTTAACTAACGATTGGTCTCCAAGTGCAGAGTCTTCAGAGTCTCCCGATATTTCCCATTTGCTAATCCCGGCATCGGCCTTGGCCTGTTGCAGTTCCTCCGGACAAGGCATGCCCTCGCCCTCCGCCTGGGCTTCAATCGCGTTGGATATCGTTGACACGTTCGCACACTCCCCATCAACATCATCGCCCATTCCCATGGCCGCTCCTGCTTCAGAATTCCACGAGACCTGCCAAAGTGACATGCAAAGCAAAACTACTGCCAAGCCGTGTTCAAACGCATGCGTGCGGGTCCGACATGCAATGCCTGTGCTGAGTGCCACCGGAACAGGTTTTTGAGCACTCGGACCAATCCGTCCAGGACTCAGTGAGTCGACTAAGCAAATGAGACTGCAAATACTCAAATGCGGAGAGGCAGCACTGTAGCACACATGCACGCCAGTCTTAGACGGCAGCCGAGACTTGGCAATCAATGCAGGTGTTGTTGCAGCTTACCTCCTGGACCCACATCTCAACAGCTCAGACTGCTCCAGCCCAGCAACACCAAAAATGCCGACCTACGCCATCCCTGCCCTACGCCTGCCCTATACCTGCCTTGGCCCTTATCTGTCCCGACCTTTGCGCGACCCCATCCCCGAAGTCCTCAGCTGTAACGCCACAGGCAGCCCCTCCCGCAAAGGGCTGGGTGACAATAGAACGGCTCCTCGCATCTTTGGCGTAAAGCACGGTACTACACACGACTCTTCCATGTCTTTGAAACATTGTTGAATGTCTGTCATCTTCTGCAGGGTCCCGGGTACCTCTAAACTATGAGAGATAGGCTGGAAGAGCCATTTGCAATTGTGCAACAGCCCCAACGGATCCTCTGCTGTGTGCCACTGCAGTATGGGGTACAAGGTGTCCAGCCATCCCAGTCCGTTAGCTCGCAGTCAACCGGGCATGCAATCCTGGTCAGCTGGCATACCATGTCGACCCCTTTTTGACAAGGCAAAGCAAGGCTTGGTAAATGAACACTGCCATGGCACTTGTCGGCGCAGACACCAACCTGAACATGCTCACGCTGGGTTAGCACTTCCAAGAAGAAGTGAACATCAGATCCCCGCCTCTGTGCGATTGCCACTACAGGTTTTGCCACCACCGTCCACGGGCACCTGTAAATACAGCGTAGGTGGATGCCAGGCATCCATGGGGCCAGTAGGAATGGATGGGCCGGGAAAATCGCACGGAAACCACGCCGAACCTAAAAACCCAGAGTGTTGTGTGACGCTAGGAAGCTCGAGGTGGCTTAAACGGGACCACCAAAAAAAAGTACCAAAACAAAGATTTAAAGATTAAAAAAAAAAAACGCACTAAAAAATTAGGCCCTCCGGCTTCAACCCCGAAGAAAGTCTCCGACAGTCCTGCAGTTTCCTGACTCAGGCCTCTCTGATGCCTATCTCAGCCCTCCACTCTTCTGTTTCGACTCACTGCATAGAAGAAAAAGCCCGTTGACCATTTGGTTTTCCTTCTCCTTTTGCACGCGAAAGAACAAACACAAAGTCAAAAGCAAAGAAAGAGGGATACGCTAACCTGTCAGAAGGTGTAAGCAACTCCCTGTCAGAACCTCCTCAGACCGCTAATTCGTCTCAGATTGGCACTGCAACCTCTCGTTGGCGTGTATGCGTGCCACCGTTGCATGACCTTGAGCAAGCGTGACCAAGTGTCAAGTATCTGCAACTAAAGCTATGTGCTGTTGCCATGTTTCTGCCCTTTCAATGCTCGATTCCGCAGGAATCTTGGCTCGCAACGCAGTGCAGTTGCTCCACTCCGACCACGTGCCCCATTCGCAATCCACGCCTTAGCATCAGGGACTGATGATGTGAAACGTTCTCTGAGAGCTCTCCAGGACAGCTCAAGACATTTTGCGGATGAGTCACAAACATTCGTGCAGTTGTTGACCTGAGCCTTTAGTGAGCAAGGTAGACCACCGTTCTGCGGCTCTCTGGTGATGTTGCGCGTCCTTCCAACCAGGTAGAGAAGCCATCGTCACAGATTCGAGATCATTCCATCATATACTCCGTATCAGCTCTGGGAAGTGGAAGGAAGGGGGGGGGGGGGGGGCCGCTATATATATATATATATATACTACAATGACTAGAAGAGTCCTGTTTGTCAGGCCAGAGCAGAACGGCTCACAAGTCGACCACTCCGTCCACTCAGTGTACTCGCAGTCCAGGGGGCAGTTCTCAATATTGCAATCCTGGCAATTGAGACGCTTGAGCCGCTTGAGTCGCTTCAGCCCCGACAATTCAGCCATATTCAGTGCATCAAGTACTAGTCTATGCACCCATTCACCAAAATGACTGAACTCGGGAAGACTTGGAGCGAACTGCAAGCTTTAAAGCCTCGCCTCCTTCTGAGCAATGTTGCCCTCACAGGCTTCTCCTTCTCCAATCTCCTAGCCGAGCTTGTCAAGATGGACACGAGTCCACAGCAACCCTAAGAGAAGCGCTGATTGCAGCATCCCTGATTTCTTGCGTTCGTATCCGGGACGGCACAACTCATGAACAGAACCTGCTCAGCAATTTGGGTTCAAGCTTGGTTAACCTACTTCGTCCTGAGGGTTATTATTGGGCGAGGAAATAGTTCAACCCTGTATTTGTAGGGTTTCCTAAAAAAAACACAGAGGAAATAGAGGTTTCCTATAAAAGTACAACGGAAACCCCTGCAATCTCAAGCATACATGAAATTGTTGTAAACCCACCATGCGAGCATTGTGCTTGCAGATCCGGGGGGGGGGGGCTGCGCAACCCCCGGTTGTTTTTGCCATGCAATCTTGCTTCAAAGCATCTATGTCTTTGTTCGCACCCCGCATCCCCCCCCCCCCCAAGCCCCCGTGCTTTATTTCACAGCATATATGAATCTTATTGAAACCCATCACGCGAGCATTGTGATTGCAAACGGGGGGGGGGGGGGGGTTGTGCTGTGCCCCCCCTCCCCCCAACCCCCTCTTTTTTCAAGTGCAAGCCAGCTTCAAAGCAGACGAATCATATCTTTTTGAAACCCCATCATGCTCGCATTGTCTGCCCTGCTTTTGGAAGCCGTGGAAGCTGGCTTCTTTGTTCCAGACGCCTCTCGCGGGCGGGGGGGGGAAACGGCGAATGTACCTGAAAAGCAGACGTCATGGGTATAGTTGCTGTAAATTTTGTTTTAGGTACGGGAAGTCTCATGAAGATACAGCCTGAATGGACATAATGTCTAATTTGGACTAGAGCCCCATTTCGTACAGACAGGTGCTATCATCGTTTGTCAGATATTGAGTTTTACTGTCGAAGTCCCCATAAAATGATACCCGCTACATCTTTTGTTATATTAAATCTATTCCTGACTACTGAATGTTGCGTCTCACCCCGAGAGAAGCCCGCAGAGAGTCCCGCCGAGTATCGCTGTGGTGCCCACTCGAGTGCCGCAGTCCCGCGCGCCCGTCTCAGAGAAGCACCCAATTGGGCCAGGACTCAACATGCCCGGCCCGTGTCTCGGGGCCGTCGGAGGCGGCGCGACTTCAAACTTGCCATCCAGTAACATCAGAACCAAAAAGTGTTTGTTGTGTCGGCTGTGCTTTGATCCCCATGTCCTTCTTGATGTACGAGCAAGAGCCCTCCTCTGCTTCTAAGACGAAGCCAGCATCACAAATTGACCAGAAGTTGGTGCAGCCTGGTCAACTCAATGCGGAACCTATGTGAGATAATGTGAGACTTTGCGAAGATCTTCCCCTGACTTGGCTCCCACATGCTCTCACAACTGCGAAGATCCGAGGTTTTGAGGTCATGAAGAAACACTTGAAAGGCTTGTAACCTTCCCGATGAAAACACTCATGGCATGAGTGTCAATTATTGTCGACAGCCGCGTGCTGTCTTTGCAACCATACGTGGGTTAAGACAAGTTCGGCCTGCCTTTGTCATAAAGAGCTCCACAAGAGGCATCTCCGCTGCAAGACGCCTCAGAGTTTGGCCCATAACTAGGCAAGCCGGGAGGGACAGGCCAGGCAAAACACACGTGCACTCAGAGGATCTTCCAAATACTTGGCCAATCTTGGTTATCGATGCGCGTGTCCGGTGCGCATCTGGGCCCCCTTTCCAAGCCTGGGCCGTCAGCGGCGGCTGCCCGGCCACGCCAAGCTCGCGCTGGTGGGCCTGTCGCAGGAAGATTTGTGGGGACCTGTTCCATTGTTCAATGGCAGGCTTGCACGTTGCACTCTGCTGGCACGCTCGCGCTGCAGATCGCTGCAGGGCTGTAGAACTTGCAAGCGATGAGGAGGGTGTTCAAGCCAGTCATTAGAGTCATTACCTCCACATGTCTGCACTAACGGCAGATGTCAGCCTCGTCACACTTGACGCCCATCTTCTTCTCGTAGCCGAGGGCCTTCCACGAGAATCTGTTTAAACATTTCTCTCGAGCAGTCTGAAGTGCAGACATTGGCTCCCTTACAGGCCCACCTGCATGTCGACTTCAAGCAGAGAAAGGCCGGCAGAACTCTGATTCCTGGTGCAGTTTGTGCTTCCCCACACTAGCTTTCCACTCTTCACCATCTGAAGCCTAAACCTACAGCCAGAGCAAGCCACTCGATCCTACTGACGTAGGTCTCGGTGCGAAGGCGCTGTCGACGGCCACCGCCACAGGAGGCACTGCAGTCGCCCCACTCCTCGCAATCTGTGCACGCTGAGATCGAAGAGATACGACTGCAACAAGGCCAAGGCCTCCCAACCGGAGAGCACACAGTCCATGCAAAGGTTGGCACACCTGCTGTGGAGCGACATGAAGAGCTCTGTTGTGAACACTCTCAATCCCTGTGAAGCGTCATTCGAGGCTTCTACAGCTGCGCTACTGCTGCCATACCAGTGCCGACAAGAAGCTTGCGCTGCTCGGCCAGGTCACCACAAAGGGCACCGCCGAACCTGCCAAGCAACATGCGCACATGTGCACATTCACTTGATGTGTGGTCTGTGTGGTACGCATCATGTGGCCACATCGCATCTTTCAAGCATTCCCGCCAGCCTGGGTTGGGACAAGATCTTGCGGCTTCGGTTCTGCTCACCCAAGCAATGCGGCTGGCAGCTCGACCAGGCCGTCCAATCACTGAGTTGGCAATCCACCGGGCAGTTCAAATCTGCACATATCTGTGTCTCCGTGCCATTGCCGACACACTCCTCACCTCTGCAAGAGAAGAGCCAAGACTGCAGAGACCCCTGAACCCAGCCACATGACCATCAACACGCCAGTATTGCGTCACATATGTGAAGGCCGGGTGCATCTTACAGGCGCTTTAAAGGCTGCCCTCTCTCTCAGAGCACACTCTCACAAACTCTCAGTGAGAGCACTCTCTCACAGAGCACTCTCTTTCTCGCAGAGCACTCTCTCACGGAGCACTCCTCGGCCATCCTTGGGCACAGCCACAGCCCGGCTTCGCATCTGGCTCCCACCACCGCAGGAAGCGCTGCAGTCGCTCCAGGTGGACCAGTCAGCCCACCTCAGGGGGATCCGAAAGTTCAGACTCCTTTCCTGTGGTGCTATGCAGTGCTGTGCCCCACGAGATCCACGAGCCTGCAGTTTACGCAGTAGTTGCTGCATTCTCTGGACTCTGCCGTCGCAAAGCACGGTTTGCCACCCTCCTCCTCTTCAAGGATGATGGCCCGGTTTCGGGCTTGCGTCCCGTTGCACCACGGCTCACACACTGTCCAAGCACTCCAGTCACCATACCTCAGGTGACTGACCAACAGCCTGCCATTGCCTGATATCGCCTCCACCAACCCGCACAAGCAGCAAAATGCGAATCCACGCAAAATCCACACAACAACTGAACGATCGGCAGCGCGATGTGCGGACGAGAGTCTGACAGTCCCGGGGGCACACTTTGGTGTTGCACTGCTCAACCTGTAGCTTGTCCACCTGGAGAAATAGCAACTGTCCCGGCTGGAAGCGCGACTAGCAAGCTGCAAATATGGTTCAAAAGCCTTAAAAACCCCTAAACCCGAAAAACCCGAAACCCCAAATCCTAAAAACCCTAGAAACCTAGGCAAGCCCTGAAACCTTAAGAACTTCAACTAAAGCCTAAACCCCAAAAACTCTAGCCCTAAAACCCCACGGTTTTCCTGTAGCGAGTGTGGAAAATATCACATTAAAACATGAGCACAAAAATTGAACGTAAAGGAAATACATAGCATTCGCATCTATTAGTCTAGCATCAGAAGCATGGTGTACCAAGTATTCAAAAACAAACGCCGGAGGTAGTTAAGTTCACGAGGATATGATGAACACGCCTCAAGACCCTGAATGTCTTCGGGTCAGTCACGTCCTACATTTACCCTCAACAGTGCTGCCGTGGCTAGCCACAAACGCTAAACTTGCTGATAAACGCGGTGGCAAGGCTGCCAGAACCACCTGACTGGGTGTCTGAGCCGAGGTGACGGGGGCAAAGAAGAGGGCCAAACCCTAAACCCAGAAGAAGCTGGCCAAGAAGGAGCAACAGGGCTGACAGGGGCAGAATGGCGAAACGTACTCGAGGGTCTTGGCATGTGCAGGCTAGGCTTCGGTAGAAGAAAATGGTTTGCCGCAGGTAGGCGGGATGCCGACGCACAAGCAAAACAGCGAGGAACCGTAAGTCGAAGAGGGGTATCACTTTGACACTGCAAGCAAAAGGGGTGTAATAGATGTGCTATGATGTGCTTCCTGGGCTGGCGTTTGACGCCTGCCTCGTCACAGGCAGATCCACCTCCCATCTCCAGCTTCGACCGGCTGCACGAGCCTGGAATCTTGAGATGATGAAGTTGACTCACGTAGGACCGCGGCTCATGACCGACCAACAACAGTCAACAATTTCAACAACGGCCTGCTTCTTCGTGGAGGCTGAAGCCGATGTTGCACAGCACCACAGTTCCGTCGCAACCTTCATCATACACTCCTGGGCCATTTGTTGACAGTACTGGACAGACTTTCAAGGTATGAAACAAAGCATTACACGCTCCTCCACACGTTGGGTCAGCATCGCACCGTTCCTTCGCAGCAGCAAAGACCATCGTCCCTTCACGGCGGCCTAAGGCAAAAGCACAACTCCGTGCGGAGGACCCTCCGTGTCTGTGAGATTTCTTCTTCCGACGTATGTCAACCTAAACAATCATTCTGGAAAGATGAACACAAAGCCTTGGGCGAGGGGCTTGCAGCATCACACCGCACGTTCATCTGCAACTCATAGCCGAAGACTCGGTCCATCTCGACATCTGTAGAAATCGGACCTGAAATATGAGAAGAGCTCACAGGTGCACATGGGTCTTTGGGAACTTGTTCGGGTTTTGCTGCCCTCTTTCCCTGTGCTTTGTGCTTTGCGCGGCCTGAACGATTGGTGCGAAGGACGAAGAGCTGATCTCTGCTTCGGCTCTTGGTCCCATTTCCACAGGTCGCTGTGCACGTAGAGAACGGTGTCCAGTCCAGCCAACCACAGTCTCTGCCTCACATCTTGCAACACTGCTGCAGCGCTTCAGCGCAGCGTGAAGCACAACGTGACTCACAAGCACAAGGGAAACTCTCGAGAACGTTTTTCCCAAACAAAAAGTTGTATAGACAACAACGACATAAGCTGCCTCTTGTTGTGGATCACCCATCCTAGGTGTAGGTGAGGCTTCGGACCCATGGCCCTCCTTCCTCAATAAATGAGGGGCTTCCTTGAAGCCTAGAAGCTCGAACCCCCGCCCCCCAAACTGTCCGACAGAAGGCGCTGCTCCTGCTTCTGAAGGCGATGCGAAAACAAATTGAGCAGACGCAGGGTAAATCTAAGTCTCGACCGCGGGCTTGTATTATTGGCATAGGCAAGGAGATCAGAGCTGGATGACGAGATACGCAAAAGGCAACTTCCCACCCATGCGCAAGGAGAGGTGTCCCTGTCAGAGTTCTTCCAACACTGTCCAATCAACGTCTCGACGTTGGGCGAAACCTTTTTGTAACTTGCTGCCCTCGGGGCGGAAATTCCTGTCTTCCCGACATTGTCAGACCCGTCACACAGATGTTATGGGCTCGCTCTTGCTGGTGCGAGAAGTGGAGCTGGCTGCCATACGCAGAAGAAGCATGCTCTTGAGGGGGGAACAGAAGTTGGGGAGAGAAATGAAGATGCACACAAAAAAAAATATATATATATATATATATATGTTTTGTTTATTCATGTATTCGTTTATTTAAATACATATATATATATATATGGGCGTGCACATTTGCTACTATATAATCAAAATATAAGCGTCTGACAACGTAACAGCGTATTCTAAATCTTCGTTGGGCCGCACAAGTTGGAGCACTGCCGGATCTGCTTCGTCACGCCACCAGTGAAGTCAGGCTCTGAAGCCGCCAAAGAGTTGCAGGATTTGCCTCCGAAGGAGGCCTTGCGGGTCACGTTTCGTTGCCGCGTCTGTGAGCCTTGGCGAAAGGCAGCCATGAAGTGCCATGAAGTGCCGCCTTGTAGGTGGGTCTGCTGTGACTGGCTCCAGCAAGTGAAGCAAACAAAGCGCGCCGGTCCTTCACAGTACGGCTCACAGCCTGTCCAAGCAGTCCAGGTTGAGAGCTCACAGTCCACAGGGCACTCCTGACCCATTCTATGCAAGTGTGTGCGAACGCATGCGATGGAAATGGAATGATGAGAGAAAAGGCAAAAGTGGGCCGCTTTGCTAGTCCTGCTCGCTGCAGGTCTTTGTTTCCTGGTCGCTGCCGGTGCACTCTTGGCCACCCCCTTGCTTTGGCGTTGCGATGGAGCGGCTCCTCTGTGCCTCTCGAAAAAATCGAGAGGAACAGAAACCGCACATTCGCATCTCACTCTAAAGAAATCTGCACTAATTGCTTACACTTATGCTGCGCGAAGGACACTCAAAGGCTCTGAGGCGCTGACGGAACCGCCTCCGCAAGACACTGTGCATGGTGGCCAGGCGGTCCAGTCCGTCCAAGCACAGTCGACACAGAAGTTGCTACATCTCTGGTCCTCCATCACAGGGCCCTCACAGGGCCGTCACAGGGCATAGGAATGCCAAGCACAAAAGCAGTCCTCCAAGGTTGGACCACATGGAATACCACCGAAGGCAGCATGAGTTGTGATATTTCTTTCTCGCTTTTGCGTCCCGTTGCAGAAAGGATCGCAGGCAGACCAGTCCTTGGAAGTGGTGGATGTGGCGGGATTCAGCGGTGGACTCAGGGACTTAGGGCAGGAAATCAGCAAGCTCTTCAGAAATCGCACCCTGAAGCCAAGCTTCGGTCCAGTCCGTCATTACGCAGTCCACTGGACACATCTGCTCATTACATGTCATGGTCTCACTGATGTTGCCCTGGCACGGCTCGCCCCGTCCGATCTCCTTCCAAAGAATTGCCGGGTGAAAACAGATGTCTAAATGTCGGCAACACACTGACACGCTCGGGGTCCTTCTTCAGGTAAGAGCATGAACCTTCCTCACTTTCAAGAGTGAAGTTCGTGTTGCAGAGTGTCACCCAGTTGTCGCAACCGTGATCATAAAGACCTGCCGCTGCTGTGGATGAGGCGCTGTGCTACCAAAGGAAAACAAGCTCGCAAAGTGTACTGGCAAAACAAGCGAGCGTAAAACAAACTTGTTCAGTTGATGGCACCACGCTGTACGTCAATCACCCCTGGGCTCGCCTCCACAAGTGGGGTCAGCACTGCACAACGCTTCCGCTTCCTGCAAACAAAAAGCGAGGCACATGAAGAAAAATGATCAAGACCAGCATCTCAGTCGCTCTCTGTCCTGAGGAGTGCCCACGCCGTCAGCACTTCGCTGGTGCTTTGGGTCACACCTGCGAGCGACATGCTGTGATCGCCCTCACTTGAAAGATGCTCAATCAACAGGTGAAAACAGTTGGCGCAAATTAGGTGCACGACTTAACCGGCAGCTGCACTCCACAAACAAATCTCTACGCGGAACTGTGCAGCCGTCAACACCTGGCATTCCAGAAACAGTAGCAATCTGGGAGCACCTCACACCCATCTTCTTTTGGTAGCCCCAAGCTCCTGCCAGCAAGCCCGTTGCAAACTCCATGGAGAATCTGCACTTACACTTCAGGGGCTCCAAAAGGCAAATCGAGTCCTGTGGAAGATCTGGAGCCTGCCTTTGCTTGTAGCTGGATGAAGCCTGAAGTGCTTGACAGAGCTAAACACTGGTGCTAGCAATGGTTGTGTGTGCACGCTGGGTGATTTTGAGGGCCGGGGCGGCCAGCACGGGCGGGGCGCGCGGGACGTGCACGCGCGCACCCCGACATGGGAAACACTCCCCTACAAAGCAGAAAGCCGACAAACCTGATAAACAAACTCCAATCCGAAACTACTAACGACACCTGCAGCCCTAGCCCTCCAGGTTGGGGCATCTGAAACTTGGGCTTAAGGGTGTAGAGATGTGTAGAGTTAAGGGTTCTTAAGGGTTTAGGAGCTTAGGGGCAAAATTCACACTTCCACGTGGAAGATGATGCTCGTTGTTGGAGTGCCGAGGAAAACCGGAGGTCAGCGGCACCGGCACCGGCCCATAGCAAAGCCCGGGCACTAGTGCCAGCGTGCCCTCGGGCGCTGACATCACAGGGTTTTGCCGGGCATGACTGGCAGTGCCCACCTGACACCACAAAAACAGCGCAGGGCTTGGCCTCCAAGCCCTGCGCAACCTCTGCACAACCTCTGCAAAACGCTTGCAAAGTGCAGTATTTCCAGGTGCTTGGCAGCTCCGAAGGCTTGGATTTGGTGGACTCTTGGCTCTGATGTTGAAGGTTGGGTTGAGTCATTTGAGTCACTGCGTGCCGATGCAGAGGTGTGCTCCGCTGCGTTAGCGGGCTTCGCTTCTGTTTTGAGGGGATTGCGGAGACTGCGCTGCAGCGCATTCAATAAGCATGAACATTCATGAACAATATTCGACCTACTTGTGCAAACACACACACACACACACACACTAAACCAACCGCCACCCACTTCAGTCAGTTCTGGGCACCCTCCGCCAAGCACGGCACCCAAGTTTCTGAGCCAAGAAGCTGCTGGGCATCCGTTGCACATACCTAGCGGAGGTTCGAGCAAGGCACGCAAAGCACTTCCAACGTGCAAGCCAAAGGAAAGATAGGAAAGGCATTAGAAGTCAACCGAGCTGCACTTCATCCCGCAAGCGGTACTGGCTTCCACCAGCGCATGTCTTGCTGCAGCTAGCCCAGGTTGTCCAGTCAGACAGCTGGCAATCCATGCAGAAGTTGGTGCAACCTTGTGAAACATGGCACGATTTCCCCCAATCGTTCCTAACCGTTCCCATAACCATTACCCATCTGAAGTCTTGATGCCTTCGAAGGCATTCTCCCTCCCAAGCCCGAAGTTAGGCCTCGGATCTACTTCAGAAAACCCTTACCTTAATGGACCGTACAGGAAGATCAGGAAGGAAAGGAATGGATAAGAATGGGGATGTCTGAGCCCGGCGACGCTGCGTCTCAGAGATGTTCCCACATGTCACGCCGCCGAACTCCGGTTCTGTGACAACACTGCGGTTCCGGCTCTGGGTTCCGATGCCTGCAGCAGGGCCGGCAGAAAAGTGGGGGAACTTCTGGGAGTTGTGAGGATACTGCACAAGCCCAAACTATGAATCGGCCGGGTCGCAGTAGGGATCGCAATCCGACCATTTGCTCCAGTCGGCCAAGACGCAATCTATGGGGCAACTCTGCTCGTTGCAAGCCTGTGTCTCGTTCAAGGGTCCTGGCAGGAATTCATGCACAAATGTCAAGTCGATTTATTCTATTGATAGTACGAGCTTCGTAAAGTAGGAGAGCTTGATCGTCAACATGCTGGCACTCGACTCACAGAGAGAGAGAGAGAGAGAGAGACAGAGAGCGAGAGAGAGAGAGAGAGAGATAGATCGGGTGTGTGGCACTTGCTGTGGCACATTCCCAAAGTCTGACAGCTTGAGCAAACTACCCAGAATTCAACCCCCGCTCCCCATCCTGTGCAATCTTCAGCCTCGCCCACCTTTGGACGTGCAACGTATCGGCTGCCTTGTGATGCAGTGACGCCCTTGACTGAAAACATCCAAACAGGCTTTAATGAAAGTCTCAAGCTCCCAAGGCCCTACACGAGATATCAACACGGCGGCAACACGGCTCATCCTATGTCTACAACTGTCATCATGACAATGGCAGGATCTATTTAGTGCATATATGTAGTATTCTTACCCTCTATGACAGACTTCCACGTTGCACGGATTGGTACACCATCAGTAACCACAGTATATTGTTCAAACGATCTGTGTATGTTTAGATGTTTAGTTTGTTTGGGTCCAGACAAACCTTGAAACGCGAGAGTGGTGAAACCTGATAACCATTGGCTCTCTCTCTCTCTCTCTCTCTCTCTCTCTGAGGAAATGGACCACAAACAAGAGGACTGAATCCGAGAAGGGGCGAGACTGCACTCCACCGCCACAGGAGGTAGAGCACTGACCCCACTCCTCAGCAGTTACACTTCTGACATCGTGCACAAGGATGTGAAATCGGGCACTTTTTGCTTGCTGGAGTCCGTCCAATTTGACCACTGGCAATCCAAGCATGTGTTGTTGCACGCACGTGTATGGAAGAGGGGACCACACGGCAGACCTCCATTTGCAGCCTGCCACTCAATGGACAGGAATCTGAAGATGTTTTGAGCAAATAGCATGCCAGCTTGTGACATGACAGGACAATGAAAGCTGCAAGGAGGTGTCAGAAAGTCACCATCATCAGCGCCGCCTAAAACCACACAAAAGAATCCCAAACAGTTCTAGACCTGCAGGAGTCACTGCTTCCTTGCCTACAGAACTCTATGTTGTGTCCGAACTGTTCTTCCCATTTTGCCGCTTTCGCCTGGAGAGTGATGGTCCGGGTCTGGTTCTGCATGCCCTGGCAGAAGGGCTCGCAGGAGCTCCAGCCACTCCAGTCCTCAGAGACTGGGCTCTTGGGCTCTCTTGGGCTCTCCAGGTGTCTCGAAACATCGCTTGTTTTTCTTGCCAGCGCTGGACTTCTGAGGATTCCGTAGGAGGGAGTTGGCGAGGTACAAATGATGTAAACCTATTCAGGCCTCGTGGAGCATGCAAGCTTCTCCTACAAGGCTCTTTTGCTTGATCATCCCTCTGCCAAGCATCACTCGTCTCACAGTCCACCGGGCAATCCTGAGCAATGATTTCAACAGCCAGACTAGAACCAGCTGAAGAACACCTCTCGGCTCGAAATCCGACCCCTATAGCAGCATGTTACAATGTCAAACGACTGTTCCTCCTCGCACCTGCTCCTTTGCTTCTATGAGTCTTGCGCTTGGCCGAAAGAGCTAAAGCAGCTTATAGCGGGGTCCTGCATGTTGCACTGACGCTTCTCTTCGGCATCCCCGGTGCAGTTCTTCCCAAAGCCTTCAACCTCGACCGCCACTCCCCTGCCACGTTCCTCACACGACAAGCAGGGACAGCACGTATGCCGTCACATGTTCACGCTTGACAAGTCACTTGACTGCCATTGCATCGCTGATTGTCATTGCCTGCCATGCTGTGTGCGGATATCTGCATGCAAGGCACCTGCATGCCACCCCCACAACTCACAGAGCAGTTCGTCCATGCCGTCCAGTCAGACCATTCGCAATCCACACAGATGTTGGTGCATTCCTAGCACAGTTGGTCTCCACAGCAAGGCACCGACACATTGGAAAAATGAAGCATTCCCTTGCCCGTCCATACTCACCCCTTTTCCCTTGTTGATGCCTCTGATTGCGTCTTGTTGTCACAGGGCTGGCCCCCAAAAGCTGCGTACTTCTTGACTTTTCGGGACCTGCTCCGTCATGAGCTCACAATGTGCTCTCTTATGCTCTGGATCATCCACCAAGCTCGGCCGTGCCTTTCTCGGGTGCCTTCGCAAAGAGGGTTGCAAGATCCCCAATCGGACCAGTCCTCAGCAGCCGAGAATCTCAAAACGCTCTCGGAAAATGCAAGAAAACGAAGAAATAAGAATGAAGTACATATGAAGTACTGTCATGAAAGGAAGCCATGGCGCTTTGTACTGGCAGTCGATGGGACACTTCTGCCTGTTGCACTTCATGGCCTGGCAGCGATGCCGAGAGTTTCTTGTGAGATTCAGCGCGTTTCGACTCTTCTGCCCGCCTCAAAGATGTTTCCGTCGCAAGGCCGGCCTTCGCCGATCTCCTTCTTCACGTAGACACATGAGCCTTCCTCTGGCTCCAGCTCGAAGTCGGTTTTACAAACCTGACGTGTTGCGAAATAGCGTGTAGGGCTGCGTGGTGCAGTTTCAGACAGCTTATGTGGCACAATTCGCAAGCGTAGGCCAAGAGACTCGTAGGCCACCGTTACAGTCTTTGTCATAAAGCGCATAGCAAGTCGAATCAAGACCTGGTTCCAACATTGCAATAAGCTCGAGCGGAGCAAGCGTTAGTTTATGCCAAAGCCGGGCCACTGCACTTCCTCTCAGCCCTAGCCGGAAGGAACTCCTTCTGCTGCGGCCCCAGGCTCTCGGTGCTGCACCTCCAAAAACAGCCAAAATTCTAAACATTGAAGAAATACTGCGTTGCGTCTGCGACTTGCAAACTACTTGCACAGTTGGCTCTACCTCGCCGGTCGTTTCTCCAGGATTGCTAGGGTCCACACAACGCAAAGCCATTAAACTACAGCCAGTTTTGCCAGGAGGGTTTAGATTACGTACGGACATGAATGTTAAGGAAATGAAGAAAAATATTTCGTTCTCGGCGAAAGCTGCTTCCGGAACTAGTCATGCATCGTTGTGCTCTGCTTTGCTGCTTTGCCTTAGTGTCAAACGGGGGACTTTTAGGGCTCAGCCGTGTTTCTAATCTCGTCTCATTGCTCAAGCTTAGCAGCATCAAACTGAAACGCTGCATGCACAAGAGCATATGTATCAAGGGAGGGAGTGGGAGAGATAGACACAGACATAAACAAAGGGAGAGAAGGACAGAGATAAACAATTTCAACCTGAAATACATATATATATATATATATACCCCCCCCCTCCCAAAACCTGCCTTGTGCGATATTTTTCTGTATCACACTATGCTAGGTCAGCAAATGCCTCACCAGCATGAATTGTGGGTCCGAAGAAAAAGTCTAGAAGTCTAGAAGTCTAAAATCTGGAGACTGGGAATCTGGAAATTCAATGGATGGATACTCGAAGTATAGATTTGCAGATCTAAGGTCCCCCCCCTCTCTCCCTCCAGGATCCACACCTGGATCTGTCTCTTTCTTTCACTGTCTCTCTTCTTCAAATAGATATGGCAAAATACCAATACTTTCCTATCGTATAATGTTTCTGTAGTACGGTCCCTCTGTATCTGTCTGACATAAAGACAACTAGCGAGTTTAATGGAACTAAGTAAACTCAACAAATTAGCTAAACAAGATACATTAGGTATTTCAAAGCTTGTAAGGCCCCAGACCCTAGGAAGAGTGACTGACCTGCAACATCACCCAATAAGAAGACCTAAACATACGAGTATCTCCCAATAAGCAAAGCTTACAAAACCCCCGACGCTAGGATGAGTGTCGTGCAACATCACTTAAGAAACAAGACGGAATACTGACTATATGTAGTGGCACTGACACCATCGCTTAATCTTTCTTGTAATTGTCCATTAGCTGGCACTACAAAAAGCACATTCTTGTCCATGTTATTCCATCCTTCATCGGTATACCTTTTCCTGTTCCTGGATATAAACCTCGAAACATTACTGGATTTCGTTTTCGAACTTATTACATGTGTTTTCGGCGCGCCATTCGTCCTCAACTTCAATATTGATATGTTCATATACAGGGTTGCCGGCACATAATTTACATTTGTTTCATACATTTTAAACAGCAGTATACTAGTTTTTGTTCTCGTATTTTTGCCAGCCGCCTGTTTCTTTACCAAATATTAATTTTCCATCTTTACATCTTTTCATAATGTAGAATCCGTACACTTCATCAATATCATCTTTCTGGCTTGTTATAGCATCTGTTTTAATGTCATATACCCTGATACTCTTTTTAATCAGAAGATCATATGAAATATACATTTTAAAGTTCCTGACCTTAAACCCGAAACCATTCATTGAAGCTCATTTTTCTGACACACTTAATACATAGCATCTAGTACCTCCAAATGACTTCTGACACGCTTAATACATAATATTTAGTACCTTCAATTTCATTTCGTCTATTTTCATGTTCATCGCCTGTCTACTTCAACTAAATCATTTCTATATTGTTCTAGTGAATATATATATTTATATTATATATATATATATATATATATATTCCACCGTGTATACTTTGATGATAACATTGATGATGACATGCTTCTTCTTATGCTGACTATCATCTATTGTCTGAACTTTCGGTATTCTATAGATCGTCAATACTCGCTTACAATTAACTTTGTATACATGCTTTGGAGTTTTACAATCTTTGGAGTTGTAGAATCTATTCTTTACAGTCTATTCTGTCATTCAATCACTGTTTCAAAAACGTGCCATAGCATAAACCTGTTTTTTGAAGAATATATTTCCTATTTCAACTTCTATCATGCATAATGTTAAATTTTGAAGTTTATCAATATCTTTATCATACGGTTTGAATATATCAAAATGCGTAAATTTGGTGATATAATTTCTGATGATGGCTGCCAAACAGAGGATTTGCTCACTTCTGAAAGGCTTGCACACAAGACGATAAGGCACCGGTTGAGATTTCCAACATGTTAGACATTTAGTTTCTTCACCTGAGTCATATAAGAAGTCCGGAGTTGCTGAGTTGCATACTTTTTGCATTAATTCCGGAAGTCCAGAAAACCAGATTCTGGAATTCTGGAACTGGGGGACTGAGAACATCTGGATTTCTGGAATTCTGAAAACATCTGCAGTTCTGGAATTCTGGAATTGGGGGGCCGGAAAAACCTGGAATTCTGGAGTTCTGGAATTGGGGAAGGCGAAAACAACAAGTCGTCTAGAAGGTAGACACATGAGTACGCAATGAATGTGTTCAGTTTGTGGTTATGGGTGCTTGAATGGCAGCATATGCATCAGGATGATGACCAGACCTCAGGGCAAAGCCTAGGGTGTGTAGGTTTGGGTGGGGGGGCACCATTTCTATATACGTATATATATATATATATATACATATATATGCTCGCCTCCCCCCCCCCCAAGATCTGTGTCTACAGGTTTCCAAAGCCCAAAAAACTCAAAAAACACCAAAATCAGGATGCCAAAAAGCCCAATAACCAAAAAAAACAATATTCTGACACTTCTGGAAAGCTGAAAGCAAAAAATCACACCAAGAAAAACAAAAACCCCCCAAACTAAAAAACCAAAACCAAAAAAACGAAACCAAAATATATAAAAAACAAAATAAGCAAACATACACAAACATTATGTCCGAACTCTTGACGTCAAGGGGTAGTGATTCCCTTTGTCCAAGAGTCTCGGAAAACTGTTTTTTGTGTTTTTGATTTTGGGTTTTTTGGGTTTGGGGTTTTCGGTTCTTGGGTTTGTGCTTTTTTGGTTTCAGCTTTTCAAGAGTCTCAGAAGAATGGTGTTTCTTTGTTTTTTTGGTTTTTCTGGTTGTGGTCTTTTTTGGTTTCAGGGTTTTTGGTTTGTCTGATTTTGTTTCCAACTTATAGAGAGTGCTTGCACAAAACCTAGGGAAATACTGTGCTTTTTTAGATACATAGCGCCTGTACTAGGCAAATATTGAATTAATGCTATATGAAAGGCGCGAGTGAACTATCCTAGCTTTTGTTCATTCACAGAATATCTAGTGCAAAGTATAGTGACTGTGCTCGGCAATCTTGACAAATACTGCAATTTTATAAACAAAATACCTTTTCTAAGCAAGTCGTTCTGTTTCTGGAAAGCAATGCTTGTCCCAAACCCAGGCAAAATACTTTTCTAAATAGATAGTGCGGCCAATATATTGAACCATCCATATGAAAAAGGCTAGTGAAGTATCCTAGCCTTACGTCCAAAATGCTCAATTCGCATAGAGAAGCTTGCAAATACACAGTTTTCCTGGAAACGTAGAACTCTTAGACGGCATACACAGCTTACAAACACATAATTCTCCTAGAAACGTAGAATTCTGAAAACAAAGACGACTTGAGCACAACGAACATGTGTACTAGATTTCACTAAAAGACAAGCAGTTTCATTGCATGGTACAGAGTATACTATGTCTAAAACGCACAATTTGCACACACAAGCTCAGAAGCACATTTTTTCTTAGAAACCTATGATTTGCCTCGCGAAGATCATGGTACTCAGAGATTCACAAATCCTAAAGTCTTGGGAGAATCTCTGGCGAAGTCTGGACTTCTGGCTTTTCAGGTGTTTCGACACAAATAATGCAATTTTCCTAAGCAGTTCGTTCTTTTTCTGAAGAAATAGTGTTTCTTCCAAGCAAAATGTTGATCAACTAGGCAAACTAAATACTTATTTAAAGCACACCAATGCAGCATTCATTGCATAGAAATTCAATACTAAGTACATACTGGTTGTGTCGACTTAGTATGAATTCGTTTCTCAGCTTGCTTCGAGTAAGTAATGAAGGACAGCTATTCGGACACACGCCGCAAGCCGCCCGACAAGCGGGCTTATTTTACCACGGAATCAAATATTACTGTAAATAGTAGCCATAATGATATTGCTAGCACGCCAGCAGACCGCCAATCGCTGCGAGAAAGATAGTCGCAAGTACAGAAGCTAAGATGTTGTTTTGAATAACGCTATGTATTTGTTTACTAAGACAACAGTAAAAACACAAAAAGCCATATTTTTTGAGGTGTTAACAGCAAGACTGCTATACCTTCCAGGTTTTTTGGCTTTCGGAGTATATAATGTCACATAATTTTAATCCGAAATTCGGTTGCAGATTTATATACATCTTGCATACATGATGTGTTACGTAAGATAGTCACGTCAATACTCGACAAGTACGATTTTATCAGTATTTACAGTGTTTTCGGAGTGCACTACTTGCGCACCAGTGCTTGCAAGCAAGCAGATCTTGGGGGGGGGGGAGGGTGACCATATATATATATACATATCTCTGTATAAACACATGTACTTACAAAAGTTTTTACCCCGGCAAAGGAATGGACGCACACGTTGTGTCCGCCCCCAAAGGAGGTCAAGATGAAACGGGGCGAAGGGCTGCGAAGACACCCTGGCCCCATGCACAAGCGGGCAAAAACAAAAGCAAAGCCATAAAGAAGCCTTGTTTTATAATCAGCGTTTTGAATATGCAAGTTTTCTTGGTAAGATTCACGTGCACTCCCCTTTGTTGTAGAGCCCAAACGGTAGACGCTGTCCTACTTGCTGGTATCTTTGTAATGGGTTTGGGAGGTCCACTGGCAACTGTCTTGGCAATGCCCAAGCCCACATAGGGGGGACAGAGGAAAAAGTGTGTTCTCACACGCTGGCCTCAGCAGCTCCCTGCAGTGAAGCAGGCTCTGCTGCCAGTTCTGGCAACCCAAAGATTCCAAGAGCTGAAAAAAAAAACCGATGGGAAAGACAGACTCGCTTGATGTCTCGTCGTCGACGCAACAGCTTCGCACGTAGCTCCGAGTGAACTAGTGTTGGCAGGAGCTCCTTTTGAACCCCAATGACGTTGAGATGGAAACATCTTGAAGATAACAGAGCCTCGAAAAAATCATGAAAACGACATGAAGAACCATACCACCGTGAGGACTCATCAGGAAGGAGGCAAAGTTCCATGCTTCCCAGGCCCGCAACCCGATCGTCTTGGCCCACCCATCAGACCACGAGACAGGGAGCCGTACAGAGAGCACAGAGGGGAATGTAGGCAACAAGACGCTCTCTTGAGAGAACCGCAAAGACATTTCTGGTGGGGATATACGAGTACCAGGCAACACAAAGCAAGCTTCACCTTGTGCCGAAAGCATAGGACACACAAAAAAATCGAATGCTTCTCCATGTTCCTCTCTGGCGCCTCACGCCGAGCCGCTTCTCGTAGCCGAATGCTGTTGAAGCGGCTTCCACCTCCCAAGGAGAACAGCTACCAAGGAGGCAGAGAAACGCAGAGCAAAACTCGAACAACTCGTAACAATTCGAGAGCGAGAGAGAGAGAGAGAGAGAGAGAGAGAGAAAAAGAGAGAGAGAGAGGGAGAGCGAGAGAGAATGAATGAATGCATGCATGCATGAATGAATGAGTGAATGCATGAATGCATGAATGCATGAATGCATGAATGCATGAATGCATGAAGGAATGAATGAATGAATGAGCAAGAAAGAAGGAAAGAAAGAGAGACACAGAGAGAGTTCTGAGTTTGTCTGTCTCAAGCCACAGGATGCACTCGAAAGACTCAGTCGTCTCGTGGTCGACACACGTTTTCGATTGCTCTAAGTGCAACAAGGACGAACACTCGTCTCTCGCAGAGCTCTTTCTCAATGTTTGTCAAAGTGTTTTTTCAGTGCTCTCTCTCTCTCTCTTTCTCTCTCTCTCTCTCTCACCTCGAGCAGGGAAGCCGTAAGGTTCGGCCGGTTGATGTACCTCAGGCCAAGTACAAAGAAGGACAGAGAAAAAGGCGTCGGCTGTCTTTCTTGGCTCTCTCTTTTGCAACGGCAAAAGCAGAAGAGACATGACCGGGCCCGGGCACGTCTCCGTACGCGTCCGGTTGGTGTCACCACCGCCACAGCTGACGCTGCAAGTTTCCCACTCCGTCCAATCTGAAACTTGGCAGTCCATGCAGAAGTTGGCACATGCCTGCATAAAAACAGAGCAGAATACAAGCCCAGATAAGACCTATAAACCACAGTGTGAGCTGACATGAAGTGTCGAGAGCCCTTCGATGCCCTTCGGCTTCGATGCCCCGGCCTTCTGCTCGCGAAGCTCCTGCAAAGAGCAACGCCGCAAAGCAAGGAAGAACGGAGCCAGAAGGAGGAAAGAAAGAGGCATGAAGAGAAAATCTTACAACAGACAAAGACAAAGTATGACCTGTAGCGGATGCGAAATTTGGGAGATTATAGACACTTCAGGCCTATGACATCCTTCAGCACTCCTCCAACTCAAGCTTGCAAAGCTTTCAAACAAAGCTTGCAAAGCTTGCAAAGCTTGCAAAACCCGCAAGTGCAGTTTCAGAGTCCTCCTTCACGCAGGCGACGCCGCCATGAGCTGCTTCGGCCACAATGCTGCGACTCCGGGTCGTGTTGCCCGAGCAGTAGGGCTCGCAAACGGACCACTCGGCCCAATCCTCTGAAGAAGGCAAGAAAGAAAGAGGAAGGGAGGGAGGGAGGAAGGGAGGAAGGGAGGAAGCGAGGAAGCGAGGAAGGGAGGGAGGAAGGGAGGGAGGGAGGAAGGGAGGGAGGGAGGAAGGGAGGAAGGGAGGAAGGGAGGAAGGGAGGAAGGGAGGAAGGGAGGAAGGGAGGAAGGGAGGAAGGGAGGAAGGGAGGAAGGGAGGAAGGGAGGAAGGGAGGAAGGGAGGAAGGGAGGAAGGGAGGAAGGGAGGAAGGGAGGAAAGGGAGGAAGGGAGGAAGGGAGGAAGGGAGGAAGGGAGGAAGGGAGGAAGGGAGGAAGGGAGGAAGGGAGGAAGGGAGGAAGGGAGGAAGGGAGGAAGGGAGGAAGGGAGGAAGGGAGGAAGGGAGGAAGGGAGGAAGGGAGGAAGGGAGGAAGAACTTGCTGCGATTTCAACAGCCAAGCTTCGCTGTAGACACAGTCCACGGGACATGGACTCAGCGCCAAAACAGGTGCGTCTTATTTCGTCTCAAGATCTCTGCAAACACTTGTGCTTCTTGTGCTTAGCTTGGGACTCAGTGTTGCAGTTCTTCATTTCGAGGCCATCGCCTTCACAAGGTTTCCCTCCTCCGATCTCCTGCAAAGCAAAGGTGCAACAGCATGAATCAAACCACAAAATAAAAAGTGAAGAACCCTCTTGTGGCATCTTGCGGCCGACGATCCTTCTTGTTGTAAGCGCACGCGGAGACGTCTGTCTCCAGCACGAAGCCCGAAGTGCAAAGCACCACCTTCGACTACCAACCGTCAACCTGCTCTCCTTCAAAGAAGCCGAAAAACTGTGAGAACTATGTGAAGTCTATGTCCCTAGTGCAGGAGCGTGACCTCTTTCGAAAATATCCTAAAGGAGATTCCTCATGAAGCAAACAAGGAATTCTGCCTGGGCTGCACGGGCAAACAAACTACCATGCTGATCAAAAATCTCAGCCTGCTTCCCATCGCAGCCCGTGTCAGATAGACCCAGGCAGTCGGCAGTGACCTGACGGGTGCTGCTCGATACTATAGACAATCAAAAACAGAATCTCACATGGAGTCATGGACTGACCTTGCACTTCTCTTGTGCTTCTGCCAGGGGTAGGGCATCGCTAGCCTGCACAGTCCAACAAAATGTGAACACAGGCCCTCGCAGAAAATTGTTGCCAGCCACATCACATCCAGAAACAAGAAGGCACAGCTCTCTTGCTCTCTTTCAGACTTTGGCCAAGCCTTGCCATGCCAAGCCTTGCCAAGCCCTGCCAAGCCCTGCTAAGCCTTGCCCTTGTCAAGCCTGGCCTGGTGGCTGGAGTCACACTTCTTCCACATCTTCAATTCGAAGCCAAAGATCTGGGTGCCCGCAAGCTGAAGAAGAACCCCACCTGTGCAACTCACCCCACACCGAGTCCTCACCGAGTCCGCATTACGTCTCTGCCAAACTTGACTGTCACATCCTCTGACCTGCTCCAGCTTTGGCCGCAAAGGTCTGGTCCCTGCTCCTCTTCGCAGATTTGTGCATGACACGGTCAGAGACTATTGGGCCTTTTCTCTCTGACCCATTTTATACTCAAACCTCTTCAAGTTTGGATAGTTCGACAAGTTCAGGGGCACTGAAGCATATGCTCAAAAGATCCGTCTCCCGTGCCTATTCATGGCTCCACCACCACAAGGCACCGTGCAGTTGGTCCAGGCAGTCCAATCCGACCAGCTGCAATCCATGCAAAAATTCGTGCAGGGCTGCGTCTCATTCAGTACACCTTGAAGGAAGGAAAGACCAATCCGCAACTCTTTCGACGACTCTTCCTGGTGTGTGTTCCTTCATATTTAATCGTGTTTTAGTCTGCAGAACAACTACGCCTCTGTTGCGACTCCTTGCGTTGTTCCAAGACGCCGCATACAGCACCGCCATTCATGGGAAGTGTCTTCACAGTGCGATGCCGGGACATGTTACCTTTCACAGGACGAAAGCAAGGGGCGGGTGTGATCGGCTGTGCAACAGTGCAACTGTTCCCAAACACCAACAGATTCCTAGCCCAACGCCACGCCTGCGCAGTATGGCTCGCAGGCTGTCCAGTTTGACCAGTCATTCAGTGCGCAATCAACTGGGCAGGCGACAGCCCCACAAGGTCTCATCTCAGTCTTGTTCCTGAGAGATGGCTGCGCAAGGGCATGGATATAGAATGGTAAGTGAATGGTACATAAACGCAGCTGAAGCTGATTGCGACTTTGCTTCCCAACGCAGGCCTTGCCCCCATTGGTGGGTGGGACTGCCACATCTCTTGAACGGTTCTGATTTCCACCGCCACAGGTCACAGGACATGCCACCCAGGCAGACCAATCCTGCTATTCGAGACAACTCGACCAATCGCACTGGAGCGTGCCAACTCAAGACATCGAGCAAGCACAGCGATTTCCAACTCGAGCAAATGGACTCTCCTCGTACTCGCAGTCAGTGCATACGCCATCGCAGGACTCCTCCTCTTTTGTTTCCCCACAAGCCTCCAGAAGAGATTCAAGACCAGCTGCATCAACCAAACGGCAAACAAAAAAGGAAGAAAAAGGAAGAAAACGCAAACTGCAAAAATAAGCTTTTGCTACTCCAGCCTCCCCACCATGTGAGGCAGCTTGGATGATCATGCGGCTTCGCCTGATGCCGTCCCGGTGACATACGACAATGACTTCAGTAACATACCAGCATGATCTAATGAGGAATCTCAAAGAAGCCAAGACGATGCTGACGGCGACCCAGTGGCTTGCGCTTGCCTTTGCAGTCGGGTGCACAGTGGCCCCAGTCCTGCGATGGCTTTGCCCGAAGTGCTGCACTCTCTGACAACTTTTGCCAGCTGGTTCTGAGGAGCTGGAACATGTTGAGAGAGAAACATCAAAAGTAACACGGAGAAAGGAGCATAAAGAACACACAGCGGTGCACTTGAGCTCCTGACACTCTTTATAACAGTAGCAGATCTTTGCTTCGGATCTTTTGAGATCGGTCAGCAAGCCGAGCTTCATACCCCGGGTCTATTGCATTCGCAGCTTTGACTTGGTTGTTGAGTGAAGAGGCCTTGACATTGCCAGAAGTGGCCGTGCTGTAGCAATTATCGAACTGACCCGGAGTTGCGGCCACCAGCTGTGAGCTAAGTGTGGGGTTTCAGCCTCCTGCAGAGCGGCCGTAAGGGAGGGGGGGAGGGGGCGGACATAATTCTGGACATGGGTCGCCAACAATCCTAAGTGAGGTTTCATGGTTGCTGTTGTCCTGCACTCTGCTGAATCTCAAGATCATTCAAGCATATTCTAAGAGTTCAAGCTTCAGTTGGTTTCTGCTAGCAGGAAGGTCGTTCCCTTTCGGTGTCTCCGGGCGAGCAAAATCTAACAGGGACCTCCCACAAGCAAGGTCGCGTTCCAATTTACACCACCCACAACACCACAGGGGCATCCCTGAGTGGAGAGAGGCGGAAACGTACTTGAGATTTTGCAATCTCTTCGGGCGCGAACTCCACAGCCTGCCGGATTTCGCTCCGGGATTTCATGAGGCGGTGGATTCTCTGCGGGATACTCTGTGCCTCCTCTGGGGTACACTGCAGGATTCTTTGGGATTCTCTGGGGTGGGAGACCTGAACGACACGAGGAGTGAAGGAGAGCTTGGCTGATCATTTCTAGCACTTTAACACCTCCACACAAGTGGAGGAAAATGCGACCTCAGACATCAGTTCACTGACAAGCAAGTTTAGCTTACATGCAGATGACGTGCCAGTACACCTCTCATCTGAACACGCGCATGGGCCCGACCAAGAACAAAGAAAGTGGAACATCTGGAGCTTGCCTGCTGGATGAAGCCTGAAGTGCTTGACACAGCTCATCACTGGTGCTAGCAATGGTTGTGTGTGCACGCTGGGTGGTTTTGAGGGGCTGCACCAACCAGGGGTGGCCAGCACGGGCAGGGCGGGGCGCGAGGGACGTGCACGCGGACAACTCGAGGTGGGAGCACTCTCCTACAAAGCGAGAAGCCGACCAATGAAGCCCCAACCCGAGACTACTAGCGACCCCTGTAGCCCTTGCCCGTAGAGATTTGTTTGTGGAGCGCAGCTGCCGGTTTAAGTCGTGCACGTAATTTGCGCGGACTGTTTTGTGGTTGGTCGGTGCTGCGCTGTGCATTGCCAGCCCCGCTCTCAGGTTGCGATTGCCGGCTTGTGCTGGCCGGCTGAATGATGTGGAAGGAGAGTGAGAGAAGACTGAGACTGAAAAGACGGACGGGCAAAGAATGAAGGAAGAACCACAGAGAGAGAGAGAGAGAGCGAGAGAGAGCGAGAGCGAGAGCGAGAGAGAAAGAGAGAGCGGGAGAGAGAAATTTATAGACGGATAGCATGGGTGAACAGATAGAACTCAACGGCGAACGGATGGCAACTTTTTGGCTGAGATAACACCACAGTGTCCTGCCAGTCACTGATGACGCAATCCACTGGACAGTCTTCTTCGTTGCAATCCTGCAGTGCTGGCTTTAGACAATGTTGACTGTAGTCCTATTTCTGACAGTAGAGAGGCCAATGGCACTTGCAACTGAAAAGCGGGCACGCTCTAGAATGTCTTCCAATGGCTTCCATGCCGTAGCTGAGAGGCAACTTTGTATCATGCCAGCAAAGTCAATGCCGGCGCTCAAACTTGAGTACTGCTATTTTGTAAATGTGCAACATTCTACTAGGGATCCACGGAAGCACAGTAACGTGCACAGGTCTGGCAAGTAGAACTGGTGGCATGGTCTTGCTGTTGTCCTCTGTTTGCTTCTTCTCTTCCGCTTGGCAGGCCTTTCCACCATTTTTTGCCTCCAAGAAACTGCACAAGAACTGCCTCTCCTTCTTTGTGCGTTCGCGAACACCAACAGTGCGTGAGGAACTGTGGGAAGCCAAGCTACCTCGGTCTTGACAGATCGAGTCCTGCTCAGACGTGGCCATGCATCACAGTGGCATTGGTCTCAAAATCACAGAGTGCTGTAGCCTGTCGCTACGCTGCTGCACCCAAGAAAAAGTGTGCTGCATCGATGCCTCTTTCGCGATCCACCGCCGCAGGTTTCACTGCACTCAGTCCATTTTTGCCAATCCTGGGCATGCCCGCGGGTTGCAACACGCAACATGTGCCAACACCCAGATATCACAATTCATTTTGCTGAGTCCGATGCGTTGTACTCACAATCCTCATGCAAGGTTCTGCAACACAAAGACAAATACGTAAAGCAGGAAATGACCCAGCAGTGGAGCTCCTGAGCTACTCCGCTGTCTTCCTCTTCCACTTCCTCATCTGATTCGGTTTCCTCCTCTTCCTCCTCCTGGTCCTCATCATCCTCGTCTGTGGTGTCGTTCTTCTGGCCGGCCTGCCGCTGACTCGGATTGTTGCTCCAGGGTCGGAGACATGCGGGAGATCGGGTGAAGCCGGCCGCCTCTCTGGCTGAATGCATCGAAAGCTTTCTGGCAAAGCCTTCAGGTGCATCCAGCAACACAGCACCCAAAAACAAATCGAATTTGCCACTCATGGCCTTGCGCATGGTCCCTGGAACCTGTGGACCTGAGCATCTTTCTTTTGTTGCGTATTGTTCTTCGTCTGCTCTCTATCTCTCTGTTCTCTTTCTCTTTCTCTTTCTCCTTCTCCTTCTCCTTCTCCTTCTCCTCCTCCTTCTCTTTCTCTCTACTTCTTCTATCCAGTAGTGGAGACGGTCCCTCGAGAAGGGGCCCACTCTTCCGTCCATGTGAGATCTGGCATGCTGGGATCTTTCCCGGCACTTCTGAGTAGAGCAAATCAGCTGGTTCAGGGCGCGCTTTTGGGAAACGACACAGCCCCTTTTGCTGTGCTTGCTTGCTGCGCAAAGCACGCGCTCCTCGTCTTCTACTCAAATTGCTCTGGGCACCGACTCAGTACTCAAGTTCGTGGGGCAAATCGCCTTCTTCGTCGGCTTGCATGGCTTTGCTGGGGCCCCTCTCTGAGAGAGCAAATGAGAACTGGCAGCCAAGAACGTGAAATCATTCACGGCAACCGTTCTCTTTTTTTCAGGGCACCTGAGTTCCATTTGTTTTGTTTTTCGCATTTTTGTTGCTCTGTCGTTTCGTTTGTTGTGCCAGTGTCCACGCCGGTAACATTTTTGCGACACCTCGCCTGCGTTCAGACCCTATAGGCTCTCTATAGGAACTATGTGGCATGGACCTTTAGGTATAATGTGAGGTGTCGCCTTTCTTTCCTAATAAAACTCAGCAAATAACCAACGGACTTCCCCTTTCCCTCTTTCCTTTTGTCATCTTTGACTCTCCCCCTCGCCTCTTTCCCTGACAGAACGGACTGAGAGGTGCCCTTCTCGGCGGATGCTATAATAATGTTCTTAGTCAGAATATTCTGTGTTTTGTCAGAAGCAGGAAAGCCTCCTTCTTCCGAAATGAGACAGCTTATCTTCTCGCATTCTCAGCACGAATCTCCGTAGACTGTTCTTTCAAAGAAATAGCCCCGTTTATCTCTCCAAGAAATGAATTCGCTTGTGTTTTTTCAGAAGAAGCAGAGCACTCTTCACACTCTCGATAGCCATCTTTACCCAGAAACAAAGGACCCTTTTCCAGAGAAAAAACAAAGTTCTTTTCTCTCTTAAGAAATGCCTTTGATTCAAATGACGCTTGCACTAATCAGAACGTTCTTGAAAAGAAGTGACAATCCGGGACAAGCGTGCCCTGCCGTTCTTGAAGGGTCTCCTCTAATCTTAATCGGAAATGAGAACCGTCCCCCTGTCGATTTCCTACTGTTGGTGATCCCTGCGAAATGCGGGAGCCCATTGGTCCCTCTATAGTAGTAGCTGCCCTTCCTTACCTGCTTTAGGGGCAACCAGGTGAACCAAGGATGTTGCGCACGGAGGAGTCCCCTAGCTGTCCTTCATTAAATGCTTGCAGCTTGGCGGAACGATTCAAACCGTGTGTCACCTATCTTGTATCTCGCTTCGGTTCTTTTGGCATTCCTCCTCTCACCACTCCTGAATCATTCGTATCCATCTCCTGTCTTTCAAAGAAAAGAGAAGAGCAAACAAGGAAGAAAGAATGGAAGACAGCATAGGGAAAGATACGGAAGAGCCCGTCCCCTCCTTCGGAAATGAGGGAGCTTCTCGTGTCCTCAACACGAGCACATATTTTCCAAGGTTGTCTTTACACGACCCGGCTTCAAACCCCAAGACCGAACATGAACAAGTACCCTTGTCACGCTTCGAGCCGACCGAAGCAGATATCCTTGCTCCTACTTAAACCTTGTATCTCCTGGGGAGTCTCTGGGGTTGGGCACTCCAGGAGTCTCTGAAATTGGGCACTCCAGGGATTCTCTGGGGTTGGGCACTCCAGGAGTCTCTGGGGTTGGGCACTCGAGGGAGTCTCTGAATTGGGTGCCGAGGGAGTCTCTGCAGTTGGGCACTCCAGGGACTCTCTAGGAGTAAACCGGGCGAGGAGAAGAGTTCCGGGGCGAGGAGAAAGGGTTGAGTTCAAAACATCTAACAACCCCACACCGAAGGTGGGGAACAACAACACAATGCTGCCATAGCATCTTACACAATTACGACAATTACTCACACAAGAGGAAAAACGACAGATTTCCCTCAAAGCTGGACATCGCCATTCTTTCAACAACTTGCAGGTGTTACGAGCACCTCCCTTCTTCTGCTTTGACAAGGTAGGGAGCAGAATAAAGACTGGAAAAGAGGTGAGGCAGGAAGCAAGTAAGGAGCACAAGGAGAAGAGGACCCCTCCAAACTTCGTTTCTTTTTTGTCTTCCTATCTAATGAGAGAAAAGGAATCCTTCCGCTTCCTTCTCTCTCACTCGCTCTTCTTGTGTCGTTGTTTTCTCTTTCTGTCCTACTCCCTCTTTCTCACTCTCTCTCTCTCTCTCTCTCTCTCTCTCTCTGTCTCTCTCTCTCTCTCACTGCTTCCCTTTCCCCTCCTGCCTGGCCACCTTTTCAAGCAAAAAACGAAGAGAAGAAAAAAAAATGCGAAATGAGCGGGAGAAAGGAGGTAGTGAGGGAACAGAACAACTCTTCCTTCTCCCTTGTCGTTCTTTTTCTCCTTTATGCTCTTCTTCCGGGTCCTTCTTCCTTTGCCTCCTGAATGATAAGGACAACGGTAAAGATGGGAGAAGGGGAGGGGGACGATGGAGAAAAGGGAAACCGAAGGGAAAATGAAACAGGAAGCTAGACAAGAAGCACACCAACAAAAAAGGAAAGAGATGCGAAGACAATGGTGGAGGAGAAATGGATGAAGGCAAAGTAAGAAATGACAGGGGAAAGCGCAGAGAACAAGACAGAGGGAGAGAGAGACAATATGGACATGAAAAAGGAACGGTGACGGCTGTCAGGGGTTGGATGCTGGTAGCACAATGTTGCTCTGCGCTGAGGCGGTGGAGCGCGGCGCTGCGTTTTGCCGTACATCTTTCTCAACAGTTACTCAATAGTTACGTCATGAATGCCCAATATGAATGTGTACCTGGAAACGACGACTAATTAGTACACAACGATCTGGAAATACTTGACTCAAGTAACATCGTCGACATGAAAAAATCCTGCCTGCCTCTAGCGACTCGTCGCAGGATTTTCCATTTCAACTATTTCATCCAAGTGTTTCCAGCATGTTGGCTTATGAATCTTTCTTTCAAGTCATTCACACATATACCTTCTTTTTCTGTTCAATTGAGGTTGAGGACACACTAGGGTTCACGATGACACACCAGGATTTACAGAACTCCTTTCGAGGACAGAGTAGGGTTTACAACACACACACACACACACACACACACACACACACACCAGGGTCTACAAAGCACCTTTCGTTTTTGAGGTTGGACACCAGCTAGCAGAACACCTTTGGTCTCGAAGAGGAAACACCAAGGCTTTCGTCTCTGACAAGGACCCATCAGGGTTTGCAGAAAAACCTTGCGTTGTGAGGTTGAGGACACCACCGGTTTTACAAACAACCTGCCGTGTTGAAATGGATGAAATGGCTGACTGAAATCGTGGAAATGGAGGAACCCTCACCCCACCTGCCGGGATAGGGTACGAGTGTTTTTTCTTTTGCTGTGCCGGCTTTTTTGCTCTGGGGGCCTTCTGCGTCTTTTTTTTTTGCTGTGGGGGCCTTCTGCGTTTTTTTTTTGTGCTGTGGAGGCCTTGCGCGTTTTCTTTGCTGTGGAGGCCTTTGCGCGGTTTCTTTTCTGCGGTGGAGGCCTGGAGCGTTTTTTTTTGCTGTGGAGGCCTTGCGCGTTTGTTTTTTGCAGTGGAGGCCTTACGCGCTTTTTTTGCTGTAGGGGCCTGGTGGTTTTTATTTTTGCAGTAGAGGCCTGGTGCGTTTTTCTTTTTTTGCTGTGGAGGCCTTGTGCGTGCTTTTTTGCTGTGGAGGCTTTGCGCGTGTTTCTTGTTTTTTGCTGTGCCGGCTTTTTTACTCTGGGGGCCTTCTGCAATTTATTTTTGCTGTGGGGGCCTTCTGCGTTTTTTTTGCTGTGGAGGCCTTGTGCGTCTTTTTTTTTGCTGTGGGGGCCTTCTGCGTTTTTTTTTTCTGTGGAGGCCTTGTGTGTGTTTTTTTGCTGTGGAGGCCTTGCGCGTTTTTTTTGCTGTGGAGGCCTTGAGCGGTTTCTTTTTTGCTGTGGAGGCCTTGTGTTTTTTTTTTGTGCTGTGGAGGCCTTGCGCGTTTTCTTTGCTGTGGAGGCCTTGCGTGTTTTTTTGTTGTGCTGTGGAGGCCTTGCGCGTTTTTTCGCTTGAAGCACGCTTTGCAAGGTTTAGGGCTGGTTTCGGGCTTGGGGTTTAGGGTTCAGGGTTCAGGGTTTAGGGGTTTAGGGTGTTTAGGGTTCAGGGTTTAAGGGTTTAAGGGTTTTGGGTTCTAGGGTTCAGGGTTTAGGGTTTAGGGTTTTTTTGCTGTGGAGGCCTTGCGCGTTTTTTTTTGCTGTGGAGGCCTCGCTCGTTTTTTTCGCTTGAAGCACGCTTTGCACGGTTTAGGGCTGGTTTCGGGCTCAGGGTTCAGGGTTGAGGGTTCAGGGTTGAGGGCTCAGGGTTTAGGGTTCAGGGTTGAGGGCTCAGGGTTTAGGGGTTTAGGGGTTTAGGGGTTTAGGGGTTTAGGGGTTTAGGGGTTTAGGGGTTTAGGGGTTTAGGGGTTTAGGGGTTTAGGGGTTTAGGGTCTAGGGTTTAAGGTTTAGGGTTTAGGGTTCAAGGGTTTAAGGGTTTAAGGGTTTTGGGTTCTAGGGTTCAGGGTTCAGGGTTTAGGGTTTTGGGTTTAGGGGTTTAGGGTTTCAGGGGTTCAGGGTGTTGGGTTTAGGGGTTTTTTTTGGGGTTTGCTGGGACATTTAGGGCTAAGGGCATTTTAGGGCTCAGGGCCTTTTAGGGATCAGGGCTTTTTTCGGTTTTAGGGCTTTTCAGGGTTTAGGGCTTAGCGCTTTTCAGGTATAGGGTTTAGGGCCTTTTAGGGCTTGGGGGCTTTTTAGGGCTTAGGTCTTTTCAGGGCTTAGGGCCTTTTAGGGATCAGGGCTGGTTTTTTTAGGGTTCTGGGTTTAGGGCTAACAGCGGGGGGTTGGGGGGGGCGCAGCCCCCCCCATTCGCAAACACAATGCTCGCACGATGGGTTTCAACAAGATCCACATACTTTGAAGTACGCTTTGCACGGCTTTAAAACCAAAAAACACAGGGGGGTTGGGGGGGTGCATGTACGATGGGTTTCAACAAGGTTCATATGGGTCATGTGCTTTGAAGCATGCTTGCGCGGCCAAAAAACAGCGGGGGGGTTGGGGGGGGCACAGCCCCCCCCCCCCATTTGCAAACACAATGCTCGATGAAGCACGCTTGCACAGCATATTTCACTTTGAAGCATGCTTCTGCACGGCTTTGGAGAGAAAAAAAACAACGCAGCGGGGGGGTGGGGGGGGGGCGCAGCCCCCCCCATTTGCAAACACATGGCGCGGGGGGGTTGGGGGGGGCGCAGCCCCCTCCATTTGCAAACACAATGCTCGTACGATGGGGGTGGGGGGGTGGGGGGGCTCGCACGACGGGTTTCAACAAGATTCTTATGTTTTGCAGCACGCTTGCACGGCTAAAAACAAACAGCAGGGGGGTTGGGGGGGGCGCAGCCTTGTTATTTGCAAACACAATGCTCGTACGATGGGTTTCAACAAGAGGCAGCTGGTCAGTTTGGGGGGGCGGGGGCAGCCCCCCCCCATTTGCAAACACACGGCTCGCACGACGGGTTTCAACAAGATTCATATGTTTTGCAGCACGCTTGCACGGCAAAAATAAAAAGCGGGGGGGTTGGGGCGGGGGCAGCCCCCTCCATTTGCAAACACAATGCTCGTACGATGGGTTTCAACAAGAGGCAGCTGGGCAGTTTGGGGGGGGGGCGCAGCCCCCCTCATTTGCAAACACAAGGCTCGCACGACGGGTTTCAACAAGATTCATATGTTTTTGCAGCACGCTTGCATGGCTAAAAATAAACAGCGGGGGGGGTTGGGGGGGCGCAGCCCCCCCCCATTTGCTTCAACAAGATGCATCTCATTTGCAAACACACGGCTCGCACGACGGGTCTCAACAAGATTCATATGTTTTGCAGCACGCCTGCATGGCTAAAAATACAAGGGGGGAGTTGGGGGGGCTCGCACGACGGGCTTCAACAAGATTCATATGTTTTGAAGCACGCTTGCACGGCTGAAAATGAGCAGCGGGGGGGGTTGGGGGGGCGCAGCCCCCCCCATGTGCAAACACAATGCTCGTACGATGGGCTTCAACAAGACGCATCTGCTTTTCTTTTGAAGCACGCTTTGCGCGGTAAAACCCCAAAAAGCAGGGCGCTCGCACGATGGGTTTCAACAAGATGCATATGTTTTGCCGCATGCTTGCACGGCTCAAATAAAAACAGCGGGGGGGTTGGGGGGGGCGCAGCCCCCCCCATTTGCAAACGCAATGCTCGTACGATGGCTATCAACAATATTCACATACTTTGAAGCACGCTTTGCACGGTTTAGGGCTGGTTTCGGGCTTAGGGTTTAGCGTTCAGGGTTCAGGGCTCAGGGTTTAGGGGTTTAGGGGTTTAGGGGTTTAGGGGTTTAGGGGTTTAGGGGTTTAGGGGTTTAGGGGTTTAGGGGTTTAGGGGTTTAGGGGTTTAGGGTTTTTAGGGTTCAGGGTTCAAGGGTTTAAGGGTTTAAGGGTTTAAGGGTTTTGGGTTTAGGGTTCAGGGTTTTGGGTTTTGGGTTCAGGGTTTAGGGTGTTGCAAACACAATGCTCGATGAAGCACGCTTGCACAGCATATTTTACTTTGAAGCACGCTTGCACGGCCTTGAAGAAAAAAATGCAGCGGGGGGGTTGGGGGGGGGGCTGCGCAGCACGCTTGCACGGCTAAAAAGAAAAAACGGGGGGCTGGGGGGGCACAGCCCCCCCCCCCCCATTTGCAAACACAATGCTCGTACGATGGGTTTCATGTACTTTGAAGCACGCTTTGCGCGGCTTTAAAACCAAAAAAGCAGGGTGCTCGCACGATGGGTTTCAACAAGATTCATATGCTTTGCCGTACGCTTGCACGGCTCAGGCGCAGCCCCCCCCATTTGCAAACACAATGCTCGTACGATGGGTTTCAACAAGATTCACATACTTTGAAGCAAGCTTTGCACGGCTTTAAAACCTAAAAAAGCAGGGGGTTGGAGGGGGGGGGGTGCATGCACGATGGGTTTCAACAAGGTTCATATGGGTCATGTGCTTTGAAGCATGCTTGTGCGGCCAAAAAAAAACAGCGGGGGACAGCGGGGGGTTGGGGGGGGGGGGGCTCACTCACTCACTTGTTGGTCTGCCCTGGCTGCGTACTCCTCCCTCGCCAGGGCGCGTTCTTTTTTTTGCTGTGGAGGCCGGGCGCGTTTTTTTTTGCTCCGGAAGCCGGGCGCGTTTTTTTTTTGCTGTGGAGGCGCGGGCTCACTCACTCACTTGTTGGTCTGCCCTGGCTGCGTACTCCTCCCTCGCCAGGGCGCGTTCTTTTTTTTGCTGTGGAGGCCGGGCGCGTTTTTTTTTTGCTCCGGAGGCCGGGCGCGTTTTTTTTGCTGTCTCACTCACTCACTTGTTGGTCTGCCCTGGCTGCGTACTCCTCCCTCGCCAGGGCGCGTTTTTTTTTGCTGTGGAGGCCGGGCGCGTTTTTTTTTGCTCCGGAGGCCGGGCGCGCTCTTTTTTTGCACTTGAAACACTTGAAACAGTTTTCTGGGGGGAAGTGTTTCAAGCGTTTCAAGCGTTTCAAGTGTTTCAAGTGTTTCAAATGTTTCAAATGTTTCAAGTGTTTCAAGTGTTTCAAGTGTTTCAAGTGTTTCAAGTGTTTTAATGGGTTTAAATGGGTTTAATGGATTGGGGAAACTCTCTGGAGTTCACGAAATCCATTAAAACACGTGAAACACTTGAAACACTTGAAACACTTTTCTGGGGAGGGGAAAGTGTTTCAAGGGATCCAAGTGAGTCAAGTGTTTTGAAACACCAGAAACACTTGAAACACTTGAAACACTTGAAAACACTTGAAAACACTTGAAACACTTGAAACACTTGAAACACTTGAAACACTTGAAACACTTGAAACACTTGAAACACTTGAAACACTTGAAACAGTTTTCTGGGGGGTGGGGAAAAGTGTTTCAAAAGTGTTTCAAAACACTTGAAACACTTGAAATAGTTATCTCTTCATACTGGCATAGTACTAAGCAAGGGGCTACCTCACATTGACCCTAAAGGTCCTACGTACATAGGTACCATAGGTTGTGCCAGACGAATGTTACCCTAGGAGTGGTCCGGCTGCGCAGAACCTTCCAGTCTCCCCCGCCCCCCTTCGGGGCCCGCCCGTGCACGACATGCCGCTAAGGGACTCCTTGGCATCCTTCTAACTGCCTGAGTCTGCTTGAGTCTGCTTGAGCCTCCTCCATGGCTCCTCATACTCCTCCGAACCAAAAGGCAAGGAGAGGGGAAGGAGGCTGGACTCACCGGAGGGGAGGCGAAACTCAAGCCTGTCGTGGGGGTGGGTTGCGCCCTGAGCCCTCTGGAAGCGGGTCGAGTTCTTTGAAGACCGTCTGGACATGCGGGAGCTCGTCAAAAAAGGTTGGGGAGACAAGGGGTACTATCAGGATCCTCAGGAAAATTACCAGCCTGTCATGCTACATAGCTCCACACTCAGTTGAACGTCCTTGTGCTAAGAATATCTAAGAAATATGACTGAGGCCGTTGAATGTTCGAAAAGTGTGAGTGCGAGATCGGCATGGGAGCGAAGCTTTAGATTTAGGTTCCTCGAGGGAACCGCTTCCGGACGATCTGCCAGGAGGTCTCAAAGAAGATCGAGGCTAAACGGTGCAGCACGTTAAGATATGAACGAAGTACATTATAACTCCAGAGAATTAAGGGGAAAGAATATTGTAAGTGCATGAATTTCCAGATGATTGGCGAACTAAATCTCTGATCCAATAATAATAAAGGAGAAGACGACACAAGATCAGAGAATTATTCGCAAAATCCCCAAATTAATCTTCTTTTCTTCTCTTTATTATCACGTCCCTTGCATTTATCGCGCGTGCACTCATTCACTCCGTTCTTCGTTTACCGCTCAAACGCCCTTTGAAGTGTATTAAATTTACTGTACTTTAAGGGGTCTTTACGCAATATTTTAACTAGTGAGCGAAGCGCCCATTAAAGATTCTTTATTTAGTAAGCCCCGGGCCTATATTCTCTTTATTATTACCGCCCGGGATAATTTAATACTAAAATCTCTAGTGAATAGAATTATTATCTGGGCGAGAATAGAATGCTTACAACTTGCTCCCTTCCACTGGCATAAACAGGGCAATTTGTTGCTGGCTGAGCAGTCGCAAGCATTTCCGGCCAGGGAACCTATTCCTTTTTGTTGGGACTTTGTTGGGGAAAGTGCCTTGAAAAAAGGGTTGTGCAGCGACGTGACGCCGGTTCACGCTATTGTAGAAGGGTTTTTACAGCACGCCACCCCTAGAATCCTTGGGAGAGTTTCATGATGGAGGAGCAGGACTTCGACACGAGAGAAAAGGCCAGAATGCTGACTCTGAGTGGCCTGATGACTACTTGGCGCGCGTCGCGGGAATGCGAGTCACATCATGAGGTGCGTGCAACTTGTCTTTTCAAGCTTTTCTGTCCTTTGGATTCTTTGCCTGTGCACCAGGTATGCTGACAGCATTCCTGGGCGATGTTTTCTTGATGGTGGGCAGGTTCACCGAGATCTGAACAGCGTTGGTTGCGATTTGGCGATGCGCTATCGAACTGTTCAATGACAAGCAGAACCTCAACCATCATTGAAATCAGGCCAGGAGAGCAGTGCATGCAAAGGAGGAGCGAAGTGAAATTTGGCCCGGTTTGAAGCAGAGACCGGGGAAGGTCTGTGGTGTTGTAAGTCTGAGCGCTTCGTCTCGATATTGCAGCGTCACCTTCGTGACAAGCGGTGGCTTGCAGAAGGTTACGAAGGAGAAGGTTTTCTCGGAACTGTTCCTGTTTGGAGACTGTGCGTCAAGAACTCTGCCAGAAAGACAGTATTGGAAAGCACGTTAATCACGCTGGAGCAACTGCATACGGCAAATACCAAGTGCTCATGACGAGGGCCTCTCCCTAGACAAACTGCATTAATGAAGCGAAGGGGAGTCTGCACAAAGCATGGTTACAAGAAAACCTAAGGTTCATTGTATGGTCCCTAAATTTGGTCTCTTACACTCCTTGGAGGGTTCTGAAGTGCTGCCCTTGGTTTGTTTACATGCAACTACCCTAAGAAAAAGGCTGGGGAGCATGATGTTCCGATGTTGCTTTCCGATATGACGAAGCCAATGGCATTTACAACATTCGCGTCTATGGGAATGCGTAATCGAAATCTTGGTTTCACCCTTTTCACAAGAGGCACGCTGGCTTGGTGCTATGGAGCCTTGCGCCTCCGTTGCGCTGGCAAACTCGACTTTAAAGATGTTCAGGGGAGGCCTCAAGGGGACAAGGATCAATAAACAAATGGGGATTAGCAAATCAAATAGGGATCGGTACAGTACACTAAATGTAGACCAACAAAAGGTCAAAAATCCTTCTTGAAGGAAGAAAATCCTTCTTGGTGGAAGACAAAGGAAAAGAAAAAAAGAAAGAAAATGAAAGGAATGGAAGGACAAGGAAGGACGGACAGGGCACGGACGGAAGCATGGCTTGTCGCAGACTATGAACATAGTACAGTACAACATTTCTGCCCATTCAAAGGCTGCAAATATGCTGCTTCGTCACAACGCTTCTGCCATCTTCTGCGGATTTTATACCTTTTCACACGCTTCAAAACACGGCAATATTGTTTGGCTTTGGCTTGGCTTTATCATGGGACCGTGGATGGGGGGGGGGGGGGGGGACGCGCACCCACAAACCCCCGCATAAACCTCCAACCAAAAAGCGCTTGGGCGCCCGCTGCACATGTCTGTGGGCGCCGTGGACCTGGCAAGGGCCACAACAGGCCAGGCTCCGCAGTGGCCATAAGAACACAAATGTGTCCAGGGTGAGGGTGTGGAATGGTGTGGAGAGCTTAGCGGCTTTGCGTGCAGGAGATGTCGTTGACTTGCTTGGAATTCTCCCTGTGAGACCTGCCCCGAACCGCTTGGAGGCTGCGGGGCTGTGGGCCGATGCCCTAAAAGAAACAACCTTGTCTGGGATTCAGACCCGCCGTCACTCACCTGGGACTCGTGTAACCACCTTAAACCTCCTGAAGCCCTCCTAGCTCCTGAAGTCATGACGTGCGTATCGCATTCGGGCATTCGGCATACGCAAGAAACGCTTTGAGTTTCTGAAAAGCTACGTGGGCTGCCTCAACATTCTCCAAACTTGGCACTGCCAGGGATACCACATGATACCACCGCAAACCGATCCGGGATGCCTCACGGATGCCTGCCACTAAAGTTTCGAATCACCCACACCCGGCCAGGCGCCACAACCAGGCACCACAACCAGAGCGCTCTCAAACTTCTGCGCATTCTGCATATCGGGCAGTGTCGGTGATGTTAGATGTCACTTCCAACATCCATGCGGCGCAGGCCAATTCTGGATGTTATCCACCATGCACCGTCAATCCACCATACCTCCCTTTGCATCGGCCTGTGACACTTGCCATTCCAGAACCCCGAAAACGACACTAAAACAAAGTTCGGGAGCATGGTGGCAACATGCCCAAGAAGCATGGCCCCTGTCATCGACAGCTGCGCCTTGCATGGGCGACGGCAAGGCTTCCCTTCGACTCAGCTTCGAAGCTTGCATTGCAACTATGCAAATTCATCCCATCCTCGTGCTCTATGATGGCGATGACTTTGGGACTGCCCCTTCACGTACCTGCACAGGACCAGTGAAATACATCAAAAGCATGCAACCTTCCTCACTTTATGTCACCGTCTCCAACGAAACAAACAGCTGGACAGAACCCGAAAGGGCGCAAGTCATCTAAATCACCGTCGTCACCACTCTGGTCCGCAGTTGGCATCTGGCACACTGCGCGCATAACTTGGGATGCTGCAAGCAAGGATTTGAATTCCAAAAATTTTCAATCTCTGCCAAACCGACGCTGACACCCGTGCTGTCGACAGAGTGGCGACCTGAAGCAAATCGACGGCGCTCCATGAAAGCCAGATAAAACTAAACCATAAGCGCGATTGAGATTGCATGACAGAGGAGATGCCATTGAGGATGGCAGGCAGCGAGTCTGTTGCAAACACAACAAACTGGAAGGATCCTAGGAAGGATGCTCACTGGTCCAAGTCTCCCACGAAGCAGCCGACTTGAGGACCTATCAGAACAAAACCTTTGATGGCACATCCGAAGCACACAATCTGAACGAATTCGCCTCGCCTCTCGTGGTTCTGGTGGTCAGACACATGCCGCCGTCCTTGGTGACGATCCAAGACCACGCCCCACTTCCCCTCTCCACCTCCTTCCACCCACTTCCCCCCCCTCCTTCCCCCTGAAACACCTTCATTTCACTGAACGAAACCTTCTTCAAAATTTAACTGACAAACTTCATTTCACTGAACGACACCTTCTTCAATTTTTAACTCACAAAACTAAACTTGAGTTCAATTTCACCACATTTTCGGGGCTGAGGGGGGCTACTTGGTTTGGGCGGGATCGGGAAGGGGGGTGGGGGCGGGCTGGGGTTAGGGGGGGGGGGGGCGGTCAGGAGGGGAGGCAGTGCACCACACAGCTACCACGCTCCCGACATGCAAGCTCCGGACCATCCAGGTGCCTTGCCGGTGCCGCTTTTTCCTTCAAAAAGTAGCCAACATTGGGCCCTGCTTCATGCAAGTCTTCGTGTCGCGCTTGCACTGATGGCCTGAGCAGCTCCAGAGAAAGCGCCCTGAAGCGCAGTATGGACCTGACCGGCAGCACTTGTAAATTGCGGACCTCACTGCAGATCCTTCTGCAGCCAACACATCACCAAGAATCTGGCAAGTATACACGTGAGGAATCGCCTCATCGACCTCTGCCAGGCAAAGTTTAATTGACGGCAGCTCCAGCAGTCATACTGAGATATACTCCTAGCATTCTGGCAGCGATTCTCCGAGCCAGCTGCCTCATGTGCGAGACCTAAGCAAAGCCCGCATAGGCTACCTGCAGTTCACGCAACGCATCCTGAGAGAAGGTCAACCCCTGGCAAAATATTGTGAATACACATTCCGGGACAGCACAAGCTCGCATGTATTGCAGTCTGCTAGCACTTTCAAACCTGACTCGCGACGCCCTCTGAACTTGTCCACCGAGGCACGTATGGAAACAGGTGTTGTGCAGTTGACAAACCTAGCTGCCTACAAGGCTGAGCCGAAGGGCCTCGACAGCGGCCCCTTGGGCCAGCGCTGGGACGGACGAGCGCCAAAACATGCCAAAAGTGCCATGAAACACCATGCCATGCACCCATGTCCCTGCCAACATAAGCTTGAAATCCTCCTTCGGATGCTGCCAGATTCGTTGTAGCTACCTCTCTTGAACGTACGTCTAGTTATAGTTACATTCATCCTTCCTGGACAATACATCCCGAAGTCCTGAAGGCCCCAGCCGTTCCTTCCATGCCTGGAGATCCAAGGTAGGGACGAGCTGCCTCTGTCCCCCATGGTCATCCTGAAGGGAATGTAGCTTCATGCAGTTCAACCAACGGCTTAACGTGTCTTAACGTAGCTTAACGTGGCTTAACGTAATTGGGCATTTTTGGGAGCTTGGACGTCTGATAAAAGGACGGAACTGAGCGACAAAACTTGTCCCACAGGTTGAGAAGGAAAGGATGGCTGTAGGATGGCTGTAGATGTTTGGCTGCGGATGGCTCTGCCAACACTGCCTCGCCCTCGTCGCTGGTGAAGCCATCCTTGAGGGACTTCATGCCGTTCCCATTGCCTTGCTGCTGACTTCTGCGCGAAGAACTGTATTTGTTTGGCATATGGCAGATTGGTGTCGTACTCCAACACAGACAGAAGCGATCTGAGTTAGTTTCTAAGGCAGCCGACTGGGTGCATGCGAGTCCTGCAACATTCACAAGAAGCTGACTGATGCCCACGTGCTTTCCATGTCTGAAGATGGCTCGGGACATTACCTTCCAAGACCAAGGTTGATAGGAGAAGTTATCGCACCGTTCGCACCTCAAGCTCCTGGCGGAGGTCTGCCAATTTTGACCTGGCAGCAGCTTGGAGTTCGGCGACCCTCGGTGGCCCCCTAAAGCCCTATAAGGTGCACTGGGTGGCGGACGCCAACTCGTGCAGACTCGTCCTCCAGCTCCCGCAAAGCTCCTTCAAATTCAGCAGGACAACAGGACCAAACGTTGCAATTACTGCATGCGCGCCATTTTCCAAAATATCAAGTGGAAGCAAAAAGCACCTGGTCGAGAGCTGCCAGGGACCGCCGCGCCATCTCTGCCCAGTCCCGAGTCAGGAAAGCGATGCCGGTTGCAGTGTCTGCTTGATCTACAAGTTGGGCTGCCAGCTGGCCACTGAGCACGGCCCAGCGACGCGCGCCACCTAGGAGGTGGTTCCACCAAATGCTACCCGCAATCATGGAGTAGAGGAAGAGGGCGATCCACAACGAGCTGATCGATGCGAAGGGAAGCGTTGGAGCACCAGCAAACTGCAGCAGTGGCAACAAAAGCCCGAAGCCGGTGAGACTCATGGTACACCATGAGGCCCAACGTACTGCATCAATAGAAGTTGCAATAGGGATCAGCAAGATGGCCAAGCCTGCATAGCCCATCCAAGGCTTCCAAAACTGTGTGTGGCCCATGTGGACTTGCATCCTAGAGCTCCAAGGGCTCCAAGGGCTCCAAGAGCTCCAACGTGCACGCCGCATCTCTGCCAAGGCGAGGAGACGCTTGGCCTGCTCGCTTTGGGACCAGCTAAGGAGCTCTGCGACTCGTACTGACGGAGGCGGCTCTCGAGGGTTCTGAAGCACGGCCTCCCGACGATACACCCACATCTTCTCCTGAGCCACGTCAGCCACATTGCCGAGCGTTCGCCGCAAGTCCTGCGGAGAAGCTGAGAAGCCAGCGAACGTCTCAGTCAAACACACGAGACACGAAGAGAGGAAGAAAAGGTCTTTCTTTTGCCAAGCTTCGGTCTGCTGTGGTGGCAAAAGACGATGCGCTCTAAGCAAGGCGCTGGCCGCGGCCGTTGCATCCCCTGCCGCCAAGGCTGCAACCCGGTCCTCAAAAGAATCATAGAACATCGTATATATGCTGCGACGGGGCTCAGACTAAGCTCTATCTCGAGTACAGTACCCACTAAGACGCTGCTTTGATACATGATTAGGGTTGCACTGTGCCCAAATAATTGAGTGAGCACAAAGGAAGCTAAAACAAGATATGGTGCCACATCAAAAAGCATGGCAAGAGTCCAAAGTCAACACATACGACCTTCCCCTGGAACCACTGAGCAGCCTGGCCAGGCCCAGTATTAGTGCATCTCTGGCGAGACCATTCAATGGCTTAGGCCTTGCGGTCGCCCTCAAGTGCAGATTCGGAGGCGCATTTCTGTGTTTCAGAGCATGTTCGATTTCCTTGCTGTTGACTGCCAGACCAGCGAACATGGGCGGCTGTAGTGGACCTGGAACAAGCCGACGCAGAATCATGCCCAGAGCTTCAAATTCAGATGTCGTTCCCGTCTGTGAATACGAACGCTTCCAGGACCACTGTGGCCGACCTCTCAGCATGTTTCTTATCCAGGTCGGCGCCCCAGCTAGGGCTTGATTGGGTTCAGTTGCTCGGCGGAACGTGTCATAGGCACGAGCGGCCAGGAATCCAAAGGTCAATGGCTCAGCGAGCTCTTGCGGAAGGAGGGCTGGCAGGCGTTTCATGACCAACTGGCCAATCTCAAAACCCATCAGTGCCTTGATCTCCTTCGCACCATACTCTTTGAGCAAGCTCATCTGGACCACCTGTATTCCAGTTGGACAGCTATCGAGATTTAATTCTGTAACAAGGTGTTTGAAATAGACATGCTGAGAAGAATGTTGAAGTAGAACAAAGCTGCCAGTGCATCTCGCTCCCCCGGCATCAAAAACATCCAGATGGGTGCAGAGCGCTTGCTGCGCGGCGTCAGGCGGCTTGGTGGCCAACCCTGGTCGATCCAGAGCTGTGGGCAGCGCGGGGACCGGGACAAACGTCTGCGCGTTTGAGATCCCATGTCCGAGAGGCCCAAGACTCTGCACACTTCCTGTGATGTCACATCTTGGTGGAAGTGGCAAAACCTAACCATACTGATAAAGGTAATGATTGACAAAATGTGAGAAGGGACCTGTATCGAAGTCAAGGGAGGTAAGGGACCAGGCACAGTCAAACAAAGATCTAGGAAGATGCACAGGAATAAACATCTTGACATGTCCTAAACTTCCCAAACCTCGTCTTTCTCAACCCTCAACCGAGGCCTCCAGCCAGGCATGCAGCTTCAAATGTGAAGTTCCACCTGGAAATGGGAGTTGCGCAGAGCTATGGTGTGAAAGCAAACTCCGAGAATGACAGCGGCACGGCCCCCGCCTTCACTTTTGACCAGCCCGCTTCCCCGAAGCGTTTTCTCTGAGCGGAAGAGAACCCAGGGAGAAGTGCCAGCTTGGAACGGCAAGCACCCGGCAAAAGGTCTGATGAAGAAGTCCCCTGCGCTCTGAGTTTCATAATACTTCCATACTTCCAGGGAGCTTTACAGCAAAAACATCAGTTAGCCGAGCCCCTGAGCTGAATTTATGGCCAGACACCTACTCTCTGCCACCAATGCGGCAACTCGCATTGGAATTCATCCAACGCAGCATCGGCCAAAACTCCTTCTGCTTTGCGTAGACTTCCAAGACCAGCGTCCCCTGTGGGGAAAATCCCAACACGTTTCATGACGAAAGAAAACACATCGAAAGCCGACTCTATAACATGTGCTGCCAATACTTCTCGTGGCAGGGAAGTATCTCATTCCTGTTTGTGCATCGTCCGACCTCCACTACCAACAACCGAGCTTGCTAAGCTCCCGTGCAGACCGACGTTGCACCACCACCACAACGCGCCCAATAATGCCAGTGAACATGAAACACGGCGAAAGCGCAAGCTTCCATGGGCGCACATTGCATTTGGTGGCAAAGCTGCTGGCAAACGTGTGCACGGTTGATACTCAATGTTGATGACCTTTCGTCTTCAACGCAGGATGTGATGAGAACGTGGCAGCATGGCCAATGAACATGTCATAAAATGTCATTTGCATCCCAAGCCTCAGCCAAAATATTCCCGTGTCCCGTCAACGCCCCAGTTGGGAATATGCCTGAAGGTTAAGCATGAACACGTTCGAGATCATGAGTGACAGCAAGCAATCGGCCCCATGTGCATGAGGAAAATCAAAACACAACGAGTTGACACACCTGACCTGCTTGGTAGGCGCCTTTCTCTGCGTGAAGCGCTTCGGGGCAGGGCTGAACAAACGTCCAAGCGTGGTAGCCAAACCACATAAGGCCCACGCTTTTTCGTGGCACTTGGTAACTTTGTGGCTGAAAACCCGTTGTTAAGAACGGCGGCGACAAGCTTTTAATGAGAGTTCCTTATTTTGACGTTTCACACGGGCCGCATCAAAACATTTGCGCCACGTGTGGCAACAATGGCAATGCTTACAAAACCTCAAGTCCCAGCCACGTCTTCTGCCACAAAGAAGGACGAGGAACCTCACGAGCCGAGGCATGCAGGATGCGGCATTGCAAAAAAAACTGTACTGAAAAATCGAAGCATGTTGGGGGCAGTCGGGTAATGTATACAAGTTCATCACCCCACCTGAGATTATCAGAAAAATCCGTGCGTGTCACGTTGCACTTTTTGCACTCTCTGCGCTACCTGCGTTGCAGCTGGTGACTGCCATCTCCGATCACCATGATTACGAAACACGGTTTCACGCAAAGTCTCGGGAGTGTTGGCACAAACTCACTTTCACCTTGGCCGAATCCAAAAGCTTAGTACGTAAGCCTAATGACTTCCGGGCAGTTCGGCAATTGGAAATGTAGACATTCGGATGCTATTCGAATCCATTTAAAATTCCTTAAGCCGAAAAAAAGATTCAAAATCGTCTTATTATGTCAATGAAATTCTAGAAATTCCTTCGAACACATTGATGCAACGAATTTCTTGCCGGAGATTGGAAATTCTGGCTGTAAAGATATTGATTGAAAGACACGAAAATATTTGCCAACAAAAAATGAAAACACCCTTGAATAGATCGGCAAGTCGCCGTGCTTGCCCAGCACAAGCACAGCACAAGCACGGGAACCATCATCTCCGCTTCCCAATCGAAGGGCCACGCGAGGGCTGGCCTGTCTGGATGTCCGTGCCGTCTTTTTCCTGCGCTTCGCTGACTTTGCCAAGTGCTCTACCCAAGCGGAGAACACGGTATGGGACTGGGTCATCCCAGCGGAAATAGGCAGCAGGCCTTAAAGTCTAGGAGCCTGGACATTTCATGTCCCTTTGGGTGAAGTCCAGCAGATGTTTGTCTGTGGTCCCCGCTAACAGGACGAGGAACGCTCCGTCTGGTGTGGCAACGGTGCCTGGGCATCCTACTTGCTGAGCCGAAAGTAAGGCACTTGGGGTTGCATTTTACGTTGGACCTGCCTTCCTGAGCCTCTTGAGGTTATAAAAGACCGATTTGCTGCTGTATGGTCTGGCCTGGCCAGAGGACGTGAGGTTTCGTAGGAGGACCTCCCAACCTGCACCTGTTGGAGGAGGTCGACATGCCTCCTATATGGGGCCACGAGGGAGAGAAGCTTGTCTGCCCAGTTGATCTTCAAGGCCCTGTCCATCTTCTGTTGCTTTATCGGAAGGCCTTCCTGATTGACCTCTTCAGCGACGGGTCAAACCCCGGAGGCTGGGATTGCATCACTTCCGGACCAACCATGCACATCCGTGCGTGCAGCTTTTGCGCAGAAGGCGAAACCCTCAGTTCCATCAAGCTCGAAAAACGGCTTGAGAAACTTGAGGCCACCCACAGCCCAGGCAAATCCCGTTTTGAGGATGGCCGCCATGAAGGGTTTTCCACCCCATCCCAGACTAGATGTTGTGGGCTGTGTGGCGAAGCCCCTGGATCCTTGATCGGCGAGAAGGAGGAGTGGCCAGGGTCGTCCTCTTCCATGCCAAGGTCAGAGAACGCCGCCGTGATGTCCTCCAACACCGTAGGGTCCTCCTCAGCCTCCGGGGGAGGAAGTGGTCCCTTTTCGAGGTGTAACTTGGAAACTTCTTTCCAGATCGAGGTGACGACCTGGCGGTGCTCCCGCGTGTACACATCCGCCATGTTGCCATGTTCTCACCTTGCCAGCGACCCTGGTATCGCCTTTGGTCTCCGGAGATCCCATGCTGGAAGGCCAGATTTGGCATGAACACCCTGAAGGAAGAAAGCGTGATGGCATCCAACTGTTCTTTCGGAATCCCCAGACCCCTGTCCGACAAAAGGCTCCTGAGCCAGCGAGGTGTCCGTGAATTCCCGCAGGGGTGTTGCATGAGCCTGAGTCTGTATCTGTCCGGCGCAGGCAGGAGCAAACGGCTGCAGGGAACCCTCCACGAGTGGCTTCCACCAGCCTTGAGAAGCTGATCAAAGGAGCAATGAGCGGCTGAGGCCTAAGGCCTAAGGCAGCGAACTGCAAAGTATCAGGCCTTGTACGCATCGTGTCCGAGAATCGAGCAGAACAGCCGATGCAGAAGCGGAAGAAGGAAGCGGCAAAGGCGTCCGCAGGCCAACTTTTCCAAGGCCGAGACCACCTGGACCGAAGGTCGTGTTGCCCGTCTTTCCTTTTTTGACTCCGAAGAGATAAGCATGCTTTGGACAAACTCGTAGTGCACGCAAAGCATCTGATCCGACTGGGGGTTGAAACCCCCGAAGTGCTCCGACAGCCAGCGGGTAGTCCGCCAAAATTGCGAAAATTTGTAAGCCGGCAGGCGCTCCGCCGATGACCTGTCCAACCAGAAGCAACACTTTTCGCCCCACCAGCTCCCTTCATGTGCGTGATTGGTTACTTGCTCGCCTTCTCCATCAGGGTCATGGAGCCGCCGGATTGCTTTCTGGATCCCACCACGGAGGAAGACCCCCAATACCTCCAGTTCCCACAAAGAAGCGGGAGCATGGTGTCGACCGGACGACCGGACCGTGACCGGGCCCCCCCCGGTCGCCCGGTCACCCGTTTGGTCCGGTCACCCGGTCAGCCCGGTCGTCCGTTCAGTCCGGTCACCCGGTCAGGGCAAGTGGACCTTGACTGAGGACAAGAAGGGACTGACCCGACCGGACAACCTGGCTGGCCTGACCGGACAACCGGGCCGACCTGACCGTGACCGGGTGAACGGGCTGACCGGCTGGCTGACCGACCTGACCTGACCGGCTGGCCGGACTGACCCGACCGACCTGACCGGGCTGACCGATCCAAGCGACCGGACTGACCTGACCGGGCTGACCTGACCGAACTGACCGACCTGACCAGACTGACCTGACTGGGCTGACCTGACCGGGCTGACCTGACCGAACTGACCGACCTGACCGCTGACCGGGCTGACCTGACCGAACTGACCGACCTGACCGGGCGACCGGACCGACCTGACCAGGCTGACCTGACCGGGCTGACCTGACCGAACTGACCGACCTGACCGGGCGACCGGGCCGACCTCACCAGACTGACCTGACCGGGCTGACCTGACCGAACTGACCGACCTGACCGGGGTACCAGAGTTAGTACTAATCTTCTTTATTTGCCAACGCCGTCATTCCAGACCTTCGTTTTCCTTTTCGTCATAAGGCGGCACCGTGGTCTTTGCAGCATTCGCTGTTCCTGGATGAAGGAATATTGACAGCCACCCAAATGTTTTCCTACTTAATTGCAAAGAGAATAGATGTTTCCCTATTAAATCCAAAGAAAACAAAGGTTTTGCTATTGAAATCCCAGAGCGAATAGAGATTTTCCCTGAAATTTCCGAGAAGATAGATTTCCCTCATAAAGTGCAAAGGACAACAACGACAACAACGACAACAACGACGACAACGACAACAACGACGACAACGACAACAACGACGACAACGACGACAACGACGACGACAACAACGACAACGACAACGACAACGTTGCAAAGAGAATAGATGTTTCCTCATTAAATCCGAAGAAAACAAAGGTTTTGCTATTGACATCCCAAAGCGAATAGAGATTTTCCCTGACATTTCCGAGAAGATAGATTTCCCTCACAAAGTGCAAAGGAAATGAATATTCTATGTTAAAATACAAAGAAATGAGTGATTTCAGACTTTTGCGAATCTATGAAAAAAGCCTATATTTTCGTCCGAAACGGGCTTCGCACAAAAGCTGGCAGCGAGGCGGCGGCTCCGGAGCGCATACATATTAAAGAACCTATCGTGCTAGAATGGTGTTTGCAACTGGGGGGGGGCTGCGCCCCCCCCCAACCCCCCCGCTTTTTCATAACCTATCGTGCGAAACTTCCTCCTACTACTACTACTACTGCTACTACTTCTTCTTCTACTACTACTACTACTACTACTACTACTACTACTACTACTACTACTGCTACTGCGACTGCTACTGCTACTGCGACTGCGACTGCTACTGCTACTGCTACTGCTGCTGCTGCTACTACTGCTAGTACTGCTACTATTGCTAGTACGACGACGACGACATGTTTTTGTCTTTTTTTTTGGGAATGATACCGCGGTTTCTGGGTACTCTTTTCTCCTGCATCTCAAGGCATGCTCACGTACCGTTTTTATTTGATTTTATACTACACGGGCCCCAAAAATTGGCCAATTTTTGCGATTTTTTTACTATGTCTGCGGTAGGATTTTTTGTGCAGATTTTGAGTTTTTGCTGATTCTAAGCTAAAAAAGTACAGAGTCAGCGTGATTTCAGACTTTTGCGAATCTATGAAAAAAGCCTATATTTTCGTCCGAAACGGGCTTCGCACAAAAGCTGGCAGCGAGGCGGCGGCTCCGGAGCGCATACATATTAAAGAACCTATCGTGCGAGAATGGTGTTTGCAAATGGGGGGGGCTGCGCCCCCCCCAACCCCCCCGCTTTTTCATAACCTATCGTGCGAAACTTCCTCCTACTACTACAACTACTACTACTACTACTACTACTACTACTACTACTACTAACTACTACTACTAACTACTACTACTAACTACTACTACTTCTACTACTACTACTACTACTACTACTACTACTACTACTACTACTACTACTACTACTACTACTACTACTACTACTGCTACTGCTACTGCTACTGCTACTGCTACTGCTACTGCTACTGCTACTGCTACTGCTACTGCTACTGCTACTGCTGCTGCTGCTACTACGGCTAGTACTGCTACTATTGCTAGTACGACGACGACAACGATGACGACTATACTACTACAAACATTTCTATAAACCTATCGTGCGAGAATGGTGTTTGCAAATGGGGGGGGCTGCGCCCCCCCCAACCCCCCCGCTTTTAAATAACCTATCGTGCGAAAATGATGTTTGCAAATGGGGGCGGCTGCGCCTCCCCAACCCCCCCTCTTTTTTTGAAGCCGCACAAGCTTGCTTCAAAGCATACACATGCAGCCCCCCCAACCCCCCGGCTTGCCTTTGACGGAAAAAAACCCTAAGTCTCCTTGGTACGTTAATATCAGGGAAAATCTCTATTCGCTTTGGGATTTTCAATAGCAAAACCTTTGCTTTCTTTGGATTTAATCGGGAAACATCTATTCTCTTTGCGACCCCCCGCTTGCCTTTGACTGAAAGAACCTAAGTCTCCTTGGTACGTTAATAGGAATCCTTTCATTTCTTTGTATTTTAAAATAAAATTCATTTCCTTTGCACTTTGTGAGGGAAATCTATCTTCTCGGAAATGTCAGGGAAAATCTCTATTCGCTTTGGGATTTCAATAGCAAAACCTTTGTTTTCTTTGGATTTAATAAGGAAACATCTATTCTCTTTGCAACGTTGTCGTTGTCGTTGTTGTCGTTGTCGTTGTTGTCGTCGTCGTTGTCGTCGTTGTCATCGTTGTTGTCGTTGTCTGTGAAAAGCAGAGCTCGCGCAGCAGTCTCTTTTTCACTTTGCACTTGAGCCAAACACCAAAGTGTTCAGCAAGCTTCAGTTCTTGCAGCAAGCTCTCTCCAAGAGCTAAGGGCTCCAAAAAGCTACGAATTCCGTCTCAACTTTGTTCTACAAAGGAGGTAAAGCAAAAGAACAATGCAACTGCTTTGGTCTACACCTCGGGGACTTCAGGTCACTTCCGAACAGCAAAACAGCGAAGCTTCAGAGTCCACTCTGCACTCCTACTCCCATCCTACACGTCCAACGGCAACGAACGAAGTGGCGGGGACACGGAGTGAGTTACAGCAAGACAGAACCTCAGAGTTCTGACACGCACTTCTTCACTACTGCTCTCAAGCAGTTCCAAGTGCCTCAAAACTCATCCTAGGCCATGCCAACAAGACAAGACATGCGTCGCAGTCAACCCAAACATGCTTTAGGGACTTTGGGCAAAACCAAACATGCTCATGCCAAGTCATGCAGCAGAAAAACTCTCATCTTCTCTCTGTACAGTCAAACACCACATGGCACCAACTGGGCAAACACTACAGGTGAATTTTTCTTTCGTCTGCACGCTGCGAGGCGTAGCCACCCGAAGGGGCTGTGGGTTCAAGTGAAACAAAAGCTTACTAAACCTGTGGGGTGAAACTGCCGGTAAGTTCCCCCTCTCATTCCTTGTCCTCGGTTTTGACGTACCGCTACCCTCAACCGAAGTGAGGCCGGAATGTCGTTTTGACCAAGTCGTTGCCATTGGCTTGAAGACTTTGGCCAAGGCAAATTGCCTGTATGCTTGCACATTCTCTGTGTTGTCTATTCGGGAGGTGATCCATGCCCTCGTTCGTGGAGGCCGCTATCCCTCAACCGAATGGAGGTCATTCCTGTAGACCCAGATGCTCGTTCTACGAGTCTCATTGCATGTCCTGAGTGCTTCCATCCACACCCCTCAACCGTAGTGAGGCCGGACATGTCTTCACACCAGGTCATGGCCCGAGGCTTCATGGACTCTGGTTACGGTGGCTGCCTCTTGCATGCACAGGGCATACTTCCTGTGGCTTTTGCCGGGAGGTGATCCATGCCCTCCGATTCTCAGAGGCCGCTATCCCTCTACCAGCGGGGTGGTCAATCCCCATAGACCGTTCCATATTGATTGAGGCCCAATTCTGCACTTTCTCGTCATCTCACCTTGACGGATCCATGCCCTCGATTCACACATCTCCAACACGAGCCAAGCAGGAGGAACAGGTGAAGTACCTGCCCAAACATACCCCTTCTTAGGCTGGAGGACGCTAAGCGACCGAAATCGCCGCTACGCACCGGTGACCCCACGCCACACACCTTCAACAGGTGGCCGGTACAGGCGCCTGACAGGGGGCCGGGCAAGGTGCCGACTACCAGGTCAAACCCACCCTGCCTGTGAGGATATATGTACGAGGCCGCTATCCATTGTGAGACTTGACATTCTCCAATCCAGCCGTAGCCATTGTTCCAAAGACAGTCGGCTGGCTCTCTTGTTTGCCACCAAAACTCCATACTCTCACTTGGGAGTCGATTAGGCTCAACCGAAGTGAGGCCCACTCTGCGACCACGGGTTAGCTGCATGCTTGGTCCTTGTGGGCATTTCTGAAAGCAGTGACAACGAATCCTCCACGGAGTACGTCCCGGCTAATCCAGGGTTCTCAGCAGCTCCGGTGTTCTCGCACTTACTAACCGTGCCTTGCTGTTCTCCCCAGAATCGCCCTGGCTTTCTCGCACTTACTTACCAGTCGACGTATTCCTCACCACAAAGTTCACTGCCATTGGGACTCGAGGCTTCTCCAGTGCATGCTGGTACCTGCCCTTTGCTGGCCTCCATGCCTGGCCAGTGTCCCTCATCCATATTCTGGAGTTTGCTCTTTATAGCTCACATTCCCTCAGACCAAAGTCGAGGCCGAATGTTGCATTGTTTGATTGAGCACTGCTGGGCTGCGGTTGTACCTATCAATTGCTCCGACACACCGGCACCGCGGAGTCTATGCTTCAAGCTGCTTTACCGCTTTGCGCCCAGTAGCATCAGCCGTCCAAGCTGCATGCAGTGCTTCCAGAGTCTCCCAGACTCAATTCCGGCAGACCAATAAGTGCCCGGCCTGCCCATTCCATCATTCTTCCCTCAGCTGATGCGAGGCCGGAACATCATGCACCTTCTTCATCAGCGAGGCGATTTCGCAACCCTTCTGTTGTTCCCTCAGCCTTGGCGAGGCCGAACCATCCATTCCCTCAGCCGAGGCGAGGCCGAACCTTTACTCCAGCATAGCGAGGCCGAAACTGCCCCTGCATAGCCTCACATGGCATCTCCGCTGGTTTCACGGGTTCTGAAAGCATTGTGCTGCGAGGGTATGTTGATCACCCTCATTCCGGCAAGCTAAGCCTGCATTCGGGTTTGCCCTCACATGGCCCTTAATGGCGAGGCTGTGCTCGCAATTCAATCCACTTCCACTTGCCTGGTTACTGGCCGGCGACGTTTCATCACCTCAAAGGAGCATCCATTCCTCATCATCTTCCGACAAGGCCAGCATCCTTCTCGACACATCAGGGCCATACACCACAATCACCAGCCTACCCAGGTACCTGATTTCACGTCCGCTGCCATCAATCATCAGGGATGGGTTTGTGGGATCGACATAGAAATCGATGTTCCAAAGCCTCGCATCCTCACAGCATCGGAAATCCCGGAGCTGCAGGTGGAGGTTAGCTGCATTCAGGCTTCTTTGGACATTCCAATTCCCACAGCTGCCCCAGGCTATGTTGCCTCTCCTGGTGCGACGGACAAAGTGGATACGATATGACTGCGACAGTTCCAGGAAAAGCCCTTCACGACGCTCCTGGTGTGACCATGCAAATACACAGCACGCAATTGCCGGCATGGTCCGTCGCTCTCCGTCTGCATTGCAGCAAGTCTCTTTGGCGTGTGGCACACTGTCCAGGGCACTGTGGACGGCCACTCTGGTCGCCGATAGCTCACGAGCGGAAATCTGCGGTTGAGACGGGGCCCTGTTCCAACAAAGGAAGTTAAGGCCTCGGAACCCTCTTCGCTCGCACAGGTCTGCTATCTTCTTGCACCTCAGTTCCAGGAGGTGTTTCCCTCAACCGTGGTGAGGCCGAACTATGTTGTCCCTCCGAGCGAGGCCGAAGACTTTCCACAATCCTCAGCTTATGCGAGGCCGACAACACCCTCAGCAGCGAGGTCGAAAGTTCCCTCAGCACTCGGCGAGGCCGTACACAGGCAGCTATGTGGCTGGCAGAACTACCGAGCAAACACAGTGGTTTCGGTTTGAGTCCTGTTGGAGCCCACCCTTAGGTACAGCCTCCAGGCCACCGATCCGCTCACTACCTGCGCACCCCACCGGGGTTGAGCCGAGACTTGAGCCAGGTGAATTTTACGTCTGCACGCTGCGAGGCGTAGCCACCCGAAGGGGCTGTGGGTGCAAGTGAAACTTACAAACTCTGCACAGTGAGACTACCGGTACTAGCCCTCACTTCCCTCAGACATTTGTCGAGGCCGAAATCCATTCCCTCAGACCGTGGTCGAGGCCGAAATTCCCTCAGGTTATGCCGAGGCCGAATTTCCCTCACTTGCACCCCTCAGACCGGAGTCGAGGCCGAAACTCCCTCAGGCAGCACGCCGAGGCGGTATTCCTTGATTCGGTTTGGGTGCCTCTCAGACCACTAGCCATGTTTCTTGTCTGGGCTGCGCTGCTCACTCATCAGCTTCGTCATCTGGCATGCCCAACGTGATTTTCTGGATCTCTGTTGCCGGGACCGGAAGTAGGGTTCCATCCCATCCTCGTTTTGCAATCCCGGCATCCAGTAGGTGCTGGGCAAAAGGCCCGACATTGCCTACGCACGCCATCCAAAGCGCGCTGGCTTTGCCGTCGTACGTTCTGACCAATCCACGTATGGTTGCCAGTAGCTCCTCGTCATATTTCTCCAGGAGGCGTACGAGGCCGCTTGATAACTTGTATCTCTCCTCCTGCAGCGTCGACCACTCTGCCGTGTCAAAGAACACTGCCCGTGGTAGCGATCCTGACATCGGGTCGCGCCCAACGTTGCTTACCGTGATATCCGATAGAGCAACTCCTTGCGTGGTCAGCCATGACGTTATAGCCACCAGGTAAAACAGGGACTGTCTGAGGACCCCGGCTTCTTGGCGATGTTCCTGCCACCATGTGTTGAACAGCTCTGCCCTGCGGATGATACTTCCATAGAAGTAGTGGTGGCAGTACCCCTCCACCGCCTCGTCGAAAAGGACTCCGATCCATCCTGCCCACAGGGTCCTGGTGACCAGGGTGGGGAATTGTTCCCCGTACCCTGCTTCGTTGCCAAAGCTCTGGGGTTCCATCGCTAGTTTCATGACCCATAGCCGATCCAGAGCATATCCTCGTCGAGTGCGCCCCGCACCTATAAAGGGAAGCACCCTAGGCTGTAAGCTTTGCCCTGTCGTTGGGTTGCGGACCAATTGGACCTCCCCGAGGCCGCACTGTCTTCTCCTCTCTCCCGTAGGCGTACCGGACCCACCGGAGATTCTGAAGCACTCTCCTCATCCCTATCCCAAGTCTGCTCCGGGTGTCTGGCCTGTCGAAGCGGGGAACGGTCTCGGGGCTGATCCTGCTGCTTGTTCTTGCTTTTACCCTTGCCTTTGTCCGGCCGATTCCTTAGCCAGGATGGCAGTCGGGACCCTTGTCTCCTCATCGTCGCATCCGTCTTCCATTGCCTCATTTCTACAGACCCGCCTTGTGCAATTTAGAAGCCCACAGCTGCTTCCGCTCTTCACTGAGGTAGGTCTCCGCTTGGTAGACCCAATCGTTCCTTGTGCGGCAGCGAGCGAGGCTGCGACACGCCGCTTGTAGGTGAGTGTAGTTTGCCCTCCTGGGGTCTGTTTCCAGGAACTGCTCCTCCAAAATTGGTTTCCACGAATCCTCAAGTTTGATTCGCACCTGGAGGGTCAATTTCTCCGGCTGCTCGTCCTCCGGCCGGTCTTGTGAGGATGAGGACGCCGTTGTTCCACCCTCAGCTCTGCGAGGCCGAGGCCTCTCTCTTTACCCTCAGCGATGTCGCAAGCACGCGGCACCGCGAGGCCGAATTACACTCCCTCAGCAAGGCGAGGCCTTAACACCAATCGCTATTCCCCGTTGCGAGGCCCTCACCCTCAGCTACGAGGCCGAAAACCCTGTCTCCTTGCACCAAACGGCTACGGAATTACTGCGTTCCCTCAGCTTGGCGAGGCCTAACAAACAATGACATCTTCTGCTGTGCACTGGCTTGGGGCTTAGCTTTGGCGTGTTTCCCACCAAACTGAACGCGAGGCTGTTGAAACTGGACGCTGCTCATATTTCCACCGTTGACAAGGGTTTGCGCTTGGGTTGCCAGCTTGCCCTGAGAAGTTCGCGATTTGCACTCACCCGCCAGGCTTTTATTGCACTTCTGGCTGACCGGTGCATGTGTTCTGTCACACTTTGTGCAAACCCATCGGATTCCCAAATTCACCATATTATGGGAGGGGTGGATACCCCACTCTTCCCGCACTCGCGCCTCCGGCTGGTTGACGCAGTACTGCTCCAATACCTCCTCCAAGTTCGTGAGGGTTTGTTGTACATACAAACCGCACAGTTGGCATTTCAGTGTTAAATTCCGGGGGTGTTCACTGCCCTTCTCCCAGTGGTGCCCTCGCTCCGGGTTTTCGAGCAACTGCCAAAGCCGCTGGCGTTTGTTGAGTTTGGCCCTGCCATGCTCTTTTCTGCATCCCTCAGCTTTCTGCGAGGCTTCCATCTTCTCCTTGTAATGCGCATGGTCCAGGATGAAGGGGAAATCTGCTTCGTTGCGCCTCCGCAATATGTGGGCTGCGCGTTCTCCGTAAGCCAGTGAAAGTGTACGCACCACGTTGTCCAGCTCTTTGACACGCCTGCGCTGGGCTGTAAGCAGCCGCCGCTACTTCGCCACATACTTTGTCCGCCATGTCGTTCGCTGCACGTCTCCACAACGTGCCCGGGCCCATTTTTTCCAGGAATGCTTCTTCTGTTTTGTGGGACGGGACCCATGTTGCTTTGATTCGTTTCTTTCCATTCCACACTTTGCTCCATTCCAGGTCATCGTCCGGCGGTTGTATTTTTTGTAGCGCTTGGACTGCCGGCTTGCAGTCCATTGTGACGTCAATCAGATCCTCCGTGTGCTCCATTAGTCTGAAAAGTGCACGGCGCTCCATGTCCACTACCGGCTGCCACGGGTAGACCAGCTCCGTAATTTGTCCGACTTTCACCAACTCACCATCTTTCCAGTTCATAGCCACCACTGCGAGGGCTGATGTTTGTACACGTGGGTCTATTCCTCCTGGACCTCCGCTGGCGTCAGTGGCGAAGATCAAGCCTTCTGCTTCCACTGTAGCGTCTGCTGCAAAGCATCCTTGGTAGCGCAGTCCCAAGAGATGCTCCGGCGGCTTGGGGTGCCACACCGCCGGCTTGGGCAGGAGTGCCCTTGTCCACAGGCACTCCCATGGGTATTTGTGGCGCAGGTATTCCTGGAGCTTGGGTTCTTTGAACCCTTGGTCTCGCCAGTAAGGGCATTCTTTGAGGACATGCTCCAGAGTGGCTGGCACTTGGCACTTCTTGCACCAGCCAGGCTTGGACTCCGTGATAACGCCCGCATGCCACACTGACTTCATCCCTTCCATAAGGCCCGGGCTTAAGCCTCCCAGCTTCGTCAGCTTGTGATGCGGCGTCCAATCCAGCCCCTCCTGGGCCCCCTTTCCACCTGCTTGTCGCGTTATTGCAGCCCTTTTTTGTTCCTCGAGGAATCCCTCAAGCCATTTGTAGGCGAGGCCACCCATGCGTGGCTGGGTCCAATCGACGTTGAGGACATTTCCTCTCTTCCATTTGCCCGGGTCACTTGCATCCACCTTCAAATCCATTAAGTACGCCATGGTTGCTGCCATCGGTCCCGTGACCAGTGGCCAGTGGTGTTTGGCCGCACTTAACCTCCTCCAAGTGGCTTTCCAGGCCAATTCAAAGTGGGCTTTGCCTCCACCAATCCATGCGCTGAAAACTTTTGCCACCACCTTGAAATGCTGCTTGTGGATTGTGCGCTTCGGGTCCTGACATTTCTTGGCTCCCATATCCAGTATGGTTTCCAAACTACCAAGCTTGTATTTGCCCAGGTGTTTGCCCACCACTGTTCGGAGCCACTTCATTCTTTTGGGCGATACCCCCACGGATGGGTGCCCCCACAAAGCAACGGATGTGATCGCGGCCTTGACTACGCGGAGTTTAGTGCTGGGCGGCGGCCCCAGCCTGGACAGCTTGCTCTGTCGGGCATGTGCTTTTTTTGCCCGTGTGGCCGACGTCACCAAACGACGCTTTCGCCCACCGGTACTGTCGACGCCCAAGTCCCGCATCACGTCGTACACTTGTGGCTCATGCGGTAACAGTAGTTCTCGCAGGTGCTTGCTCGCCTGGGTACTGCTGGCTACAAACCCTGTCTTCTTGGATGAAATCGTGAACCCATTTGCGTCCATCCCGTCCTTTAAGCTGCGGTAGACTCGGATCGCACTGTCTGCCGCTTGTTTGAAGGATTTATGCTGGACGTCAATTGAGACATCATCCAACCAGCAGTCCACATTTGCCACATCTTTGCGCTTTTGGATCTTGTCAATCGTCTGACGCAATGCCACTTTCGCTAATGACGGCGCCGCAGGGCACCCCGCTTGCACTCCATTCGTAGCTCTGATGCCTGCCGATAGCACCCCATCTGCTGCCAAGTATCTGGCACCCATGTACACTTCCAGTGCCATTTTCAGGATTAGCGGTGGCCGTTGCTGCCGCTATCAGTTGCTGAAACTGGATGGTATCGAAAAAGGACTCAAGGTCCACAAATAGCGACACCACATGCACACCATTTGTCTTCGCCGCCTCGTTTCGCAACAGTCTGCCTACAGCCACGTCCAGGCAGCAACTGCCTGGGACCGCCTTGTCGTACTTGGCATTTTTTGCGTAACTCACCTGCCAAGTACTTACCAAATCCCATCGCAATCGGACCCAGGTTCGGTACAGGATGTGCAACAAGGCGATTGGTCTCTCCCGGGTCAGATTCTTAGGCAGCATTGCAATAAGTGAGACTGTCATTTGTTTCGGCCATGTTGCTTTGGCCTCACACTCATGGTAGAAAGCCACTACCGCTTCGACCGCTTTGTCGTCCATGGCCTGCAAATGGTCGATCCGCCATCCATCCGGCCCCGGGCTCTTTAGGGCCAATTTCTTGATCCTTGCCTTGACCTCTTCAGGATTCAGCGGCTCCACGCTGGCCGCCTGTTTTTTGGCTGCATCCTCAAGCTCCAGCATGAGCGAGGCCGTTTGTGCCATCGGTGTGCCCTTCGTCCACACCGCCGCCCAGTGGTCACGTCGAATGTGTGGCCGTTCCAGCATGTCATATTCCATGTAGGGTCTCTGTACCACTTGTTCGTCTTTCCGCAAGGCATTGTACAGCGGTCGCATGCCCTTTTCCATGGCCTTGCTGAGCCTTTGCTTGTACTGGTGGGCCGTCTCCTCTATGTCTGCCTTTCTCGCGTAGCATTGCTGTTCATCAATGCGCTTTAGGACAAGTCTGGCGTCTGTGCCTCGTCCCAGGATACTCACAAGCATATCCTCCCGGCTCTGCGCATCGCCCTCATAGTACACATTGAGTCTACTTTGGACTAGGCGCGCCACCGGATGCGCGTCTCCATGATGTCTGCCTTGCTTGACCCATTGTTGGACACGGTTCCAAAAAGCTGCCCTCTTGCCTGTCCAGACAACGTTCTCCGGGTTGTGGACCACCAATTTCTTCCGGACGATTTCAGCTTTGACACCCATACCGTCGATTCGTCCTGTGATCGACCTCTCCACACTTACACTCAGGTGAGCGAATTTCTCACTGAGTTCATCTTCCATCCTGGGTTCATCCAAGATGTGGATGGTCTGTGTGTTTTTAACCGGTGTGTATTCCACGGTTTCCGTTACCAGTGCTCCCGCCTTCTTCATTTGGGGAACATCAGGGCTACTGCACGGTTGGGCTATCCTCCAATGCATCGCAGCATGAGGCCGAAAAGGGGTTTCCCAATCCGTTTTCACTTGCAGGATGGGCACCAAGCATTTCGCAACCAGCCCATAATCGATTTCGTCCGATCCTTGGGCCGTTGGTTCCCCCACTCCCACAAGTGCACCACCAACTTCTGTCGCCAGAGTTGTGCCCCTCATGGTATCCTGGGTTTCATTCCAATCACCCAGCACCATATATGGCACTTTGCAGCCCTTGAGAAAGGCTATCAGTCTCGCCAGTACTTGGGTATTGTTTGGAGCCTGGAATCCGACCCCGCTCTCCAAATACAGACTGACGATGATCAAATCCCAGCCTTTGTTTCTCATGGCACATGCCAGGAAGCCCGCCGGTCCTGAACCATACTCGGTAAGGTATCGCAGGTTCCTATGTCGGGGTGCCACCACTGCCAGGCCTCCTTGTACACCCTTAATTTTGGTACTGCCAGGCATGCCAATGAAGGTATATCCCATATCTTGGCAATGGCTCATGGCTTGCTGGATACCCTCCGTCTTGAGATGGGTTTCCTGCAGCACCACCAGGTCCGGTCCTAGTTCGTGTATCCATGCCGCTATGGGTTTCCTCCAGCTGGTGATGTTAGCCGCTGTGATTTTGATACATTCGGCCTTATCACCTTGGCGATACCCACTTGCCACATCTTCCAAGATCCATTTGGCATATTGTGCGTCCTGCTCCACAAAGGAACGAAGCACTTCGTGGCATGCTCGTTGTTGTAGCGGGTTTAGTTCCTGCTCTTCCAGCTTCTCAATGGCTTCGAGTGCGGCAGCCTCACTGGAAGCATCATATCTACCCACCACTTGGCATAGCATTTGCCACTCCTGTGGCAGATCTTTTGGTGGTTCCTTGGGTTTTGCTTTCCGCTTCTTGGGCTTTTGTTTTCCTCTGTGACCCTCAGCACACGGCGAGGCCGAAAACCGTATTTCCTCAGCTTCCTGCGAGGCCTTCATGTTCTCCCCTCTGACCGCTGCATGGTCTCTCATCTGTGTTTGACTTCCCTCAGCTTCTCGCGAGGCCGAATGCTCACATTCCTCTTCGAGGTCTTCCCTTGTCATATGGAAGTATCTGGGCCCTGTGACCGCCCAACTGCTTTCTACAGCTCGGACAGGATTAGGACCTTTCGTAACTGGACTCCAGCGCTCTTGGCTGTCCTCCACTGTGCTGTTTGTACTAGGCACATGGGTACTAGACACAGCTTGACTGCCTTCCCCATGTGCCTGCGGCCATACAATGTCCCCGTGACACTGCTGCTGGCCACCACCAAAAGTGTAAACAGAGTCTCCCCATTGAGACTCCTCGGGTTTTCCTTTCTTCTTTTGGCTGTTCGGACCAGAAGCTGCTCTGAGGTGTCGGCCCCTCCGCTCCTGTCCCAGCCTGAGGTTTCATTCGCCATGGGCACGCGCCGGCGAGCGTTCGCGCCCCGTCGGCGTTGCCCTGACTGACACATCTCGAGACATGCGCATCGGACCATACATGCCAATTTCGACTGGCATGCCTGGCTCTCTTGGTCCCAAGACTCCACTCCAGTCTGTCTCCACGACCTTGACTGCCATCTTCGTTTTGAGCGCCTCCGCTTGCTCCTCGGACAGGATGATCCCTTCCTTTTCCAGGTATGACGCGACGTCCTTGTACGGCGAGTCCTCTTCATCTTTCACACAGGCTTGTACCTTCCTCTGTGCTTCCGCAACCTCAAGCTCCGTGGCCTGGATGGCCTGGCTGACTTGCGCAAGCTGCTTCATGGCCTGCTCGAACTCGCTCTTGATCTTTTCCGTTTTGTCTTGAAGCCGGACCTTCTTCTCAATGAGTGATCTCAGCTTGTTTGTCGTCCTTCTGTCTGTATGTACCAACATGGCGGCTGAGCTCCTGCTTTGGCGTCTCGTCCTCAGGCTTGTAGTCCCCTGGCGGGGGAATACCCGCTGCTCTGAGCAGCCTTTGCACTGCGGGCTCAGCTCCTTGCCACACCGTTTCAATGGCCGCGTGGTACTCCTTTTGCGTCATGCTTTCAACTTGCGATCCACTGCCTGGTAGTCCCGGGGGCCATATGGGCCCCGGCTCCATCGTCTGCGGCTTCCATCCTGCTTCTTCGATGGCCTTCTTTGCCTCCATAGAAAGCGTTCCCCACGCCTTCGTGAGGGCCTGGTCGGCCATCCCTTCTTTGTTCTTGGCCTGTCTTGTCCACCATGCAGCGTCTTCTTTGGGCCATTGCCACCTCTTACGCTGGCTTGGCCATGCCTTCTCGCGGTGGTTGGTCTTTTTTCACGCCTTTCCGCAATGCCAGCAGTTCGGGTTGTAGTACAGTTCTGCATTCCAGACCCAGCCCACCTCACAGTGGGCACACACAGTGCAATGCTTCCCCATGACTGCTGCACGCCTGATGCCAGTCCCACCAGCACCTCAGCGAAGCGAGGCCGGAAATTCCCTCAACCGCAGTGAGGCCGAACTTTATGTGTCCTCAGCCGGGGCGAGGCCGAAGCTGGCCACTCCCTCTGCCGAAGCGAGGCCGAAAACACACCCTCTGCCGAAGCGAGGCCGGAAAGTTCCCTCAGCACTTGGCGAGGCCGTACTCAGGCAGCTATGTTGCTTGCAGCCAACTACCAAGCAAACACAGTGGTTTCGGTTTGAGTCCTGTTGGAGCCCACCCTTAGGTACAGTCTCCAGGCAACAGCACTCCCTACCTGAGCACCCCACCGGGGTTGAGCCGAAACCTTGAGCCAGGTGAATTTTACGTCTGCACGCTGCTTGGCGTAGCCACCCGAAGGGGCTGGGGTATCAGGGTGAAACTTACAAACTCTGCACAGTGAGACTACCGGTACTAGCCCTCACTTCCCTCAGACATTTGTCGAGGCCGAAATCCATTCCCTCAGACCGTGGTCGAGGCCGAAATTCCCTCAGGTCATGCCGAGGCCGAACTTCCCTCTCTTGCACCCCTCAGACCGAAGTCGAGGCCGAAACTCCTCAGGCAGCACGCCGAGGCGGTATTTTGATTCGGTTTGTTGGTGCCTCTCTGACCACTATCCATGTTACTTGTCTGTTCTGCGCTGCTCACTCATCAGCTTCGTCATACGGCATGCCCAACGTGATTTTCTGGATCTCTGTTGCCGGAACCGAAAGTAGGGTTCCATCCCATCCTCGTTTTGCAATCCCGGCATCCAGCAGGTGCTGGGCAAATGGCCCGACATTGCCTACGCACGCCATCCAAAGCGCGCTGGCCTTGCCGTCGTACGTTCTGACCAATCCACGTATGGTTGCCAGTAGCTCCTCATCATATTTCTCCAGGAGGCGTACGAGGCCGCATGATATCTTGTATCTCTCCTCCTGCAGCGTCGTCCATTCCGCCGTGTCAAAGAACACTGCCCGTGGTAGCGATCCTGACATTGGGTCGCGCCCAACGTTGCTCACCGTGATATCCGATAGAGCAACTCCTTGCATGGTCAGCCATGACGTTATAGCCACCAGGTAAAACAGGGACTGTCTGAGGACCCCGGCTTCATGGCGATGTTCCTGCCACCATGTGTTGAACAGCTCTGCCCTGCGGATGATACTTCCATAGAAGTAGTGGTGGCAGTAACCCTCCACCGCTTCGTCGAAAAGGACTCCAATCCATCCTGCCCACAGGGTCCTGGTGACCAGGGTGGGGAATTGTTCCCCATACCCTGCTTCGTTGCCAAAGCTCTGGGGTTCCATCGCTAGTTTCATGACCCATAGCCGATCCAGAGCATATCCCCGTCGAGTGCGCCCCGCACCTATAAAGGGAAGCACCCTAGGCTGTAAGCTTTGCCCTGTCGTTGGGTTGCGGACCAATTGGACCTCCCCAAGCCAATGGAGCGCTGTCCTTGGCCTTTGCTGGTTCTGCAGTTTATGCACCAAAAGGTGCGCAGGCTTGACTTGCCCCATGGCTTCCTTTTTCTCCTTTCCCTCAGCTTCCTGCGAGGCCATATTGTGGGCACCTGGCCCTTCCGCCAGCGTGACTGTACGAGGCTGGCTTGCCTCTTGCTCTTCATTGACACCCTCAGCTTGATGCGAGGCCGTACTGTCTTCTCCTCTCTCCCGTAGGCGTACCGGACCCACCGGGGATTCCGAAGCTCTCTCCTCTTCACTATCCCAAGGCTGCTCCGGGTGTCTGGCCTGTCGAAGCGGGGAACGTTCACGGGGCTGATCCTTCTGCTTGTTCTTGCTTTTGCCCTTGCCTTTGTCCGGCCGATTCCTTAACCAGGATGGCAGTCGGGACCCTTGTCTTCTCATCGTAGCATCCGTCTTCCATTGCCTCATTGCTACAGGCCC
>CAJNDS010001201.1:0-29156 GCA_905221605.1 Symbiodinium natans | reverse complement strand
GAGAAGAGAGAAGGGAATGTGTTCTAAATTCATCTCCTTCGAATCTTTTTGGTTATTCGTATTTCATCTTGTTTTTTTTGGTTTACCTATCAAAAGTAGTCTTAAGATGGTGCAAATCACCCTCTGGTTCATTTTTTTTGTTTCCTGCCAAAAGATCACTTTAATTCAATAATCAAAGATATTCAAAAATAATTCTCCCAAAGATATTCTATGAATAGAGAATAGTCCAAGATCATTCTAGAATCATATATTCCTAAATATTCTAAGATTAAGAAGATATAGAATAAATTATTCCAAGAATCAATGAAGAATAGATCGAATGAAGAATCAAATGAAGAGATGAATTGAACATAATATCAATAATCTCATTCCGAAGATAAAGGCAAATATAAAAATCAATTATAATTCGAATTTCTTATTTAAGAATTCTCCTGCCAATCAATCCCATCATTCTCCTTCCATCAATCATGAAAATAATTCGAAAATCAATTGTCCAAGAAATCTCAAATCCCTAAACCCTCTTTTGAGACATCCTAAATCCTTAAAAACCTCAATTTATTCGTAATCAATTAAAAATCAAAAAGAATATGAGAAATAGATATCCTCATCAAAATATCCAAGATTACAACAATTTAAAGATTACGAACTTAATATAAATTAATCATGCTATTTCTCAGAAAAATAATATGAAATAGAAATTCTTGATATTAGTATAGTCGACGAATATTCTGAAATCGATTTGTCATTTCACAGATAGATACATAGATATATATGCTCACGCCCCCCCCATGATCCACGTTTCTGCTTCGAAACAGATGGATCTTGGGAGGAGAGGGGGCTATGAGCTAGCGACAAAAACACCGACAGGGCCGATAAAAACCTATATCATTTCAAGTCAGGCAGGTCATTTACATCAACAAGGTAGAAAAATACCCGAAAAAATCATGCTTTTTTAGAAAACTCGAGCCGGCTCGAATTTTCCAAAAAAAACTGACACAGTAGCTTGCCGAAACACGACCAGGCTCGAATTTTCCAAAAAAAACCTAAATTTCAGGATCTATGGCTCCAGCAGCCCGGTAGATCCTGAAAGTTAGGTTTTTTTTGGAAAATTCGAGCCTGCTCGAGTTTCTGGGACCTAAAGCTTCAAGAATTTTAGGAAAATTCGAGCCGGCTCGAATTTTCCAAAAAAAAACTGAAACAGTAGCTTTTCCGACCAGGCTCTCCAGCAGATCTATGGAGCTAAGTTAGGTTTTTTTGGAAAATTCGAGCCTGCTCGAGTTTCTGGGACCTAAAGCTTCAAGAATTTTAGGAAAATTCGAGCCGGCTCGAATTTTCCAAAAAAAACTGACACAGTAGATTGCCGAAACACGACCAGGCTCGAATTTTCCAAAAAAAAACCTAAATTTCAGGATCTATGGCTCCAGCAGCCCGGTAGATCCTGAAAGTTAGGTTTTTTTTGGAAAATTCGAGCCTGCTCGAGTTTCTGGGACCTAAAGCTTCAAGAATTTTAGGAAAATTCGAGCCGGCTCGAATTTTCAAAAAAAAACTGACACAATAGATTGCCGAAACACGACCAGGCTCGAATTTTCCAAAAAAAACCTAAATTTCAGGATCTATGGCTCCAGCAGCCCGGTAGATCCTGAAAGTTCGGTTTTTTTTTGAAAATTCGAGCCTGCTCGAGTTTCTGGGACCTAAAGCTTCAAGAATTTTAGGAAAATTCGAGCCGGCTCGAATTTTCCAAAAAAAACTGACACAGTAGATTGCCGAAACACGACCAGGCTCGAATTTTCCAAAAAAAAACCTAAATTTCAGGATCTATGGCTCCAGCAGCCCGGTAGATCCTGAAAGTTAGGTTTTTTTTGGAAAATTCGAGCCTGCTCGAGTTTTCGAGACCTGGAGCTTCAAGAATTTTCGGAAAATTCGAGCCGGCTCGAGTTTTCTAAAAAAAATGCTGAAACCATAGCTGTGTGACCCCAAGGCCTCATAGATGACATAATTTAGGGTTTTTTTGGAAAATTCGAGCCTGCTCGAGTTTTCGGGACCTGGAGCTTCAAGAATTTTCGGAAAATTCGAGCCGGCTCGAATTTTCTAAAAAATATGCTGAAACCATGGCTGTGTGACCCCAAGGTCTCATAGATGACAGAATGTAGGTTTTTTTTGGAAAATTCGAGCCTGCTCGAGTTGTGGTGACCTGGTGCCTGGAGATTTTTCGGAAAATTCGAGCCGGCTCGAGTTTTCCGGAAAATCTCTTGATATTCTGACTGCGGTAATTGATACAATTAGTAGCATTAGTTACCAATTCTATTTCAATTGGTAAGTTTCCCATATTTTTTGACGGCAAATATCTAACTTGTGAGAAGAGGCCACGCAATGGTTTAAATCCAACAATCGTTTTGGTCTTAAACCCTTGACAATTAACATAAGAACTACCTTTGTGTCAAAGAAAACTTAAACTATCAATGAGGATATCTGCGGGACTAAAAGTGTCCATGATATATAAATAGCATAGATGATTTGATTACATACACATACCTTCAACTTGTATTCAATCAAGTTGCCAGAGACTATAGGGTTCGTAGCCTTAAGCCAGAAACTGCGGGGCTGGAGCGTAATTCAAAACTATATGAAGTGTCTTACTATTATTCTTCTTCCTACCTTTCACCTGCTTAACTGCTTCATCTACTTACTTATTCTCAACTAGCTTTCTTATCTCTTCGTTAGCATGTTGTTTAAATTGCTTCTCTATCTTCGATGTCTCTATGTGTTCGTATGTTGTTGCTTTCTTATGAAATGATTATGGCATCAAACTGTTGTTAATAACTCTTCTTCGGTTATAGGTAGATGTCCTGCTTTGTTTTTAATATTGCCTATATCTTCATAAGGATGTTTTTGTAGAGGGTCTAATGTTGATTTCTTTGATGTTATACTTCCTTTTTCAAACATACCAACGGGGTCTTCTACTTTCCGTATTCATATGTTTTGTCCCAGTGTCTTCTGGTCGTTGTCCTGATACATAAGGAGAACCATAGCTACGACTTCTGAATACATTCCCATAATCATTGTTTATTTATTGTCCCGATGCTGAACCTAAACTGTGACTTACAATACCAGAAATTCCAGTTTCTTCTTTTCTTTAACAGTCTATTTCAATAAAACCATCTTGAATGAACTTATCTACATCTTTATAACACTGACTCAGTTGCGTCTTATATAAAAGAAGGTTTCAATCACCATAAACATCTCTACAGCTTTTAGTCCCACCAATGTATAAAATAGAACCATATTTGATATATCCCGTCAGGATTCTCATACGCTAATTTAAGTCCTTGCGTGTCCGTTAAGAATGTCTCTGTCTTTGCGAATTCGTCTCTAACTTCATCATTATGTAGTCTGCTTCTTGTGTTAGGTGCTTTATTTGAAACCCCTTCATCTCTTCTTTTATGTTCATGCATTCTACAATGGCGTAAAGGTAATATTTATCTAATCAATGAATATTGTTGAAGTTCAAGAAGGTGTATATTGGAAGCTACTATAGAGTGAATAACAGAGATTAGCAAACCACACAAAACCAAATCCAGAAACGGATTCTGTTTGTAGATTTCTGTTGTTTAAAAGTGTAGATAATCAATAGCAAGTTGTAGCTTCAGACATGGCAAGACACGAAAGTATCGTAAATACCGGTGTTTTTTCACATCAACCATATGTGCAAATAAGCACAGGTGCAGAAGGACAAGCAAGAAAAGGATACATATGGATCATGGGGGGGGGGTGTGTCCATATATATATATATATATATTTATTTATATACATATATAAATTATCTAATTAATGACGTGGGACGTACCTGAAAATGTGCAAATCTTAGACATGAAGTTGAGTGATACTCGCAAACCAAACTATCTCTGCACCAGAAGATCCAGATACCAGGCAACCCTGCAAGAGAGTTTCTCACGCGTGCGGCCCTCTGTCGTGCCTCTGTGCTGACTCCACGTAGTGGATGGCACTGGCTGGAGAAGAGAGGGGATGAAACGAAAACATGTCTCCACACCAGTACGCACTTCCGGCAGCCCTTGCGTACCAGCAGCGACGAGAATTTTGGCAGAACTTGAATCTGGGCAGCATTGACCGATCTTGCTGAATGGAGGAACTGCTTCAAGGCACACAAGTGCAAAAAAAAACTGCCCCCCGCATGAACATTGCTAGGCTAGTAAGGGTGGATGGGGATTGGCACAACGTGGGTCTCAGGATATACATTCTTGTGCTGGATCACAACTCGTCTTGCCTCGGCAACCAATGCTTATGTCCGTCCCGTCAACGCTGCCCACGAGTTGATGACTTCCCGGACGCATGTTTTGCGTGGAAGACATGAACTCGAAACCGACACCTATTGAGACCGAAAAGTCTACTGATCTATGGCCATCCTAGGACTGCGAGGGCAAAGGCCGTAGCTCATTTGCTGGCAGTTGACTCCGTGTGCTGCTCCGAATTCCTCGGGCTCCACCGATCAAACACCGCGGACACTTTCGCATGTGATACACACACACGATTCACATGTGAGCAGAACCGGATGAGATCATAGTCGTCGCATGCTGCAGCACAAGCAGTCAAGTGTCCATGATCTTCGGAGCAATTGTACGTTGCAATGCCATGAAGTCAACCACCCTTTTAGAACCTGTGCACTAAAGCCTAAACCCTAAGCCCTAAGCCCTAAACCTCAACAGCCACTGGCACCCACTCAGATCCAAGCAGCTCCCGCGTGAATGTCCTCGTCAAGAATGCCACCGGGCTGGCGGCGACGAGGCAAAGGGTGGCACTGCGAAGGCCAACGCCTCCATCCTGGAGATATCTATAGATGTTATCATGATATTTCGAAGGTCCTACAGTGATTAGATACTCTAACACATGCATATCTATATGTGTACGTCCGGAATAGGTAGTAGTGTAGAGTGTCGGGATGCCAGGCGCGCCTTCTTAGAGCACAAAGGTGCTTGGGGGGTGCTTCTCAGTCCTGTATTTCGACCGCTGGCATGATGACGTTGATCTCGCAGAGCATGCCATGGACACCCTCGGCCACCGCGCACTATATATATATATATATCTGAACACATATGTATGTATATATATATATCTTCACAATATATACATATATATATATATGTATATATGTATATGTATATATAAGTGCATCCTTACACAAACATGTAGATACAGGAAAAATTGGATGTATGATATCAGCCTCCAAGAAAAGCGGGGAGGCCGGGAGAACCGCAAGGGTGACCAGAAAGGTCAGAACCTCGGCTCGCGAAAGGTTCTTATCCAAGTCAAGTGACTACGAACCCTGAAAGAAAGTGCCTTCAAGCAGGCTTGGATACCTTCTTCTCACACAACCAGGCTAGGCTTGATGGCAGCCCTGAACTAGAGCAAACCGTCGTGCTACGTCAAAGCGCGGTCAATCGACAAGTGCAAAATGGTGACCGATGACAGTGTCATAGGACATATTACATGATGCATTGCTGGATATGCCCCAAAATCGTTTGCTTCAGTATCTTCGCAGAGCGCAGAGACGGTTGAACACGTCACTCGTCGAAAGCCGCAAGAGTTTGGGGGCTAGGGCGTTTTTGCGAGTTTTTTCCAGTCTATCGTTGAGTCTTCTGTCCGCTCTAGAGCGAACCCTGACATAATACAGCTGTCCCTAAACCTAAACAAATCCTAAACCCTAAAAGGAGGCTTAGACCCTAGAACTCTTGGCCAGGGAGCGGGCCCCGGCACTGCTTTGGCGGCTCGGCCCAAGACACCGCTAGAAAGGATGGCCTGGCGGGATGCTGTTAGTGTAGGGGTGTAAGGGTTTAGGGGTTTATGGGTTTAGGGGTTTCGGGTTTAGCGTTTGGGGTTTAGGGTGTTCCGGTATTTTGGGGTACCCTATTGGGATCCTACTATTTGGGGTCTATAGTGGGGGCCCCTTATTTTCGTAAACCCCTGGGCTAAGCCCGTTCATGAGTACTGGGAAGTAGCGCTATATCTATGGTTGTAACCTCATAAATTTAGGGTACTTCTAACCCCCGCTTAGAAGTACCCATGAACCTTCAAGTAGCCCCATAGCTTTCAAAGCCCCAACCCTAAACTGCTCTGTTGTTGCCAAACATCCCACCCACCTGCCCAGCAGTGGCCACAAACTGAAGGAGGAAGAAGCTGAGAACCTGCATTCAAGCGCATGCCCAAAGAGCTAAGGCATGCAGCATGTAATTGGGGGTTTCCTTACACAGAGTTAGGGGCCGTTGGGTCCCTAAACCCGAAACGTAAGGTGCGCATCACGATCCTTGTGTGCTTGTCTCTGCAGAGCTACGGAGCCCTCTGCATTCACAGGTCAGCTGAAACATCATCCGGGCCTTTCCGAAGACATATCTCGAGTCTCGGGTGCTCGCAGCAAGGACCAGCCACATGTACTCGTGAAACAGGCCAGACCTCTCCACCAGCTGATCGCAGCATGTCCATGTCACAGTATGCTTGGCCCGACACACATACCCTGCTTTACAACAGATTATACAGGTAGTGCTTGGAATGGTGTTGTGGAGTTCGTGCTTTGCTGCCGTATGAATGTTCTGTCACCAGCAATCTCGCTCCGGCATGGGCCTGGAATCTCTAGGTTTTCTGGGGCTCCATGGACACCCTCACCATGCACAACTGCCGAGACAAGGCTTCTTAGCGTGTCTGAGGTATCGGCATCACAAATGCCAGGAACCCACCCAGATGCTGCTGCCATGCAGGGCCACCCCGGAGTGGACCGAAGAAGCTGCGCTTCAGGAGGTTGTGGATCAGGAGGTTCCATCGCCGACCCCAGAATTCCCTCAGGGAGGTTGACAGCAGAAGAGGCGCCTTGAACACAACGCCAGTTTCCACTCCCAGTAGGGCCACCGGCATTCGATACACCAGCATGAAGAGTTCCATCATGCTGTAGACGAGCCAGGTTTGCAAATACAGAGCCGGCAGAGATCTGGGCAATCCATAGAAGGGCAGGCTGGATGGGTGCTGCTTCCCTGGCCTGGGCTCTCCCATAATATGGGGATCTATGTGTGTTTGAAGGTAGGCTGGATTCTCCAGAAGTGTAATATAGTGGAAAGTAGATAAGGCTCCCGAAGTACCCTAGGGAAAAGGAAGGCCGTTTTCGGCTTAATGCGACAGATAAAAGGGGCAGCATGGGATCCCAGTGGCAAGAAAGGCAACATGCCAGTCGCCCGGCCGATGCTGTTGATGGCCAAAAACAGCGAGGAATGCCATACAGCCCGAATGGCCAGTCCTTTGCACGCTGCGGTTCTGCTGCTCAGTCTTTTCATCTTGCCCTCCTCAAACAAGATTTCGGCGGGAGAACCTGCCACATGCAACAGGCAAACGGCTCTGCGCTGGCCTAGGTCTTGGAATGCGAAACGATTTTCAAAGCTTGTCCCACAAGTCAATAGGTCACATTGCCAATCTCAACATAAGTGTAAGGTTCTCGTATGCCACCTTAGGACGGGTGGGGCAAAATAGACTTTGGCAGTAGTAGGCGAAGGCGCAGGAATCGTTTAGGGGGATACGCCTGGTAGCGTTCCCGAAGCGGCATCTTTTTGCATTCGGGGCGGTGGGTTTAGCAATTATGGTTTTAGGGTTTTGTAGATGGGGTTCGATGCAGCCATGAGGCAAAGGTATGCCGCAAAAGTAAGGCTGCTAGCGGCAGATCCTTTTGGACCTCGTCCCAAAACGAACCTTACCATCACGGGCCATTGAGTGAAGACTGGCTCATGATGCCTCACAATTCAACTCGGCATACTGTGCACTACACCCTAAACCCTTTTTTGCAACTGGGCTTGGGGGCGAGGCAGAAACCCTAAACCCTAAACCCCAAACCCGAAACCTGAGCCCTGAATCCCCCCAAGCTCTGAAGTGCAGCCGCGCCACTCGACCCAGCGAAAAAAACCCAAGACTGCATGGTAGCTCAGGACAAAGCCCGTGAGGCGCGACCTACGACGAGTGACTGGACCTCGACCTTCCATCGGGGATCCGAAGTATGGGCCCTAACTTTGGGTCCTCATTTTTTTAACCCTTATATCCACTATGCAAAATAAGGGCCCATACTTCGGATCCCTTAAACTCCCTTTAAACAAGGATAAGGGACCATGCTAAGGGCCCATGGTTCCAACCTTAGATTATATGTCCTAGACCTGGAGGACTTTTCCTGTCCGCCTGGTCGAACCGCAATACAGGGATAACCTAGAATTATGGGGATTCAGGTTCTGTGGCTCCAAGTTCTGAAAGTCACTCAACCGCACAGTTCCGGCATTCTAAGCTACGAGCCCATGCCCAGATCCCAGGAGGAGACGTTCTGCCCATTGGCTTGTGAGACTCCGCGTCTGTAGTTCTTGCTGGGTGTTTCAGCCATGTTTCCATGTTGCAGTGGAAAACCCAATCCCAGACGAACCTGACCGGTGCTGCCGCGAGTACTGCCTGAGTTCTGATGTGGCGTTCACGGGCTCAGGTCACTCTGTCTGAAAAAACGACGACATGCGGACAAGGGCTACGAACGCCAGCACACGATCACCAGCAAGCGCAGCAGCCTTGCGGAACAGCCACCACCACCGCCATCACCATCAAGAATAGCAACAACTTCGATTCATTATCATTATGCACTTCCTGAGCCTGTTTCTGATCCTCGAAAGAGCCCTCCCCTCGTGCAGTTTGCTTCTCATCACCACCAACAATAAATCGCAAACGCGGCTTCTGCCAGAATCGTTAGCATGAATAGCCCTAAACCCTAAACCCTAAACCCTAATACCATAGCACCTGCCCGCGCTTTACCAAAGCTAATGGAACAGCTTTCAAGAGTCCACCAAACCAGCAGCAGCACCACCACGACAAATGACAATGTGACGGTGACACCAACAATACAAGCATTGATCACAATGAAGGCACCAGTCTTCATTATGTGTAGTTTTTCTTTGAGAATATGTCCCGGCCAGCCAGAATTGCAGAATTCTGGGGGGGCAGGGGGAGTTCATGTAGCACCAGAAGGGAATGGATGCATGTAGCGGACCTGTCCAAAATCTTGAGCGGCAGGAGCAAGATCTGGACCACAGAATGCACAAAAACACCACTAACCTCATGTACCCTGAAGGCCAGAATCGCATTTATCATGGCACAGTGTGTGAGAGTGTGTGTGTGTGTGAGTGAAGTGTTTTGGGTGAAATAACAACAACATGTAATTATATGCCCGCCCGTGAAGACCCCGCATTAGCTCGGGCCGTCTGCTACCATTCTTCCCTCTAGGGGCTCTACCTGAAACCCTTAAGGTTGTACCCTTGGGTTTGGAGGAACCTGTTTAAAGATCCTTAAGGTAGCATACGGGCCATATTAGGAGTAAATTGCTGTAAGAGGAATGTTTAGGGGTACAACCTCTCGGGTGCGAGTCTTCATTCCTTGATTACCTCCGACCTCGGGCCGGTTCACACCGTATGAGACAAGGGTCGAATGGGAGACCCGCCATGAGCAAACTGACCATCACGGCCAGGACACTCTTGCTGACCTCGGGTCCACATGTGCGGAACGAGCCAGAATACCTCGACTTGTTGGATAGGAAGCACACTGACACGAGGATCAGGGTGCCTTCACAAGAGTACGTGGACCTGCTTGCGCTATCAGCTATTGGTAGACATGCCTTCGCCGCACATATCATTACAAACCATTCCCCTGGCAAGATCTCCACATCATGGCAACAATGCATGCACACGTTTCTTCGAAGGCACCTTGGAGTGACCCAGCTTTGTAAAACTGAGGTGGCCAGCCAGCCCAATCAGAGCCACCGCGAACCCGAAGGCGTTGGCAAGGTTCATCTCCTTTGCTTGTCTGCTTGCACATGACATGCTCGCCTCAATACAGGCCAAAAAGATGCACCCCGAGATATGGCCAGGCGTCTGTAGAAGCAGCAACATCACCTGTGTGCAGGCGGATGCCAAGCATCTCCAGGTCGATGCTCTCCGGCAGCATGTGAGCCATGGCAATCTCTCAGAAACAGAAGGCCTTTGGCGGTATTTGCATGCTGGAACTGCAGATACTTGAGCCTCGAGACTTTTGCTGCCTACTTCGGAAGGCGTGCTCTCATTCTTGCGATGGGCCTTGAGCACTGGCACAGCCGGAAACGCTTGCAATCGCTTACAAGTACTATCCCGGCCGTGCCGTTTCTATGCTCCCTCAGCTCAACCACCTGCAGTGATTTCGCTTTCCATCACTAGAAACAGAAACTCTAAACTACTGTAAGTGGCGGGGCGCTTCCGTCGAGCGAAAGACCTCGACAGCCCGAGCGCCCATAGGGAAAGAGCGGGACGCGGACAGGTGATTCACGGCATCCGAAATTTACTCCAACACAGCGCTGGCCGAATCCTGCCAGCTCTTAACACTCTGGCATAGCTAAACAGGAGGCCACAGGATGTAATCCGAGGAAGATGAAATAAGAGTGAAGCCTAAACCCTAAAGCCCTAAACCCCCTAAAGCGCCTCAAGCCCCTTTTTGCTTCAGGGCTCCTGTGCCTCAAGCCCCTAAACCCTAAACCCTAAAGCCCTAAAGCCCTAAAGCCCTAAAGCCCTACACTCACATGAAATATATGACTTGGGTGGTCGGGGTGGGTTGACAAGCGCTTGGGCTCTCATTTAGCAAGGACAGCCTTCAAGATGACTCCTCACACACGGGAGTGGTGGGTTTAGGGTTTAGGGTTTAGGGTGTAGGGTTTAGGGTTTAGGGTTTAGGTTTTAGGGTTTAGGGTTTAGGGTGTGGCTTTGACACAGCGACACTCAAGTTGAAGCTTCCCCATCACTGGATCGGTAGTCAGCTTAGGATCCTTCTAACAGAAGTAAGCGGCTAGGGCATGCGGTTTCACATCATGAGGGTTCCTTCGCAGTCACCGGCGCCTGCAGTGGACACCCTTCTGCTGGTAGATCTGCATCCGTGTGTGCCGTGAAAGAGCTACCCCAGGGGCCAAAGGGGTCTCTAATTAACAGCTCTGAACCTAGGTCAAGGATGCAGAGCCACCTGCACTCCGGCATGCCAGCAGGCAACTCCACCGATGCACACCGACGCATCTGAATCGTGCACCCTGGATTGCGGACATCCTGCTAAAACGCACGATCTGAATTGTCTTAAGCTGTATGGCATGACTGTATGGTATCTTCCACGTAGCTGATGATTAGTTGAATCCGCAAGAACAGCTCCCTGCCAGTGCGTAGAAGCCAAAATTGACTAGAGCTTCCTCTAAGAGGAAGCTGGGCTTTTGGGACTGCTGTCCTCTGTCCGAAGACTGCATGCTGCTATACATCCCAAGCCCGCCAGGAACCTTCAAACAAACGACGCCGAATCCATGCATCATTGAGCTCACACTTGGCTTTAGCCCAGGTCGGCTCACTTGTGCCCCATTGAAGCGCGGTGCCAAGCATGAATCTCAATCACAAAGTTAGGGAGAGGTGAGGCGAGAGTGGAGGGCGAGGTAAAGGCTGCTGCCAGGGAAAGCGGCTATCCGGTTATCCAACCTGTCTAGGGGTTTAGGGCTCAGCTTGCCCCGCGCCAAACTAAAGGAAGAGAACGTCACACCACGGTGCCTTCTCGGCGTCACTCCGCTATCGCGGAAGGCTCTTCGTGGAGTTAAAGCATTAAAACAACGCAGGGGCCTACTTGGCGTCTCTGAAAAAACTTTACGGCGGCTGCCGGTGGGAGCTAGTTTTGCACAAAGATGTTGGCATCTCTTGCTGCGGCCAGTCATAGAATTCAGCCCTAAGGTCCGACTCAAAAAGGAGGAACCCAATCAGGCACCCTCCCACCTGAGCCTGACCCTACCTGGACACCGCCCTTGACAGATTCAGGTGGCGAAGAACTACGAGAGCTGCGTCGACCTTGCAGGGCAAATAAGGCTTGAGCGATTGCCTCGTCGAGGCTGGCCACAGCTCCCCACTTTAAGTATAACCTGGAACCTCTTGGCCATCCAAGACATCAGAAATCAGGTTTTCAGGACTAAGCTTGGTGGAGTTCCGCGGATCCTTGCAACTACGGGCTGCTCAGGTCTTTCCTGCAGGACGGTACCACCCCCCGTGCTTCAAGCTTGAACTCTCGGACTATGGGTGCCTTACAGTATCCTTGCAGTCGCTGAGGGCTTAGGGCCGAGAGCTTGATTGGGCATCAAGGGTCTGGGCCGGCATATCCTTTCATTGAGGAGAGCACGTGCTGCTGGACGCCCCCGGCTGTTCGTCCTGCCGCACTGAGCCAAGTGTGCTTCTACCAAAGCGGTGCAAGGGAACTCTGGACAGAAGTTTGACGATTTCGATGTGCTGAGCCGCTTTGGTAGAAGCACACCTGTAAGCTATGCGCAGCTTTCCTTGCAAATGGTGTCTCACGAGGGTGTTCAAGTTGCCCTTCAAGGTTTTCATGCAAGACTTTTTTGGGAGTGGAGGAAATGGTTGTGTGTTTGGCAGTCTCACGCTGATCTGCTGCAGCCTCCAAGGAAACAGTGAGGGGAGGTTATTTTGAAGCTTTTTCAGGCATCTCAAGTCTTTTTTGACCTGGGACTTAGCACCGGAACACGACCTTCAATTGGGGAATGTGCCTAGGACCCCTAGGGCCCCCGCATGTTGAATTAAGGCGTTTTCCTGACCTAAGGGGGTGGTCCCAAGAAGCCTTTTTGAAATATCCTGAAGTCGAGGACCCTCCAGTGGCTAAGGGCTTCAAGAACCCTAAGCCCACCATGTGCTCCAACAGCCTCCCTAAACCCTAAACCCTGAACCCTGAACCCTAAACCCTAAACCCTAAGCCCCAAGCCCTGAACCCTAAACTGACTTGCGGTCAAGGGAGGCATGTCTTCCGAGAATGTGGTGAGGATGGTGACGGAGATGCGGCAACAAAAACATGACGGCCAACTGCTGCAATAGGGCGACTGAAGCTTGTAAACTCGTCCCCTAAACCCTAAACCCCGAGCTAGGCTCGGTTTCGAAGGTTTCGGCGACCTGCTGAGGCTGTCTTGAAAGAAGAAAATGTGGCTGGGCGAAGACCTCGACTGTGTGGGTAGGGGCACTTGCCTTCAATTCTAGAGTTCCCTTGTACTCGTTTCTATCGGATGAAATACAAGCCATTTTGTGCCGTAAAAGACACACGAGACACAGTTTCGGCCTACAACACAAATGTGTACTGAAAAGGTTGAGATCTAAAAAATCCTGCGGGCTTGTGTTCTGCCATTCTTGCCATGCCACTGGCATACGCACCGTTGACCTAGTGCTTAACGTATATAAATATAAGCAAATAAATAAGCAAATAAATAAAAATATAGAGAGTGCGTCGGAATACAGGCCTGTATTTTTCGTGTCCAAAACACGTATTTTACGTGATTTTACCTTATTTTTAGTATATGTGGACAAACAACATACACAGGATGTTATAAGAACACAAGCCTGCCCAACTAAGCGCGGCAATATCATAACATCTGACGTCGCCACTCGCAGAATCTGAGGCTTGAACCTCAGTCATCAAAGCATATCCGTGCATATCTATATACCATATTATACCCACGCATGATGCTGCACTGAATCTCGAGGAATCACGTTTTTTTTTTTTCTCCTGTATGCCCCCGCGTGTGCTTTCAGACCTATAGTGAGAAGACACTTTGGATGTCCTCTGTGTATCCCGTGTGACATGCTAGCGCAACCGTGTGATCTCGTACTTCCATCTCATAAGCATATGTGTATCATGTATATCCCGGAATACCATTTGATGAGCATCGTATGATATGTAAGCCTATATGACAAGGTACGAAAACCCTCACGGCACGCATGTCGCACAGTACCTATGTACGTCTCACTTCTTCTTCATGTGATGCTTGATGACTTTCTTCGACGGCTTCCTCAAGACTCTGTGGGACGACAAAGATGCAGACGGACGCCGACAGATGTACTTCTTCGAAGCTGGACGGATGAGCACCCGAGCATTCTTGGCAGCCTTGGCACGAGCACTGAAAGGGTTCAAGTGTCGAAGGTAGTCTTTGCGGATCAAGAGGTTATGCTTCTTGACGTACAGTAGGACATAGAAGACATGCGTCAATGGATTCTTCACATTGAAGGTAGATGCGTAGCCGCGAAACCAGGAGAAGGTCTGCTCGGCAATGGACGAGTTGACATTGCGTAGGCGAAGGTCCAGGCGCCGATGGACGAGAGGAGAGCATGTACATGTGTCACCATGGGCCCTGGCATGGAAGCGGTCAATGCACCAGTACTTCACCTGGCGAAATTTCGCGTCGGACAGGAATGCCTTTTGACATACGCACATCTTGTCATAGATGACGCAGTCCAGGTTGGGAGCACGTTCCACAATGTTCTGTAGGACTTGTTTAGCGATGTCATTATTCTCTGGTGAAGCCATGTTGGTTGCCGACATCACAAGCCCTGTGGCGGGATCGATAGCCATGAACCATCCGTTTTCATGTTGTCTGATGCGGCCATCCTTGCGGGGACGACCGACGCGGGCAGGCGTGTTGCCTGGGCACTTTGCTGCGACCTTCTCGTGCCCGTCCATAACGACCTCCTTGACACGGCGCCATTCCGCTGGAGAGAATTGTTGACGCTGCCACCAATCCTTGTACTCAGAAAGGAAGGCCTCGGAGAGAGGCTGAGTTACCTCCAGGTTGAAGAGTGTGGCTGATTGGTTGCTTCTGGGATCACACCACATCTCATGCGCTTCCTGAACCACAGCATAGTACAGCTGCGCAGTCGAGTATTCACGGTGCCAGCGGTAGTGTTGCTCCGGGTCATTCCAGAGAGTATGTGACTGAGCGAACTCAATGGCATTGTGGCTGATACCTCCTCGGAACTGCAAGGCCTCGTGATAGTCCAGGAATGTGCGGTCGAAGCCGACTTTACTATTCACAAAGACGTACTTCATGTCCCCAAGAGATAGGCTGTGGTACATCTGTCCGTCTACCTTCCTGTAGTTGTAATGGTGATGTGTTCGACATGTTTTGCGAGAGCAACGCTTGGTCGTGACCGTGACATTCTTCACGCCATTCAATGTGTATAGTCGGCCTTGGACGTCGTGTGCAGGATACAGCGGTGAAGCACATTCTAAGCAAGTGTCACGAGGAGTCACGATGGATACGAGATCATCCGGGTCGTCTGGGCCGGCTCCACGCAAGTCATACACCGACGACTCTGGCATGCGCAGAGTTTCTACTGTGTGAGCACGGGTGAGTACGAAAGCAGTCGCAGTCTGGGTCTCACGAAGAACGTCTTCCAAAACGGTGAAGGCAACACCTAGGAGACACTCTGGCGCTTGGGAGTCGAAGATAGCGACATCTGTGTCACCACATATCTTGGCCGCCCACCAATGTCCCGAAGTGCCAGATGAATTGGGCTCATGGAAGGCCAGCAATGCTCCATTCGGAAGTTCCTCTCGAATGAAGCCGTGTGGAAGCCATTCCAGCAGATAAGCTTGGCCGTCCTCGCCTTGCGAAATGCCCAGTGTCATGTAGTTGAAATCCCGAGCGGACATACCGTGACGCAGATCGCTCTGACTGAGGCTCTCCAGTTCGAGGTCATCTTCCATGTAGTACAAGGACGTCAGCAAACAGTTTCCTAGGTCTGCGACATCTTCAGTCCGAAAGAACTGCACTTCACCTCGACGGACCAAAAGACGGGGAACGGACTTGCAAGCCAAAGGAGCCCACCGACGGATCTGCAACCCCACCCTGGAGTCGTGTGTCTCCATCCCATGACACAGAGCAATGTCATCATGTAGATTACGGCACTGCACGTAGGCACCATCAAACAGCAGTACACACATAGCCTGTCCCATCAAACTTGACACTGACTCAAGCATTTTGGCTTCTTCCATTGACAGAATGCCAGAGAGACGTGAGAACTCTGGATTCCTTCGATCCGAGTAAAGACCCCGCCACATTCTTGAGCTTGGATGATGAACAATGGAGAGAGCAGCAGTCTGGACCTCTGCACAGAGCTTCATGAGGAAGGGAATTTCGCAGGAGGGTTTGCCTCCGTAGAAAATGCGAATGAGCTCCGTTTTGGCCTGATCCACAGAGACATCCATGTAGTCGGCCACACAGTAGCGCCACGCTTGGTAATGCTTGATGAAGAGTGCTAGGATGGTGTATTTGCCATCGGACCAGACATCGAGGTCGAAAAGTTTTTGTTGCAGTAGCCGTGGATGGCAACAAGCAGCGTCAACTTCAGAGCAGTGGAAGAAAGCTTCGGCTCTAGCCTCTCTTGTGAGTTTCTGACCTGCTGCACCTCTAGCAAGTAGACGACCGTACCCTGGTTGGGTATAGTACTCCACCGTAACGGTGGACATGCCGTCACTGGACGTGAGTCCTGCAGTCTCGTGTCGCGCAATGTACCTTTCAAGCATCTCTTGACGACGATCCACTCCTCGAAGTGCATATGCTTTGAGTCGCTCAATGTCTACAGTCTCGTCCAGGCTAGTGACAGCCGATCGCAATACCGCATCACCAACTCCTCTGACTGTGCAGTGCTGGAGGAGGAAAGTACTATGGTCCTGAAATGCATTCCCGTCCCATGTTTGGATGATGTGCTTCAAGTCAAATGGGCATGTCCAGTGAGTCCAATCCCCGAAGATGTTAACCCCGCCATGTCGAGCCATCGACTCCTTTAGCCTCGCCCAGTTGATCTGCAGCTTCTCGAAAGTACTATGATCCACTTGTCTGAAGAGCTTGAGGGAGGAATGGTCAATTGCAGACACGAACCGCTGAAGCTTCGTGGTACGACCGCGAGTTGATGTAATACAGCCTGGGAGCTCATCAATCTTGTGTAACAAGTACTCCTTGAGAATGGGTCTGGTCGGCGTCGAGGCATGAACCAACTCAACTATTTCGTCATTGGCATCGACCAGCATGCGATCATCCCCAGGAGGAACTAGATCACGACCGGACAACTTTGCAGCAAGCCACTGAGTGTCCATCTCCAGCTTGTCACTGATGGACTTCAGATCATGCAACATTGTCAGACACTCCCCAACCGGGTTCTGTCTGAAGAAGGGCAGACACCAATCACGGAGGTACAACGACGCAGTGACCGGATGACGTAAATCCGACGCTAATTCCTCTTGTGGAATCAGAAGGTAAATGCCACGATCATGGTCAACTTCGTTTGGGTTCAACGTGTAGGTCGATGTGCCCATGCGAATGCAGACCACACGTCTCCGAAGTTGCTCGCACGCCTTGTTGATGTCCTTGCTTTCCTCAATCACCGGTACATTCTCATAGTTCAGTTCCTGGATCTTCATGGACGTACCAAAGCGTCTCTTGGTAGTGAAACCATAGTTTACCCTGCAGTCGATCTCCTCGTCGACCACAAACCGTTTCCATATGTCGGATATGAAGCGAACCTTGGAGTCCATTTCCTGGATCCTGACATTCGATTTGTTCCAAACAAGTTCGGCACTTTTTCTGAACTCCGCTCGGTCCAAGAATACACCACAGTCCAGACTAGCCGAAGACTTCGAACCAAAGAGAGCTGCATCTAGGATAGCCTCCATGCCTTTACCATCCCCTCCACGACCAACCTGGAACAGCATCTTTCCCGTACAGACGCCTTGGAAGGCAGCACAAAGAAAGCATAGCTTGGCTTGAAAAGCATGCTCGTTCTTGTAGTAGAGAGAGGTCAGGAAGAGTCTCAGCCTTTCTTTGAGCATAGGGAGATTGATGGACGGGTCTCCTGCAAGGGTATTCTCGTAGAAGTAAGGGTAGTCGAACCGTACGTAACAGTCCTGTGCCTCATGCTTGGAGCGAATCTCCCAGTTGGAAGTCAAGTAGATGTCACTGAAGCATATACCTTGGGATTTTGGCATGGGCATGTCGCAGTCTTGCAAGAAAAGACGAGAGAGAACCACGGAGTGTGTCTGAGTCTCCCACGCCTTCCTGTAAGAAGCAAGCATATCAGCGACTCTTCGAGCCCATGTCGCCTTCCATGTTTTGTTGCTAGTAACAACTCGGACGTGATCACTATGTTCCTTCGCTATACGAGCACAGACGTCAACGAGCTCCCCACGGCGTTTGCACCCTTCGATGGCTTTGTAAACATAGTTTCTGGCGTCTGCCCACGACCAGAGTATGTTCTTTTCATCGTTCTCGATGCTTGTGGCAATGGAAACAAAGATGCCCTCGACGGCTGACAAGAAGTCCCAAGCTTCCAAGCTCAATTTTTCTTCCATGTCCCACGCCCCATCACAAAGGTGGAATAGTTGTCTCTTATGTGCACGCCAGTTGTCTCCGTCAATCAAGAGGAAGAGTATCAGTTTCTGAACATTGGACATCATGTAGTTGGTGGCATTCATGTCGCACAGAAACTTGGTGACGGCCAGGACGAGGCAAGTGTGACGACAGGCGTTAGGATGCGTGGCAACACTCCAGGACTTATACTCTGACACAATGTCGAGAATCGTCTTGGGCGGCGGAACAGGATCAACAGCAGGAAGATGGGGAATCTCACCACCGGGGGGATCTTGTTCGTGAAGGTCTGAGAAGGCACGGAACCTGGAAATGAAAAGTATGTGTGTATGATATTGCAGTACACCATAGCGGCATGTGTACAGCTAATGGATATGAAACACATGATACGATCCAACAATGGTAGTTATGCACCGGATAATGTATAAAACCCATGGCAGGACAGTGGGAGGTCTATGGAGGAACACGCAGTGGACACATAAGACGATATCAGAAATATTGTGTATAGCAGTCTAACAAGACAAGAGAAAACGAATGCTGTGACATGGAAAGGTTTATACAGACATTGCATTATACATGCAACCCCACGATGGAAAGATTATATATATATATGACAGTTCAAGATAATACTACACGACATATATATAAAATCTACGCGATATTGCGGCTGTAGTAGCAGCTGGGCACCACGAAGACGCTTTGCTGGAGGTGGATGTGCTGCATCTTGAGGCAATTCAGACGCAGCTAGCTCTGGAGCTGAAGAAGCCATGTGTGGTGAGCCCATGTTTCGTCTCTCTGATTCCTCGTTCATGAGAGACTCCAAGTCCTTCTCTAAGTCATCGGGAGACGGTCTACCGCCGACACGCGACGCCGCATCAGGCGGCTCGCTCATATTCGACGAGTAAACAAGTACCAGGATATCACAGCACCAGTGATGTCCCTACCGAACTATTCTTGAGGAGAAATGATGACGGTATGAAAGTTGATGCGAAAGTTCAGCAAGTTCTACTTGGCGGTCATATACAGCAACACATCAGTAGTCTGATGAGACAGGCAAGACCCTGAAGACTGGGACAGCCACGATGCTCAGGCACGAGGACCACGACGAACATGGGCCTGTTTACATGTTTTTATCACTATAGAGTGTGAAAAGTTGCTACATTCGATCAGGGATGAAGTGTGTATAAACGTGTGTGCGTAATAGACAGTATCACATATGTATCTTTATTTATGTCGATTTCGTTTCACGATAAACAGATCTTCTCTCAGCAACATATGTCGTTTATCCGGAAAAGATGTTGGGTTTGACACAAGCACGAGTCTGTGCTGGGTGTGTCACAGTCACTGCAACTCACTAGATTATCGTTAAATAATGGAAGAAATCTTGTGTTTTATGCTTATCTACCAAAAGAACATGCACGTCGTTCAGTCGTAGTTCCCAAAGTACATTGTAATTATATGTAAAACTACTAATTTATATGTACATATATGTATCTAGATAATATTTATCTGACTCAGTATATCTGTATGTACTGACGCTCCCTGCGCATGGAGCTGGATGAGTTGGGGACCGTACCTTGCGACGGATGTGCGGATGAAAGTAAAAGCAAAGATACAGGTACAAAAAAAAAGGTTACAGCATATAGTAGGATTCTCTGTATACATATTGTAAACATACATATTTTATAAGGGGAAGAAGAAGGAGGGGGGCGGGGGGGGGGGGGGGGGGGGGGAAGGAAAAAAAAAAAAAAAAAAAAGTGGGGGGGGGGAGGGGGGGGGGGAAAGAAAAAAAAAAAAAAAAAATCGTTTGCCGCCCCCCCCCCCCCCCCACCTTTTTTTTTTTTTCTTTCCCCCCCCCCCCCTCCCCCCCCCCCCTCCCCCCCCCTTTTTTTTTTTTTTTTTTTTTTTTTTTGTCTTTCCCCCCCCCCCCCCCCTTTTTGTTATCCTTTCCCCTCCCTTCTATAACCAGTCACAGAGTAAGGATTCTATGACCAAGGGCTAAAGGTAACGTAGCTGATGTAGTTCAGCCTACACTTCATACTTAAACCCATCTATCTCATTGCTCAGCCCACCCTCCCGACGTAAACCCATCCATCTCATTGTTTAGGTTGCAAATACTTATGATAAAAAAAGAGCCCGAAAAGGCATGTACATAAAACTCGGGCCTGCAGTATGACGTTTTCTGAAAAAATATATATACCTCAAACCCTCAACTTAAACCCCAAACCCTGAACTTTAAACCCTGTAAACCTAAACCCTAAACTTGAAACCCTGTAAACCTAAACCCTAAACCCCAATTGAGGGGGGGGGGGACTCTGCGGGTGTTGATGGGCTCGCTGCTCTTCATCGCTGGCACGCCCCAAAGTCCTCATCTTCGAACCATGCCGCAGTTGCGATTTCCGGCCTAGGCTCTTGTCCAAAGCTCAGACGATTTCGGGGTCTTCCAAAGCTCAGAAGATTTCAGGTCCAGCAAGATTGTTCAGAGGGCGCAGGCTTCTCAAGCTAGGCGGTTTGAAGTAAGGTTAGCCTATGTTAACCTCCCATTCTTCCTGTCTAAAGGCAGCTTCAAGGAGTCGGAGATGAAGACGTGCGACTGTGTTCGGGTAAGGTAGCGTAACCATCTACTGACAGCCAAAACCCCTTCTTTTTGAGTCCTCAACCCCCAGCAGCGGAGAGTCAGCTTCTCACAAAGGGGCTCTTCTTGGCCCTAAACCCTAAACCCTAAACCCCAAACCCCAAACCCTAAACCCTAAGCTCTAAACCCTAAACCCTAATTTCTGTGCCAAGTATCGTGGAACCCTCAACCCTGAACACTCTAAATCCACTGGTTCCACCTAGGCTCTCTCTGGTGCTGGATGAGCATCGCCCCGGAGGACATTTGCCTCCTGACGCGGCTAAGAAGGTACGCCCCCTGCAACCATCATACAATGAACTGTGCTACATGATTCTGTAAATTAAAAAATCATCCGTGAATCTCCGTATGCCATTGAAATTTGGAAAAAATAAGCGCCTTTTCTTGCGTAAGGCTTAGGGCCATATCCGAAGCGCCTCCAGCCGATTCACCTAACTAAGGGTCGGGAGCCCTGTGCAGAAAGGGTCAAGGGCTCAAGCCTAAACCCTAAACCCTAAACCCCGAACCTCTTGAGCAGCTCAAGCTCCGGTGGTCTTTGAGCTTCTTGCTCCCTAAGCTTACTGGTTCTTACTAGGATGTCGGAATCCGACACAACTTCCGCCTTGGAGGTTGGAGTGGCTGTACTGCAAGCGTGCAGGCTCAGAACCCAGGAGGCTCTGAAGTCAGTCAGGCTTTTTGGGGCGCATGCGTTTAGGAGTTAGGGTGCCGACACTGTAGACTTCTTGGCTTCAGTTTTCGATGGCTTTGGGCTGCACTCTTTCCGGGTCATTCCTAGGGCCTTTCAAGCCAAACTCAGAGCACCCTAAACCCTAAACCCAAACCCCAAACCCTACAGTTAGGGAATGAGGTGCCTTTGCACCTCCGTTCATTCTTGTGTTCGACCCTTGTCTACCCTGAGATCAAGCATCCTATAAGCACTATACTCCCTACAGCCCAGGAGACCAAGACAGCTTGTTTCAGGAAGGTGCCTGAGTTCAGCATACATGAGAGGTAATGGGCTTTGGGCACAACCATGTGCAACCTGCCCTAAAATCTCAAACATCTCGTGCCGTCCTTCGTCGCGAGCCCCAGCGAGGACAAGGAGCTGTGAACTGCCTGGTCGGTGGCGTCCAGCAGCGACTGCTTGAAGACCTGGTGTTGAGCTTTGGGATGTGCAGTTGTATTTTCTGTAGAGACTTGTATGTGCACATGCGTCGACACACAAACTCCGTAGGCATATTACATATGTGCTACATACACGTGTGTTTTTTCATGCATGCTTTTCCCTGCAGGACTTTTGCATGAATGATTATGTCGAAAGAGCAAAGGTCGAAACGACAACCAAGGTTTGCCAGGCTAAGGGCTCATGGGTTTTGAGGACTTTACCTTAGGGTTTAGGAGGAAGCGCACGGGGAGGAGCACCACCCCCGATGCCACGGAAGAAAGTAAGGTTAGGGTTGAGGGGGATGCTGAGGGGTGTTGGGCCACCAACAATAATAAGCGTGCTGCCAAAACATTACGTTGCACTGCCGAAGTAGCATCACTGCTTCAGATGGCTTCCTAGTGGACTTACCCCAAATCCATCCTGAACCGTACACTATGACCTCCTCGTTGGGGCGTGCAAGGCCTACAGGAAGGGCTGCAGTGTCAGAGAGATTCCTGGTTCGTGAAAGCCGCAAAGTTGTGAGAATTCCAATCCCCAGCCCGTCTTATCACCATGCCTCCACGGCATTATGGAAAGCTGACGCCAGCGCTTTCTCTTGCATCTGGAGAGTCTCCTGCTGCGTCGAGCACTGGTCCTGCACCGTCGGGCTCGGTCCAACTCTCCACCCACGTGATGCTACATTCGTGCCACAGCAGTTTGTGGACCCTACTGTGGAGCGACTCGCCAATACCCCGATCGTGGCACTTCCATGGAGCACTTGGCCGCGTGTCAAGCCGCCCATGCCCCCCCCGTAAACCCTGCACCCTACACCCTCAACCCTAAATCGTTGGTCCTTGAACAACGACGGCAGATGCGCCCTCTTGGAGAAGCGTGGTTGCTCCACAATTTCCTGCAGGATGTCTCATCACCCCGTCAGTGCCACACGGTGAGAGGCCTTCAGGACTTTGGGTTTTAGGGTTTCCCAGCCATGGACCTCATCCAAGGCATCCTCCACCCACTCCAGCTCTGTGGTTGTCTCCTAGCATCGCCGGAGCAGAGTGCTGCAACAATGTAGCGCGCAAAACGGCAATGGAATCCACAGGTGGCATTCCCCCCTTCTTTACTGGCAGCTGATCTCAATCAACTAAGGGGCGGTGATCTAAACTCTCCTCTCAATCCGCCGAGGCCTCGGGCCGTAGGTGTTTGTAGTACAAAGCAGCTGATGCATCGCTGATCACGCCAACGGTTTCTTTTCTTGGAATGGGTAACCCCCCCCTTCGCCGACAGCGTCCGCGGACGGTGCGTCCACATGTGGCCTATACATGAGCCGGCCTGTTACAACAGGTTTGCCTCGCCGCTGGACAGGGGCGGCCGGGGCGGGTCGCGCAGCGTTAAAATTTCTGGTGCCCTAGCAAGGAGCGAAAATGCCCCACCCGCCAAACGCAGACGAGCAACATCATGAACCCCAAACCCTAAACCCTAAACCCTAAACCCCAAACCCTAAACCCCAAACTCCAACCCTAAACCCGCACTGCGGCCAAGCCACCGTATCGAAAGCCTTCGGTTCCATCATCGTCTTGTGACGCTTCACGCTTAGTAGGCTCATCTGGCTGCTGAGCATGCCTCATGGGTTCCCCCACTATCCCTAAATAGCCTTAGTTATGGGTTTAGGGTTTAGGGTTTAGGGAACCTAGGGAACCTAGGGGGGGGGTAGTTTTTTGAGAGCAGGGGAACCCGTGAATGCCGCTGATGGCGCCTCGCTACAAGCCGAGCCCGGTTGACCTTAAACAACATTCCAGGGTCTTATAGGGTCTTACTTCTGAGCTTATGATATACTGAGGTTATAAGCAGCATAAGCAAGCAAGATTGGGCTCCCTGGACAAATCGCGCAGCGCAGCAGCACTAGCAGCAGCAGTGTGCGACCTGGCCGAAGTCTTTTTCAAAGCAAAACCGCTACCCGAACCACTCAAAGACAGCCTTCAATTCTGCCTGCAACCCGAAGCCACATGCCCCAACCGTCTAAGAGTCTAAGAATCTCATTCGTATCAATCCCGAAAATTTTCGACAACCCACACGCCCTGGGCCATATATGGTGCAGTGTCACCCAGTCCTCCTTCCCCCCTCATGGTGTGGTTCCCTCCGGCCCCCGCTGAGGCTGGGGTGGGTGGGGTTTGGGGTTTGGGGTTTGCGGTTTGGGGTTTGGGGTTTAGGGTTTAGGGTTAAACCCCGGCAAAACGGAACTATCTATGGAGCCCTGATCCTGTGAATGGTGACTATACAGCTAACGCAGGCGCTTGGGGCACCAGACTTCCCAGCCGTGGAGGACAGATGAACACAACGATGGATTTCGGATTTGGTGGCCCGGATGGGCCGGGACCTTGCCTGGCTTTCGTCGTGGGACTTTCGCGAACTTTTGGGCGCATGCTGTGCAAAGTTCAAGAGTCGAAGCTCTGCAGGACATATTATGTCGAGCATGCACGACAATGAGCTTGCGCAGCGGAAGGCGTGTTTTATCCGGCTTTGGCTGTATGTGGCCACTGCGCAACTAGAAATATCGAATCTTGCAGACTGCCGGCAGGCGCGGAGCATTTAACAACCCACCTTGACAACAAGGCCGGCAGAGAGCACAGGCCACGCAACGCTTGCACGACATTCTACTTCGCGAACACCATGGCGTCAAGCTTGCACGTGTCCCTGCTATAGTGCTAGGCATACTTGTAGTGCAGGACCTTTTGGTCGCAGCCCAAACATTTTCAGAAATCGTGACAGGCTGCATTGGATCAAGCCAGGGACTTGGACAGGATGCACGATGGAAAGATGTCCGAACACATTAACACATCCCAACAAGAGACGCGTTATTCATAGACCGACTGAAGGACGACAGCTAGATGCAGGAATCTAAGCCCTTCCAGCGCCCAGCCTTCGCTGCGAGAGTGTCGCAGCGACTCGAAAGTCATGCTGCCGAGAAGGCTTGATCCGAGGCCTGATCCGAGGCCTGCGCGGATTCAGCTACGAATCTTGTTTGTCTTACGCCACACTGATAGAAGATGCTGCATTCGCGTCAATCACATGCTGCCGTCCAATGACAAGGTGTCGGTTGAACTCAAGTCCGCTCTGAAACCAAAAGCTTCCATGCTTCATCTCCCTGCTATACTCCCCTTGGAGCCTCAATTGATTAACTATTGTTTGAAAATTTTCCTGGGGTTGTATAATGAGATATATATATATACACATGAAAAACACACACACACATATATATATATATGTATATATATACATATACATACATGAAAAGATATCGGTACAAATCGAAAATATCCCCAAGAAGGCTACACCCTGCACCGCCCGCGGCCTGCTTCCATCTCTTCAGTGCTTCTGGAAGACTCGGAGATCCTCCACTTCTGAGAAGCTAGAAGACTTGTGGTTTAGGGTTTAGGGTTTAGGGTTTGGGGTTTAGGGTCCCGGGTTGGACTCTTCAGGGTCCAAGGGCCATGATTCATTAGTTGCTGAGTACCCTGACCCGAGAACAAGGTTCACCTTTCAATTATGGTAGGATTGTATGTATGCCCCAAAAGGTTACAGGTTACCTGCTCGGCTAGTACGTGAAGCGCAGTCCCACTCTGAACTCGCGGCGCAAGGCCAAGTTTGGTAGGTAAGGCCCCCCCCCCCCCCCCCCCCCCCCCCACCGGTCACAGCGGCCCCCAAAAGAAAAGAAAAAAAAGCAGGCCTATTAGAACTGTGCTTCGGTCTGAACGAGACTGTTGCTGTTTTCTCTAAACCCTAAACCCTATACCCTAAACCCTGCACCCTAAAACTCCGGCTCCTGGATCCGGTGAGATACCGGAGACAATCAGTCATCCTGATGAATAGGGTTGTGGGTTCGGGGCTTCGGGCTTAAGGTTTAGGGTAAATAGGGACTTCGGGTTTACGAAGCTTCGGATTTGATAAAGGGTTCTCGGGGACATCCCATGCAGGGCCGCCTTGTCACCATTTTTTGAAAGACTGGATGCCCTCCGGCAAGTTCATTGTTAGGTGTTGTTCAGTTCCTGAGAGGCCGTGCACCTTTTACCATTGTCTGTGCATTTGGCCACTTCTCGAAGAATGGCTTAAACGTCAGCAACAGCATGGATCATCATGGATCCAGACCTCCCATGTAAGGGTACAGGACTTCCTTCCAGGAAGCTTCTGCTTGAGTGCTTTACAGCTCCCAACGAGGCAAGGTCGGAGTAGATGCCGTGAAATTAATTCCTACGATCAGTTGTGACTTCGGTGGTTCACTTTAATGGTTTCGTGGTGGGTGCCCTAATATGCGGGGTGGCACTACGACACGAGCACCAAAAGGGACCCTAGTTTAGACCGCTTTGCAAGCGCATATGTAGTCAGCATGCATCACAAGAAGAACTTTTAATACGGCACGGCTTGTCTGCAAATATGTGCACCTTTCTGAAATTCGGCCGTTTGTGGCGCAGATCAAAGAAGCCATAAGGCTTGACAGATGCAAGGGCCAGCATCTCCAACTTGCTCCAAGCAACCTTGCCGCACGCCCTTGCCCAAAGGAAACCGCACGCGTGCAACCGAGCTTCTCGTCGAGATGCCCTGCAAGAAGCTCCTCGGCTCTTGCTGGAAATTGACACTGGAAATCCTCTACACTCTACGGGAGGGACACTACAAGGGACCCTAAGTTAGAAGAACTGGCGTAGGCAAGTATGGTGGGCGCGGCTCGGAGTTAGAAACTCCAAGACGTTCTAAGACCTTTTAATCCGCCTGCCCTGATCCACGTCATAAGGCTCAGCTTACCCGAAGCCACACGCCATATGTTCTGCGCGCAGCATTTTGTGAGAAGTGCGGGGAGATGCAAACTGCACAACTTGCAGTGGCCAAGGCATCTCACGGCTCTCAGCAAGACCCGCCTCTTTCCCGGTTGAGGACTACTCGTGCCCCACAAGCTGCCATGAATCTCTGTTTTCTGTTTTTGTTATTTTTTTGGGCAGGGGGGGAAAAGGGGGGTGGGGGGTTAGGGTCTAGGGCATAATCGCTCACACTCGGACGACCGAGTTAGGGTTTCGGCTCTCACACTCACACAGGGTTTGGGCTTGTTCCTTCTCTCGTAGGTAAGTTCGAACTTTATTTCTTACAGGAGGGCCTCAAGAGAAACCCCAACTTAGAACCCTTCTAGGGATTGCAGGTCTTGGTTTGGGGTCTAGGTGTGGGTCTGAGGGTGTAGGTTCTCTTGCTCAACGTAGGGCGAGCCCTCGCAGGTCACGGCCGAGGGACGAAGCGAGCGTCGACGGAGCCGACAAACCTTTTCAGCCCAGTCGGAGTCACTTTAAGATTTGGCCTTAAAGCCTCAGCTGATAAATTTCAACCTCTAGTTGAGACTCACCGGGGCTGCAGGGAATGGAGAGCATTTGGGACGTATTGACAGGCACGCGCATACTGGGGAAAGAAGTCGCTCGCATCGCAGGAACCCTAAACCCAATCCTAAACCCTAAGCAGACTAGCTCTTGAAAGGGAGTTGGGGAGTTGGGGAGTTGGGCACCTGGTATCCTTCTACAGAAGCCGAATGTCTTACTTCTAAAAATTTCCCCCCTAAGAGCCAGCAAGTGCGAAGCTGTCTCCGAGGAATGTGGGGGAGAGTACTTCAATGTTTCGACTTGCAAGCCCAAGTTTGAAGGCCGAAGGGTCCCAACTTCAGGGCTTCTGAGACCCCAACACCACAGCCTCAGGGTTGTGAAGTGCCAGATTCAAGGGTTTACCGTAGTATTGAGGTCGCTAGGGCTTCAAGGGGTATTTGTGTGCCGTAGGCTACTCAGATGCGTGGCGGGGGGGGAACCCTCCAGACGCCGAGGGTAGCGTCAGTATCTGAAGCGTTGCGACACTAAAGGGCGCCTAAACCCTGAACCCTGAACTCTGAACCCTACATAAACCCTATATAAACCCTTTTTGCTAAGCCCTAAACCCGAAACGGCCCTAAACCTTTTTGCGCCGAGACTCGGACAAGCTGGCTGGGACGCCTAAACCCTAATCTATACTCCCCTGAGAACCGTAATAAACATGATATTTTCAACATCCTCTTGGGTTTTGTATAAGCAAGAATAAAAAACAATTTTCAAGGGGGATATAGTACCTAGGTTTCCCTAAACCCTAAACCCTAAACCCTAAACCCTAAACCCTAAACCCTAAACCCTAAACCCTAAACCCTAAACCCTAACGATCCCTTGAGTCCCTTGAGGCCAGCTGCTCTTCGTGCCGATGCATCAGGCGCATCATGTTGTACTTGACGAAGCGCGGCGCTGTCCTCGGCTTCTTCTATGCTCAGTGGAGGTTGTTTAGGGTTTAGGGTTTCGGGTTTGGGGTTTGCTGTTTGGGGTTTGGGGTTTTGTAGTATTTGGGTTGAATACCATTGGGTAGCCTACAGCCTATCTTGGGGAAGCCTGGCCCAACCAGTGCAGGTTCTTAGAAGGTCCCGACACCTCCGGCTTGGTAGGGCACAGGGACACATCATAGGGTTTAGGGACCCTAGACCCTAAACCCTAAACCTTGAAGTAACCCGAAACTCAACCTAAACCCTAAACCCTAAACCCTAAACCCTAAACCCTAAACCCTAAACCCTTTGCACACCCGGGAGGCTTCGAGTCGCGCACCCATCGGCTGAGGGGAACCTCAGTGGTGTTTTCCAGTGGCCTTCGGGTTTTTGGAGCTCACTTGGGTGGTTGTCAAAATTAAGAACCCTAAACCCTAAAGCCTAAACCCTAAACCCTAAACCCTATACCCTAAACCCTCAGCCCTAAACCCTACACCCTTTTTGGATCCCTATTATATTACGGCAGCTACTATATAGCGTACCCCCAACAGGGATCATAATGTTGACAACCTTCCCAGTTTTGCGGGCTTCGGCTTTCTCGGGCCCCTGTACAACACAGAGAGTCCAGGGGTTCTACCTTGGACCCTAAAGGTTGTACCCTTGGGTTTTGAGGCCCCTTTTTAAGGATCTCTAAGGGAATATCAGGGCCATGTTAGGAGTATATAAAAAGGGCACCTTTAGGGCAACCTTAGGGGTACGGGTCTTCATCACTGAGTGAGGACTACGCCTCCAAGAATTGCCACCCAGCAACTCCATCACCTTGACCTGCCCCTCGCCTCGAGATGCC
>CAJNDS010001200.1:0-29168 GCA_905221605.1 Symbiodinium natans | reverse complement strand
TCTGGCCTTGCTAAACCGTGGTGGAAGCCAAAAATTACTCCAAAACAGTGCGTTTCTCTTTGTGTGGCTTGTCTGAAGCTCTTTCGAAGGTCTGAACAGCTCTTTCGCAGGTCTGAAGGAGGCTGAAAGCTTTTTCGAGATCCCAAGGAGGCTCCGTGAGGGGTACCCCAGGATTCGGGAAAAATGGCTCGATTCCTAGTTAATTTTAAATAGGTTTTAAATAGCGGAAATTACCCCCTGATTTTCTAAAATTCTGGCCTTCTTGTCAGTAGCCCAGGAGAAGGTGAGCTCCCCTCTGCCTTGTCAAACCCGGATCAAAAAATAGACCCTCGAGTGCTCGTGGCCAGCCAAAGGCCTTGGAGCCAAAAATTACTCGGGAACAGCGCGTTTTTCTTTGTCTGGCCTCGCTAAATCGTGGTGGAAGCCAAAAATGAAGCCAAAAATTACTCCAAAACAGTGCGTTTCTCTTTGCGTGGCCTCTCTGAAGCTCTTTCGAAGGTCTGAAGGAAGCTGAAAGCTTTTTTGAAGGTCCCAGAAAACTCCGTGGGGGGTACCCCAGGATTCGGGAAAAATGGCTCGATTCCCAATTAATTTTAAATAGATTTTAAATAGCGGAAATTACCCCCTGATTTTCTAAAATTCTGGCCTTCTTGTGGGGGTAGCCCAGGAGAGGGTAAGCCACCCTAAGCCCCAGTCAAACCCGGATCAAAAAATGGACCCTCGAGTGCTCGTGGCCAGCCAAAGGCCTTGGAGCCAAAAATTACTCGGGAACAGCGCGTTTTTCTTTGTCTGGCCTTGCTAAATCGTGGTTGAAGCAAAAAATGAAGCCCAGTCAAACCCGGATCAAAAAACGGACCCTCGAGTGCTCGTGGCCAGCCAAATGCTTGGAGCCAAAAATTACTCGGGAACAGCGCGTTTTTCCTTGTCTGGCCTTGCCAAATGGCTTCTCTGAAGCCACCCTAAGCCCCAGTCAAACCCGGATCAAAAAATGGACCCTCGAGTGCTCGTGGCCAGCCAAATGCTTGGAGCCAAAAATTACTCGGGAACAGCACGTTTTTCTTTGTCTGGCCTTGCTAAATCGTGCTTGGGGCCAAAAATTACTCCAAAACAGTGCGTTTCTTTGTGTGTGTGGTCTCTTTAAGTGCGTTTTTCTTTGTCTGGCCTTTCTAAATCGTGCTTGGAGCCAAAAATTACTCCAAAACAAGGCGTTTTTCTGTGTGGAGTACCCCACAGGAGAGGGGTAAGCCCCCCTAAGCCACCCAAAGGCCTTAGCAAGCCGACTTTCTAGTCTTACCTAGAAGTAAATGGTAATTATGGAACATAATTACAGCCATTTACTGTGTAAGTGCATGGTCTTTTGTTTCTCACATTTTCTGTAATCTCTTTACCAGACACTATTATCAATATTAGCGACGCTTAAGAACTTAAGCGTCCTACAGATGCTTTGGGTGGCATCCTGGGGTGGGAGAAAGTAGAGCTCCATGTACATGACGGAACTCTTTTGCCCTGAAGGTTTCGGACGTCCGTCTCTCTTTCCATACACTACGCATGTTAAATCGACAAGCCCTAAACCCTAAACCCTAAACCCTAAACCCTAAACCCTAAACCCTAAACCCTAAACCCTAAACCCTAAACCCTAAACCCTAAACCCTAAACCCTAAACTCTTAAGCTTAAGCCTGAGTGCTCAGCTAAGCCTTCTCACGTACAGGAGCGTAACACACCTTGACGGGAATGTAAACAAATGACCTTCTAAGTCTTACCTAGAGGTAAATGGTAATTATAGAATATAATTACAGCCATTTACAGGTAAGTGCATGTCTGTATACAAATATTCGTTAATATTTCTATAGACAGTACTGTCAGTACTAATACAAGAGTTATTTAACGCCCTAAAACCCTGACATCAAACCCGGATAAGAAAATGGACCCTCGAGTGCTCGTGGCCAGCCAAAGGCCTTGGAGCCAAAAATTACTCGGGAACAGCGCGTTTTTCTTTGTCTGGCCTTGCTAAACCGTGGTGGAAGCCAAAAATTACTCCAAAACAGTGCGTTTCTCTTTGTGTGGCTTGTCTGAAGCTCTTTCGAAGGTCTGAAAAGCTCTTTCGAAGGTCTGAAGGAGGCTGAAAGCTTTTTCGAGATCCCCAGGAGGCTCCGTGAGGGGTACCCCAGGATTCGGGAAAAATGGCTCGATTCCTAGTTAATTTTAAATAGATTTTAAATAGCGGAAATTACCCCCTGATTTTCTAAAATTCTGGCCTTCTTGTCAGTAGCCCAGGAGAAGGTGAGCTCCCCTCTGCCTTGTCAAACCCGGATCAGAAAATAGACCCTCGAGTGCTCGTGGCCAGCCAAAGGCCTTGGAGCCAAAAATTACTCGGGAACAGCGCGTTTTTCTTTGTCTGGCCTTGCTAAATCGTGGTTGAAGCCAAAAATGAAGCCAAAAATTACTCCAAAACAGTGCGTTTCTCTTTGCGTGGCCTCTCTGAAGCTCTTTCGAAGGTTTGAAGGAGGCTGAAAGCTTTTTTGAAGGTCCCAGGGAGGCTCCGTGGGGGGTACCCCAGGATTCGGGAAAAATGGCTCGATTCCCAATTAATTTTAAATAGATTTTATATAGCGGAAATTACCCCCTCATTTTCTAAAATTCTGGCCTTCTTGTGGGGGTAGCCCAAGAGAGGGTAAGCCACCCTAAGCCCCAGTCAAACCCGGATCAAAAAATGGACCCTCGAGTGCTCGTGGCCAGCCAAAGGCCTTGGAGCCAAAAATTACTCGGGAACAGCGCGTTTTTCTTTGTCTGGCCTTGCTAAATCGTGGTTGAAGCCAAAAAATGAAGCCCAGTCAAACCCGGATCAAAAAATGGACCCTCGAGTGCTCGTGGCCAGCCAAATGCCTGGAGCCAAAAATTACTCGGGAACAGCGCGTTTTTCCTTGTCTGGCCTTGCTAAATGGCTTCTCTGAAGCCACCCTAAACCCCAGTCAAACCCGGATTAAAAAATGGACCCTCGAGTGCTCGTGGCCAGCCAAATGCCTGGAGCCAAAAATTACTCGGGAACAGCACGTTTTTTCTTTGTCTGGCCTTGCTAAATCGTGCTTGGGGCCAAAAATTACTCCAAAACAGTGCGTTTCTTTGTGTGTGGTCTCTTTAAGTGCGTTTTTCTTTGTCTGGCCTTTCTAAATCGTGCTTGGAGCCAAAAATTACTCCAAAACAAGGCGTTTTTCTGTGTGGAGTACCCCACAGGAGGGGGTAAGCCCCCCTAAGCCACCCAAAGGCCTTAGCAAGCCGACTTTCTAGTCTTACCTAGAAGTAAATGGTAATTATGGAACATAATTACAGCCATTTACTGTGTAAGTGCATGGTCTTTTGTTTCTCACATTTTCTGTAATCTCTTTACCAGACACGATTATCAATATTAGCGACGCTTAAGAACTTAAGCGTCCTACAGATGCTTTGGGTGGCATCCTGGGGTGGGAGAAAGTAGAGCTCCATGTACATGACGGAACTCTTTTGCGCTGAAGGTTTCGGACGTCCGTCCCTCTTTCCATACACTACGCATGTTAAATCGACAAGCCCTAAACCCTAAACCCTAAACCCTAAACCCTAAACCCTAAACCCTAAACCCTAAACCCTAACCCTAAACCCTAAACCCTAAACCCTAAACCCTAAACCCTAAACCCTAAACCCTAAACCCTAAACCCTAAACCCTAAACCCTAAACCCTAAACCCTAAACCCTAAACCCTAAACCCTAAACCCTAAACCCTAAACCCTAACCCCTACCCCCTAAACCCTAACCCCTAAACCCTAAACCCTAACCCCTAAACCCTAAACCCTAAACCCTAAACCCTAAACCCTAAACCCTAAACCCTAAACCCTAAACCCTAAACCCTAAACCCTAAACCCTAAACCCTAAACCCTAAACCCTAAACCCTAAACCCTAAACCCTAAACCCTAAACCTAACCCTAAACCCTAAACCCTAAACCCTAAACCCTAAACCCTAAACCCTAAACCCTAAACCCTAACCTAAACCCTAAACCCTAAACCCTAAACCCTAAACCCTAAACCCTAAACCCTAAAACCTAAACCCTAAACCCTAAACCCTAAACCCTAAACCCTAAACCCTAAACCCTAAACCCTAAACCCTAAACCCTAAACCCTAAACCCTCAAGACAAAATAAATAGAAATTGTATGTGGTATCATTCTGAATTTCCCAAGTTATTTGTCTAAACAGCTGACAAGCAGAGTTTGAGTAAACTAATCCAAAACGCTTCTGGGAGGCCGAGTTTAAGTAAATTGATTCAAAATACTACTAGGAGGCAAAATATTCAATTTACTTAAACCTGCCGCCCCTGACCTCCCCGCCCCCCCTCCCGGGCCCCCCCCTCGAAACACCCTCCCGCCCTTTTCGGGCCCTTTCGGCCCTTCTTAACCCTCTCCAGACTCAGCAAAACCTTTGTTCCACGCCTTCCCAAGCCGCCCGCCCACCCCCCCCACCCCCCCCAGCCCTTCCCCACACTCCCCCCCCTCCCTCCCTTTGGGATTCTGGGAGCGAATTGAGCTCCGGGCGTTAATTTTGAGCTTTGGGAGCTAATTTTGAACTCCGGGAGCTAATTTTGAACTCCGGGAGCTAATTTTGAGCTCCGGGGCCCAATTTTGACTCCCGGCGTGAAGGTCCCAGCCTCAGGAAATGACCAATTCCACCTATATGAAGGTCCCAGCCTCAGGAAATGACCAATTCCACCTGTATGAAGGTCCCAGCCTCAGGAAATGACCAATTCCACCTATATGAAGGTTCCAGCCTCAGGAAATGACCAATTCCACCTAAATGAAGGTCCCAGCCTCAGGAAATGACCAATTCCACCTATATGAAGGTCCCAGCCTCAGGAAATGACCAATTCCACCTATATGAAGGTCCCAGCCCCAGGAAATGACCAACTCCACCTATATGAAGGTCACAGCCTCAGGAAATGACCAATTCCACCTATATGAAGGTTCCAGCCTCAGGAAATGACCAATTCCACCTATATGAAGGTCCCAGCCTCAGGAAATGACCAAGTCCGCCGCATATGACGGTCCAGCCTCAGACTGCCATTCCACCTATAGAAAGTCCCAGCCCCTCAGGCAATGACCAATTCTTCCTATATAAGGCCAGCCTCAGGAAATAAACCAATTCCTAAGCTATATGAATGTCCCAGCCTCAGGAAATGACCATCCATTTATATGAAGGTCCCAGCCTCAGGAAATGACCAATTCCCCTATAATGAAAGTCCCAGCCTCGAAATGACCCATGCCACCAATATGAGGTCCGCAGCTTCAGGAAATGAACCAATCCACCTATATGACGGTCCAGCTTCAAAAATGACCAATTCCACCTTTATGAAGGTCCCAGCCTCAGGAAATGACCAATTCCACCTATATGAAGGTCCCAACCTCAGGAAATGACCAATTGTATATGAAGGTCCCAGCCTCAGGAAATGACCAGTTCCACCTATATCCCAGCCTCAGGAAATGACCAATTCCGCCTATATGATGGTCCCCAGCTTCAGGAAATGACCAATTCCAGCTATATGAAGGTCCCCAGCCTCAGGAAATGACCAATTCCACCTATATGAAGGTCCCAGCCTCAGGAAATGACCAATTCCACTTATATGAAGGTACCAGCCTCAGGAAATGACCAGTTCCACCTATATGAAGGTCCCAGCCTCAGGAAATGACTAATTCCACCTAAATGAAGGTCCCAGCCTCAGGAAATGACCAATTCCACCTATATGAAGGTCCCAGCCTCAGGAAATGACCAATTCCACCTATATGAAGGTCGCAGCCTCAGGAAATGACCAACGCCACCTATATTATCTGAAGGTCCCAGCGTCAGGAAATGACCAAATCCACCTATATGAAGGTCCCAGCCTCAGGAAATGCAACTATTCCACGGATATGAAGGTCCCAGCTTCAGGAAATGACCAATTCCACCGATATGAAGGTCCCAGCTTCAGGAAATGACCAATTCCACCTATATGAAGGTCCCCAGCCTCAGGAAATGACCAATTCCACCTATATGAAGGTCCCAGCCTCAGGAAATGACCAATTCCACCTATATGAAGGCCCCACCTCAGGAAATGACCAGTTCCACCTAGATGAAGGTCTCAGCCTCAGGAAATGACCAATTCCACCTATATGAACGTCCCAACCTCAGGGAATGACCTATATGAAGGCCCCAGCCTCAGGAAATGACCAATTCCACCTATATGAAGGTCCCAGCCTCAGGAAATGACCAATTCCACCTATGAAGGTCCCAGGAAATGACCAATTCCACCTATATGAAGGTCCCAGCCTCAGGAAATGACCTCCCAGGCTCAAAAAATGACCAATTCCACCTATATGAAGGTCCCAGCCTCAGGAAATGACCAATTCCACCTATATGAAGGTCCCAGCCTCAGGAAATAACCAATGAAGGTCCCAGCCTCAGGAAATGACCAATTCCACCTATATGAAGGTCCCAGCGTCAGGAAATGACCAATGCCACCTATATTATCTGAAGGTCCCAGCCTCAGAAAATGAACAAATCCACCTATATAAAAGTCCCAGCCTCAGGAAATGACCAATTCCACATATATGAAGGTCCCAGCTTCAGGAAATGACCCATTCCACCTATATGAAGGTCCCAGCCTCAGGAAATGACCAATTCCACTTATATGAAAGTCCCAGCCTCAGGAAATGACCAATTCCGTTTATATGAAGGTCCCAGCCTCAGGAAATGACCAATTCGGCCTACATGAAGGTCCCAGCCTCAGGAAATGACCAATTCCACCTATATGAAGGTCCCAGCCTTCCCAGCCTCAGGAAATGACCAATTCCACCTATATGAAGGTCCCAGCTTCAGGAAATGACCAATTCCGCCTATATGAAGGTCCCAGCCTCAGTAAATGACCAATTCCACCTATATGAAAGTCCCAGCCTCACGAAATGACCAAGTCTGCCTATATGAAGGTCCCAGCCTCAGGAAATAACCAATTCTAGCTATATGAAGGTCCCAGCCTCAGGAAATGACCAATTCCACTTATATGAAGGTCCCAGCCTCAGGAAATGACAAATTCCACTTATATGAAAGTCCCAGCCTCAGGAAATGACCAATTCCACCGATATGAAGGTCCCAGCTTCAGCAAATGATCAATTCCACCTAGAGGAAGGTCCCAGCTTCAAGAAATGACCAATTCCACCTATATGAAGGTCCCAGCCTCAGGAAATGACCAATTCCACCTTTCTGAAGGTCCCAACCTCAGGAAATGACCAATTCCACCTGTATGAAGGTCCCAGCCTCAGGAAATGACCAGTTCCACCTATATGAAGGTCCCAGCCTCAGGAAATGACCAATTCCACCTATGAAGGTCCCAGTTTCAGGAAATGATTAATTCTGCCTATATGAAGGTCCCAGCCTCAGGAAATGACCAATTCCACCTAAATGAAGGTCCAGCATCAGGAATTGACCAATTCCGCCTATATGAAGGTCCCAGCCTCAGGAAATGACCAATCCCACCTATATGAAGGTCCCAGCCTCAGGAAATGACCAATTCCACCTATATGAAAGTCCCAGCCTCAGGAAATGACCAATTCCACCGATATGAAGGTCCCAGCTTCAGGAAATGACCAATTCCACCTATATGAAGGTCCCAGCTTCAAGAAATGACCAATTCCACCTATATGAAGAGGGAATCCAGCAGCCGACGGAGCTTCTAGGTTCATGTTGGGCCAACTGAGTAGCAGCAGGCCACTTGCACGCGCCGCAGAACTTTTGCTCAAGTCAACAGCACACGGATCATACCACGTGCCCACTTGTAAGAAACCTAGATCACAAGGGGCAATTGTCGGGTAACTAGAAGTTGTCTTGCAGCTTGCAGCTTGCCGCCATGCCGAAGTATTGCGCTGGCTTGGAGGATCCTGCGGGCAGCGCAGCCAGACCGTGTCTGTTTGCGCAGGACGGGCGTGGTGGACCCGCCCAGCCCACCGGAACACGCTGCGTGCTGTGCTGCGTAGACACTTTGCAGCGGGCGCTCTCTTCCCGTGTAGGCAAAGGGAACTTGCAAAGGCTCCTCAAACATTGGCGCCGCATCAAGTCGCCGGTGTACCAAGCTGCCTTTGACTTGGGTTCGCTCTGCGCGTTATCTACTAACGAGCAGTGTCTTCTTCGCACAAGGGCAGGAGAAGAAAGCAAGTTCGAGTTGCGGACGAGTTGGCTCCACAAGAAGAAGCAACGCCTGAAGCATTTCGTGATGGGCCGGCCAATCCCTGCTGCCAGTCCAGGCATCAGCGAAGGCAGTCAAAAGTATTTGAAAGCCGCTGCTCGGTGGCGCCAAGGCAATCGCGACTTTCGTCTGCATTGGACGTACGTGCACTATCGCAAGAAGGAGCCCTTCACCAATGTCAAGATGAAGCGCAAGTGCCGCACACATTGGCGTGGCAAGCACACTGTTGCAAGGGCCTTGCGCCGTGAATGGTGGAAAGCTCGACGTACCCTGAAGGCAAAGTACTTGGCATCGATGGCGGCAGGGCCTCCTTTCCGTAAGTCTGGCTTGAAGTGGGCTATGGAAGAAGGTATACTGCAAGCCGGCATTCAAGTACCTCTCTCGAGTGGGGCGGCACACCTGTGCCAACCAAGGTGGTGCTTTCTGACTCTTGCCGGAGATACTCTGTACTTCGAAAGCTTCGACGACCGCAAAAGGTTCAAAACGAAGCAGCTTCAGAGTGCCAAGGTTTCCATCAACAATGCTTTTGGCAGAGTGGAATACTCCATTGAGCAAGAAGAGTATGTCCACGAGTGGGACTCTATACGCAACGGTGTGATATTCTCGCCGCTGTGTGTAGGCAACATGTTGGAGAGGCTTGGCTTCAAGTTGCAACTCTTGCGCGAATACAGCGCCTGGCCAACAGGAGCCATAAGCCTGCTGCAGATCCGCAGCACCACAGAGAATTCCCGTTTCTACGATTATTGGACTGCTCTGAAATCTTTTGAAGACAGAGTGTACTTGCTAGATGCTTTCCGGAGGGGGCCTGCCTTGATAGGGAACATGCAACATACCGTGCAAATTTACACAACCTACGCCGTGGTCCCTTTCTGATCCTTGCTTCCCGAACGCTTGTGGCACGTGACTCACAGTGCAGCCGAGCACTGGCCCAGGCCAATTTGCATGCTCTTGTACAGGTTCATGGACTGGTTACGCAGAAGCACGGTCGCTGACTTTCACATGGAGAAAAATTAGTTCGCCTGTAGTCAACAGTGCCCGCCGTACTGTTGACCAAAACTTCAATCAAGAGCAGGCCCCAAAGCCAAAACTCAAACCCGCGCAGACTTCTCCCCCCCAAACACCTCCAAAACCCTCCCGCCTTTCCGGCACAAACTTCTGGAGGCTTAAATCAGGCCCTGCTCAACTTACACCCCGGCAAACAGGAAGCCCCAAATCAGGTTCCAAATCAACAAGCCCCAAGCCCCAAATGAAGTTTGAAAGATCCTAAATTAGGCTTCAAGAGAAGCTCCAGAAGGCACAGAAAAATTAGGACCCAAATTAGGACCCAAACGAAATTCCGGGAAGCGCCAATTCAGGCCCCGGAGGCCCAACTCCCCGGAGCCTCAAATCAAGGAGCAGAAGGCCCAAATGATGCTCCAAACTAGGCTTCGTCGGGACCTCAAATGAAGTTCTAAATTAAGCTCCAATTTAAGCCTCAGTAGGCCCCAAATTGAATTCGAAATTAAGGTGCAGAAGAACTAGGTCACCCCAAATTACCTCAAATCAGGTTCCAAAATAGCCTGGGGCGCCCCCAAGTCAAGCCCGGGCCCTAACTAAAGCTCCAAATTCAGCCCTGGCTCATGAGTCAGCCTCTTTCGCCGGCCAACCTTTTCTGCTCTTTTTGAAGAGAGCAGGGCGGGTTGGCCGGTGAAAAAACACGTTTTTTTTCACCGGCCAACCTTTTCTGCTCTTTTTGAAGAGAGCAGGGCGGGTTGGCCGGTGAAAAAGCACGTTTTTTTCACCGGCCAACCTTGTGTCAGCTACTTTCACCGGCCAACCTTTTGCTCTTTTTTTAAAGAGAACAGGTTGGCCGGTGAAAAAGCGCGTTTTTGGCACCGGCCAACCTTGCTGTACTAAAACAAGAGCAAAAGGTTGGCCGGTGAAAAGAAGCTGCCCCATGAGTTTAGTGACTATCGGCCAACCTTTTTATCTCAATCTATGAAGAAAAGGTTGGCCGGTGCCAAAGGAGTTTTTGGGACCCAAACCCTATACAATTTCTAAACCCTAAACCCTAAACCCTAAACCCTAAACCCTAAACCCTAAACCCTAAACCCTAAACCCTAAACCCTAAACCCTAAACCCTAAACCCTAAACCCTAAACCCTAAACCCTAAACCCCAAACCCTCAAGACAAAATAAATAGAAATTGTATGTGGCACCAATCTGAATTTTCAAAGATATTTGTCTAAACAGCTGACAAACAGAGTTTAAGTAAATTAATCCAAAGCGGGAGGCCGGGAGGCCAAATGTTCAATTTACTTAAACCTGTGGGGCCTTCCCGTGCCCCGGCAAACCTCCCAAAGCCCAAAATTGGCTGCCAAAACCCCAAATTGTCCGCCTCAGCCGCCCAGCCCCCCAGCCCCCCAACCCTTCTCAGCCCCCCAGCCCCCCGGGCCTAGCCCCCAGCCCCAGCCCCAGCCCCAGCCCCAGCCCCAGCCCCAGCCCCAGCCCCAGCCCCAGCCCCAGCCCCAGCCCCAGCCCCAGCCCCAAGCCCAGCCCCAGCCCCAGCCCAGCCTGCCAGCCCCCCAGCCCCAGCCCCCAGCCCCCAGCCCCCAGCCCCCAGCCCCCAGCCCCCAGCCCCAGCCCCAGCCCGCCCCCAGCCCCCAAAATGAAAAGGTGGTTCCAAAAAAAAAAACGTTTCGGTCAAAACGTTTCGGTCAAAACGTTTCGGTCAAAACGTTTCGGTCAAAACGTTTCGGTCAAAACTTTTCGGTCAAAACTTTCGCTCAAAACTTTTCGGTCAAAACTTTCGCTCAAAAAAACTTTCGCTCAAAACTTTATTGGGCAACCAACCTATACATTTCATAAACCCTAAACCTAAACCCAACCCTAAACCCTAACCTAACCCTAAACCCTAACCCCCTAAACCCTAAAACCTAAACCCTAAACCCTAAACCTAAACCCTAAAACCCTAAACCCTAAACCCTAACTAACCCTACAAAGACCCTAAACCCTAAACCCAAACCCTAAACCTAAACCCTAAACCCTAAACCCTAAACCCTAAACCCTAAACCCTAAACCCTAAACCCTAAACCCTAAACCCTAAACCCTAAACCCTAAACCCTAAACCCTAAACCCTAACACCTAACCCCTAAACCCTAAACCCTAAACCCTAAACCCTAAACCCTAAACCCTAAACCCTAAACCCTAAACCCTAAACCCTAAACCCTAAACCCTAAACCCTAAACCCTAAACCCTAAACCCTAAGCCCTAAACCCTAAACCCTAAACCCTCAAGGACAGGATAAATAGAAATTGTATGTGTTGCAGAACGAATCGCTCGCAAATAGTCTGTACCATCACCTGGAAGTGAACTGACTCCCTTTCCACTGGGCAAATTTTCGCGCACTCAACATACCTGACTGACACACAAAGAGGTTTAAGTAAATTGAACGTATTTGCAAAATTGCCCTTGGAAATCCCTATTCTGGTTCATTTTTTCTAGAAAGCAACAACAACCATGGCTGGGATGGCTCGGAATCACCACAAGCCCAGTCCAGACCCTCAAACAGCAACTGGAGCAGCCTTATCACTGAGCATTTTTCTAGAGAGCAATTGCCGGAGACATGTGCCGGCTGGTGGCTGGGAATCACCACAAGCCCAGCCCAGACCCTCAAGCAGCAACTAGAGCAGCCTTATCACTGAGCATTTTTGAGAGAGCAACAACCATGGCTGGCAACATGTCCCCGCTGCTGGCTAGGAGTCCCCACAAGCCCAGTCCAGACCCTCAAACAGCAACTAGAGCAGCCTTATCACTGAGCATTTTCTAGAGAGCAACAATCATTGCTGGTGTGCCGGCTGATGCCTAGGAATCACCACAAGCCCAGTCCGACCCTCAATCAGCAACTAGAGCAACCTTATCACTGAACATTTTCTAGAGAGCAACAACCAGGGCTAGAGACATGCGCCGGCGGATGGACTCATTGCTGGAGACATCAGCCCAGACCCGCAAACAGCAACTAGAGCAGCCTTATCACGGAGCATTTTCTATAGGAGTCACCGCAAGCCCAGTCCAGACCCTCAAACAGCAACTAGAGCAGCCTTATCACTGAGCATTTTCTAGAGAGCAACAATCATTGCTGGAGACATGCGCCTGCCGATGGCTAGGAGTCACCACAAGCCCAGACCAGACCCTCAAACAGCAACTAGAGCAGCCTCATCACTGAGCATGTTTCAAAGCGGAACAACTATGGCTGGAGACATGTCCGGGCTAGGAGTCACCACAAGCCCAGCCCAGACCCTCAAACAGCAACTAGAGCAGCCTTATCACTGAGCATTTTCTAGAGAGCAACAACCATAGCTGGAGACACGCGCCGGCTGATGGCTAGGAACACCACAAGCCCGGCACAGACCCTCATTCAGCAACTAGAGAGCATTTTCTAGACAGCAACAACCATGGCTGGCAACATGTCCCCGCTGCTGGCTAGGAGTCCCCACAAGCCCAGTCCAGACCCTCAAACAGCAACTAGAGCAGCCTTATCACTGAGCATTTTCTAGAGAGCAACAATCATTGCTGGTGTGCCGGCTGATGCCTAGGAATCACCACAAGCCCAGTCTGACCCTCAATCAGCAACTAGAGCAACCTTATCACTGAACATTTTCTAGAGAGCAACAACCAGGGCTAGAGACATGCGCCGGCGGATGGACTCATTGCTGGAGACATCAGCCCAGACCCGCAAACAGCAACTAGAGCAGCCTTATCACGGAGCATTTTCTATAGGAGTCACCGCAAGCCCAGTCCAGACCCTCAACAGCAACTAGAGCAGCCTTATCACTGAGCATTTTCTAGAGAGCAACAATCATTGCTGGAGACATGCGCCTGCCGATGGCTAGGAGTCACCACAAGCCCAGACCAGACCCTCAAACAGCAACTAGAGCAGCCTCATCACTGAGCATGTTTCAAAGCGGAACAACTATGGCTGGAGACATGTCCGGGCTAGGAGTCACCACAAGCCCAGCCCAGACCCTCAAACAGCAACTAGAGCAGCCTTATCACTGAGCATTTTCTAGAGAGCAACAACCATAGCTGGAGACACGCGCCGGCTGATGGCTAGGAACACCACAAGCCCGGCACAGACCCTCATTCAGCAACTAGAGAGCATTTTCTAGACAGCAACAACCATGGCTGGCAACATGTCCCCGCTGCTGGCTCGGAGTCACCACAAGCCCAGTCCAGAGCCTCAAACAGCAACTAGAGCAGCCTTATCACTGAGCATTTTCTAGAGAGCAACAATCATTGCTGGAGACATGTGCCGGCTGATGCCTAGGAATCACCACAAGCCCAGTCCGACCCTCAATCAGCAACTAGAGCAACCTTATCACTGAACATTTTCTAGAGAGCAACAACCAGGGCTAGAGACATGCGCCGGCGGATGGACTCATTGCTGGAGACATCAGCCCAGACCCGCAAACAGCAACTAGAGCAGCCTTATCACGGAGCATTTTCTATAGGAGTCACCGCAAGCCCAGTCCAGACCCTCAAACAGCAACTAGAGCAGCCTTATCACTGAGCATTTTCTAGAGAGCAACAATCATTGCTGGAGACATGCGCCTGCCGATGGCTAGGAGTCACCACAAGCCCAGACCAGACCCTCAAACAGCAACTAGAGCAGCCTCATCACTGAGCATGTTTCAAAGCGGAACAACTATGGCTGGAGACATGTCCGGGCTAGGAGTCACCACAAGCCCAGCCCAGACCCTCAAACAGCAACTAGAGCAGCCTTATCACTGAGCATTTTCTAGAGAGCAACAACCATAGCTGGAGACACGCGCCGGCTGATGGCTAGGAACACCACAAGCCCGGCACAGACCCTCATTCAGCAACTAGAGAGCATTTTCTAGACAGCAACAACCATGGCTGGCAACATGTCCCCGCTGCTGGCTCGGAGTCACCACAAGCCCAGTCCAGACCCTCAAACAGCAACTAGAGCAGCCTTATCACTGAGCATTTTCTAGAGAGCAACAATCATTGCTGGAGACATGTGCCGGCTGATGCCTAGGAATCACCACAAGCCCAGTCCGACCCTCAATCAGCAACTAGAGCAACCTTATCACTGAACATTTTCTAGAGAGCAACAACCAGGGCTAGAGACATGCGCCGGCGGATGGACTCATTGCTGGAGACATCAGCCCAGACCCGCAAACAGCAACTAGAGCAGCCTTATCGCGGAGCATTTTCTATAGGAGTCACCGCAAGCCCAGTCCAGACCCTCAAACAGCAACTAGAGCAGCCTTATCACTGAGCATTTTCTAGAGAGCAACAATCATTGCTGAGTCACCACAAGCCCAGACCAGACCCTCAAACAGCAACTAGAGCAGCCTCATCACTGAGCATGTTTCAAAGCGGAACAACTATGGCTGGAGACATGTCCGGGCTAGGAGTCACCACAAGCCCAGCCCAGACCCTCAAACAGCAACTAGAGCAGCCTTATCACTGAGCATTTTCTAGAGAGCAACAACCATAGCTGGAGACACGCGCCGGCTGATGGCTAGGAACACCACAAGCCCGGCACAGACCCTCATTCAGCAACTAGAGAGCATTTTCTAGACAGCAACAACCATGGCTGGCAACATGTCCCCGCTGCTGGCTCGGAGTCACCACAAGCCCAGTCCAGAGCCTCAAACAGCAACTAGAGCAGCCTTATCACTGAGCATTTTCTAGAGAGCAACAATCATTGCTGGAGACATGTGCCGGCTGATGCCTAGGAATCACCACAAGCCCAGTCCGACCCTCAATCAGCAACTAGAGCAACCTTATCACTGAACATTTTCTAGAGAGCAATAACGAGGGCTAGAGACATGCGCCGGCGGATGGACTCATTGCTGGAGACATCAGCCCAGACCCGCAAACAGCAACTAGAGCAGCCTTATCACGGAGCATTTTCTATAGGAGTCACCGCAAGCCCAGTCCAGACCCTCAACAGCAACTAGAGCAGCCTTATCACTGAGCATTTTCTAGAGAGCAACAATCATTGCTGGAGACATGCGCCTGCCGATGGCTAGGAGTCACCACAAGCCCAGACCAGACCCTCAAACAGCAACTAGAGCAGCCTCATCACTGAGCATGTTTCAAAGCGGAACAACTATGGCTGGAGACATGTCCGGGCTAGGAGTCACCACAAGCCCAGCCCAGACCCTCAAACAGCAACTAGAGCAGCCTTATCACTGAGCATTTTCTAGAGAGCAACAACCATAGCTGGAGACACGCGCCGGCTGATGGCTAGGAACACCACAAGCCCGGCACAGACCCTCATTCAGCAACTAGAGAGCATTTTCTAGACAGCAACAACCATGGCTGGCAACATGTCCCCGCTGCTGGCTCGGAGTCACCACAAGCCCAGTCCAGAGCCTCAAACAGCAACTAGAGCAGCCTTATCACTGAGCATTTTCTAGAGAGCAACAATCATTGCTGGAGACATGTGCCGGCTGATGCCTAGGAATCACCAGGGGAATGCAAGGCTCCTTGGCTGCATTTACACAATGTTGTGTTCACTTTCAGCTGAGGCTCGAGCTGAATTCTCAAATTTCTAATCCCTCCCCCTGGCCATGTGCGACATAGTGGCTCACAGGGTCAGGGGCTCAGGCATTGGGAAAACAATTTAGATCTTTTTTGAGCAATCCCGCCTCCTGTCTCAGGTGCTCAAACACAATCTGAAGCAAGCGGAGCTGGCTTCAAGTATCCTTTCGCCTACAAATTCGAGTCAGGGACCCAGATTTTTTTAACCTTTCTGGAATTCTCGCACCGAAGCACACTGAGGCGAGGTCTGGACCCGACCGTCGAAGCAGCTCTGCGAATCACAGCGGGCTACACTCCGAAGAAGCAGAGCCGGCCACGATTCGTCCTGCGCCCTAAAAAGAACCAGACATCCTCCTTACAGGTCCGGGTCGAGGGCATTAGGCATGGAACGACAACATCTGCCAGAATCCTTGGCCAGACAGTCGCGAGCTCAGCTTTCTCAGGTTCTTCTTTCAAGTGGCAGCTGTGAACAGTTGCAACCCAGAAGATCAGCGTGTGCCGCGAAGACACACGCCTGAGGGGCTGGTTCCGCAGATTGGGTCTTGATCCCGAATGGGAATGCGCATGGCTCCTAGAAGTGAAGGTCTGAACCGCAGCGAGAGCCGAAAAAAAAGCCTGTGAGCTTCTGCAACATGGCAGCTCCGACATGTTCTTGTTCAGTTGAGTGAGCTGCTTTCGTGCACTTGTGGATTCGGCTTGCTCCCGTAGCATTTCATCGGTAAGCGAATTGGGCTGTAGGTTGCCGAGTGTTGCAAATTAGCAGTTGCCATGGGGCCCTGCCAGCGCTGTGGCGTGGGACAAAGGAGCGGCCGCGGTCAGGGCTGGTGCAGTGACCCTCAATGCCGCAAAGCCGAAAAGGAAGAGCGCGCGGCAGAGCAAAGTGCAAAACAGACAGAGCGAAGTGCAAAAGGCGCCGGGAGTAGGGGACCCATTCCTGTATCAAGCAGCTTCCGTGGACAGAGACAGCAGCTCCAAGCCAAAAGGACAGAGGTTGGAGCAGGCTCCCGTGGCCCATTTCCCGAGCAGGACAGTTATCGGGCCCAAAGGCATGAGCTCCAAACAAGAAGAACAGAGGATGGAGCAGGCTCACGTGGCCCAGTTCCCGAAAAGGACAGCTATCGGGCCCAGCGGCGTGAGCTCCAAGCCCAGCGAGAAGAGGATGGAGTTGGAATTCGTGGGCCCAGGCCTGTAGCCACCGAAATCCAAAAGCAAGGCTATCCCTTTCCAGACGAAGACGAACTCACACCGGAACAGGCGCAGGCCGATTACCTAGCCTTCGCCCGCAGCTGGGGCAGATTTGGTTTGTCTAGGGCGTGTGAGATGTGCCGAACCTTCACGACAGCAAAGCACTACAGGCTAGCCAAAGCCACCGGCAAGATGCTGTGCAAAAGCTGCCGCGAGAACAACACCAAGCTGGTCTTGCCAGCCCCGGCGCCCATCCCGGAAGCCCTCCAGGCCCTGCAGCCTCTTGAACAGCATCTGATAGCCATGGGGAGGATCTCCCAAGTGTTGCTCGACAAGCTCCCGGCCGGTGGCCCAAGCGCACAGTGGGGTCGCATGTACGCCGTGCTTATGGAAGACCCCCTCATCTGCGATGTCCTGGAGGGAGCCACGCTTGAAGACGATGGCACAATCTTCGTGGAAGGGGTCCAGGGCATGGCAGCTTCGCCTGCTCGTTTGGATTGCGTCTATGAAGCTTTGCAGGAGCTGAAGCACCAACATCGCCTCTACAAAGCGAACCCGGCGGTGGACAAGGTCCTGCAAGAATGGCAGCCATTCAAGACTCCAAATCCCCTCAAGGGCGCCAAACGGGGGAGTCCGGTGGCTCACACTCCTCGGCCTTGGGGGGGCAGAATCAGCAAGACCAGACGAAGGAAGCAGAGCTGGAGGTGGCGTACCTGATCCCCAAGGAACTGAAAGCCCCCAAACCGGAAGCCCTGGACCTGCGCAAAGCCCGAGGTATTTCGGCGCTCGACGACGACATGGATGTGAAGTTCTTCCCGCACTTGTTCCCCACCGGCACGGGCGGGTGGCAGAACCAGTACGCAAGCTTCTCGCAATATGCCCGCAAGCGTCTGCTAGGCCTGGACATGCGCTTTGAGTCATCGGTGCCGTACATCATGTGGCTATTGGAGATGCACACTAAGAAACGCCTGTCCGGCAACATCAATGTGCGCATCGGCAGCCAAAGGGCCCCATGTGCTAAGACGAAGTACCACGATGGCAAAAACCAGGTTTTCGCGGCCCTCAGGGACATCCCCGGCACGCATCCCTACGTCTTTGCAAAGAAAAACGTTGCCCTCAACATGTACGAGCAGCTCGGCCCGCCGAAGTTCTTCATGACCCTTTCCTGCCATGCCCGGCAACCGGATATCCTCGTCGCAGTCATTTCCGCCCGGCTGCTGCGACTCCGACCGGACAGCCCGCCAGAAGAGATCGAGCGCGAAGCCGCAGAAATCTTGCAGCAATACCAGGCCGACGAGAGTTTCACTTGGGACGGCCTCTCTCCCAACCAGCTCTGCAATCAGCATCCGGCCATTGTGTCAAGACAGTTTATGCATCAGGTGAGCCAGCTCATGTGGTGGTTGGGCGCCAAACGTGATGCACAGACACATCTGGACCGAGATGCGGACGCCCAGGATGAGCCTGGGGACAAAGGCGAAGACTTCCTCCGAGCCCCAGCCACTGATCGGGCGGGCCGACACCGTGGCGTCCGCAAGGAGGATCCACCCTTCAGGGTCCTCGACTACATCATACGCATTGAGTGGCAAAAGAGAGGCTACCCCCACGCTCACATTCTTCTGTGGGTGGAGGAGTGGAAAGAACCAACCTCTCCACAAGACGAGGAGAAGGCCAAGCAGGCGGCAGCAGCAGCGTTCAATGACAAAGATGGCGAAAAAGAAAAGCAAGACAAGACCGCGCCCGATCCCGACTGGTCAGATGAGGAGGCCATGAAGAAGTTCACTCCTAAATCTGCAGAGGACTGGAGCGACAAGTACATTTGCACGAAATCCCCAAACACATGGCGACAGTCCACGAAAGTCAGGCCTCGTGACAGGGAGGTGAACGCACAGCTGGCCAGCCTGGTGGTGCACCACTGCAGTGAGTACTGTGGCATCAAAACGCACGGCTCCTGCCGCTTCGGCTTTCCCCATGGCGAAGAAAATAGGACGAGGCGCCGCACCTCCCAGGAGAAGTATGCCAACAGCCGCTGGAAAAGTAGCCTGGCCACGAGGCGGAAGAAATCCGATCAAAACGTTGGCCAGTACAACATCAAAATCCTGCGTTGCTGGCGAGCCAGCATGGACCTTCAGGTCATTTGTGAACTGACCAGCGCCAGCCGCTACATCCTCGGCTATGCGTTGAAGTCCGAGCAAGACAGGGAGTGCCAGCGTCGCGTCGAGAGCATCATTGCCAACCTCACTTCTGGTAACAACGACGGTGTCGGGCTAGGCAACCAGCAGGTGTACAAGGCAGCGCACGCAGCGCTGCAGGGCAGGACCACATCAACCTTCGAAGCGTGCCATCTGCTGCTGGGCTTCCCCGTCGTCGAGTTCTCCAGGGACAACGAGTGGATCCAGGTGGGGCCTCCTGAAACGTGGACCTTGTCGGTGCCCAAACATGAGGAAAAAGTGGCCCTGGGACAGCCCGATGCCTACCGCAACAAGAAGCTGAAGCAAGATGGGTACATGCCAGTCGCACAGAAATGGTATCGAGAGATGCAGGTCTCCTTCGGCGACATAGAAGTGGAAGTGCCGGTGGAGGGCAGCCAGCCTGTGACATCTCGGTTCAAGGACCTGATCTTCTTGGATTTCTGCGCGGCCTTCAAGTTCATCGGCGTGGACTTCCCGCAGCCGCGCAAAAGACCAGCTATCGTGGCGTACCGCAACTTCAGCCCCGATCAGGAGCCCGAGGAATTCTACTTTTCGAGGCTGCTGCTAAATTCGGTGTGGAAGGAGCCGGGCGATTGGTTGCAGGAGGAGGATGGCGGTAGTCACGCGGCAGCTTTCAGACGCATCGCCCGTGACAAAGACGGACACCCCGACTTCCTGCAGTCGCGGTGCTTTCCCCGCATGGATGGGACCCTGGAGGCCGCCCGAAAGCTGCAAGCCGTGCAGGCGACCATGTACATGAAGGCCAAGATTCATCCAGCACACTTGCGGGACGGGTGGGCCAATAGCAAGGTGGCACAGGAGAACTATGAAGACTCCATGAAGATTCTCGAAGCATTGAAGGAGCGGTACGGAGACGACATCGACTTCGCGGCACCAGACCATGTGCCGACGGGAGCGGCCGGCGATGCCTTTGCACCAGTGGAAGAGGGGGAGGAAAGCTTCGAGAAGTTGACTGTGGAAAACCCAAGCCCCCAGACAGAGCACCAGCGCCAGGCTATGGAGCACATCATCCAGACTGTCCTGAAGCGTCCCAACACCAAAGATGCCAACAACGCGGAGCGCTTGAACATGCTCCTCCACGGGCCTGGCGGCTGCGGAAAGTCGGTGGTGGTACGCGCCGCCGCGCACATGCTCCGACAGGGTGGCGTCGGGACAATCATAGCAGCTCCAACAGGCGTGGCAGCATGGAACATCAACGGGGTCACCCTCCATTCCTGTTGCCTGCTGCCGGTCGTGAACCAAAGCTATGGCAAGGCCTGCGACGTGCCTCTCCCAAGCGGCCCATTGTTGGCAACCCTGCGCAGCATCTGGAACCTGGTATCTGTGCTGTTTGTGGACGAGGTAAGCTTCATTTCCTCCTTCATGCTGGAGCGCCTCGATCAACACCTCCGTCTGGCCCGGGACATGCCTTATGTACCCTTTGGTGGACTCCACGTCGTCTTTGCAGGGGATCTCTACCAGTTGCCGCCGCCCGGCGGCCTGCCAGCCTTTGCAAGTCAACTGTGGCTTCTTTTCCAACTCTGCGAACTGGAAGGGAACCAGCGCGCAGCAGAGGATCCGAAATGGGCAGCCATTCTCGCACGAATTCGCGTCGGAACTTGGACAGACGAAGACGTCCAGGAACTGCGTGGCATGGTGGTCAAGAAGAACAGCAGCAGGCAGCCCGCCCCTAAAGCAGTGCACCTGTACCCCACTCGCAGGGCTGTGGCAGAAAGCAACAGCACCTACATCGAGGAGCACATCAGCAGGACAGGCGCCCGGCTCTACGAAAGCCCTGCCTTGGATGTCAGCGTCAAGACAGGCGCCCCGCTATCCCCGGAAGTGGTTTGGGCCGACCCCGAGAACACCGGTGGCTTGGAGGCTTTGTTTCGGGTCGCCGTCGGCGTTCGAGTGATGCTCCGGCACAACCTCGACGTCCAGGACGGCCTCGTCAATGGCGCCTGCGGCTTCGTAGAGCACATCGACGCGGACGAGGACACTGGCGAGATCGAGCTGATCTGGGTGGCCTTCGAGAAGAATGCAGGTGCCAAGTGGCGTGCGGAAAACGAGACCAGCTTCGTTGCCGTCGCCCGCAGGTCAGCCACATATCTGGACAAGGAGGGCAGCAAGGCCTCTAGACTGCAATTCCCCATGGTGCTCGCGAAGGCCACCACCATTCACAAATGCCAGGCGGCAACCTTGCATGATGGATCCCACTCCCGCCTTGATGCGACGTGCAAAGAAGAGGGACAAGCCTACGTGGCTCTGAGCCGCTGCCCTTCGCAAGCCTTGTGCACCTTGGAGTTCTTCAACCCGAAGTCGCTGCGATTCAACGCGAACGCAGAATGGGCGCTGACCACGCTGAAGGCCCAGCAGGCCGGGCGAGACGGTTCTCATCTATGGAAACAACTTTTTCGACCCGCCGAGAGCAAGGAGTTCTACGAAGCCCGGCTGGCCGAGATGGGCGCTCCAGATTGGTCGCGGCTGAGAGCAGACAAGGAGAACGCAGAAGAGGGCGAACGGCCCTGGCATTGTCCGCATTGCGGCGAGGAGGTTCCCAATACTCAGCCCGCCATCAAGGCACATGGAAGGAAGTGCCAAGCCAAGCCCAAAGCCAGAGCAAAGGGCAAGAGCAAAGCCAAGGCCAAGGCCAAGGCCAAGGCCAAGGCCAAGCCCAAGGCAGAAACAATCACCAAGAAGCGCCCTGCAGAAACAGCTTCAGACAGCACGCCTCCTCCCAAGCTGGCCAGGACAAACAGCCCGACACACATGCGTGAGGCTGAAGCACCTTACTTCGAAAGGCAAGTAGATCTTCGCTGTGGAATCCACGCGCTGAATCATGTCCTCGGCTTCCACTTGCTCAACCCGGAAGACATGGCTCGAGCGGCTGATGCATTCCTCTTCGAGAACCGCGAGCTGGCTGATAACATTCAGGACCACTTGGCCCCTGCAGGAGACTACTCCATCGAAATCATGGGTATGGCCCTCCGCACCAAGGCCATGGAGGAATTTGGGCAGCTTCGCTGGCAGATGGGGGACCGGCGTGCCATGACAATCAGGGACTTGCATGGCTGCACTGGCGCGGTGGTCAACCTCCATGGTCGGCATTGGGTGGCCGTGAAAGTCCTTGAGGAGGATGTCATCTGGTACCTGGACTCCATGGAGATGCATCCGCGGCGTCTGACGGTCGGCCAGCTGGAAGATCTCTTTTTGTCTCACCCAACCTATGCTGTGAGCCTTATTTGAAGGAGCTCGCCGGTACAGACCGAGCCCTGGACAGCCCAGCTCACAGCACGCAAGTACGTGCAGACTTCTTGGCCATCCATGGAAAAGGAACAGGCGCGCCAGCAGTCACGAATTGAGACAACCACTGCCTGACATGTCGATCTGCAGCAAGCCAAATTTTGCAACCCAAATGGCAAGTGTTTGTCAATTTGAGCCTTCACAAACCTTAAATTAAGGCCAAAGCGTTGGTATTTTCCCAAGTTTGGCGGCCTTGGAAACCCCAAAATGGCCAAACTTAGCGATGTTTGACCATTTTGGGCCTTCAAAAACCCTGAATTCAAGCAAAAAACATAGGGATTTTGCTTAGGTTGGCGATTTTGGAAACCCCCAAAGTTGCAATTGTTTGTGTTTTTTTGTCTTCACAAGGCCTGGATTAAGGCCAACGCGTAAGGATTTACCCTAGTTTGGCGGCCTTGGAAACACACAAAATGTCAATTTTTTGCGATTTTTGACAATTTTGGGGCTTCACAAGCCCTGAATTAAGGGAAAACCATAAAGGTTTTTCCCTAGGTTGGCGGCCTTGGAAATCCCCAGAATGACCGTTTTGGGCCTTCACAAACCCTGAATAGAAATGGCAAATTTTGGTGATTTTTGACCATTTTGCGCCTTCAAAAACCCTGAACCCAGGCAAAAAAAAAACATTAAAATTTTCGCTAGTTTTGCAGCCGTGGAAACACCCAAAACACCCAAAATGACATTTTTTGCGATTTGTGACCGTTTTGGGCACTCTGGGCAAAAAAAACAGCTGAAAAAGCCTGCTTTTCAGACGAAAAAATTACAAAAATGTGCCATCTGAAGAGTCTCCCAAAAGGACCCCAAAAGCCGCTGCCTTTTTTTCGAGGGCTTGAAAAAAGGCTGAAAAAGCCGGCTTTTTCAAGAAAAAGCAAAACGAAAAACTCGCTCAAAACCCGCCCAAAACCCGCACAATACTCGGGACCCAAACCCTATACAATTTCTATAAACCCTCAAGACAAAATAAATAGAAATTGTATGTGTTATCATTTTGAATTTCCCAAGTTATTTGTCTGAGCCCTATTTTCCAATTTACTTAAACCTCCTTTGTCTGCTCGCATGCTCAATTTACTTAAACTCCTTTCTGCCTGGCCACGGATATTCAAAATTTCCTTAAACCTGGGAGCTCTTTTCAGCACTGGGAGCTAATTTTGAGCTTTGAGAGCTAATTCTGAGCCTTGGGAGTTAACTTTGAAGGAGCTAATGTTTTGCTTCTGGGATTTAATTTTGCATTCTGGGACCCCTTCATATAGGTGGAACGGTCTGAGCTCCGGACCCCTTCATAAAGGTGGAACATCCTCCTGGGCAGGTCTGGACCCTTCATATAGGTGGAACATCCTTCTGGCAGGTCTGAGCTCTGGAACCCCTTCATATAGGTGGAACGGTCCCAGCTCCGAGCTCAGGACCCTGGAACTGGGCAGGTCTGAGCTCTGGAACCCCTTCATATAGGTGGAACGGTCTGAGCAAAGTTAGCTCGCGGAGCTCAAAATTACCTCCCAAAGCTCACATTAGCTCCCAGAGCTCAAAATTACCTCCCGGAGCTCAAAACTAGCTCCCCCAGCTCAAAATTAGCTCCCAAAGCTCAAAATTAATTCCTAGAGCTCAAAATCAGCTCCGGAGCTTCCAGAAATCAAAATTGGCTCCCAAAGCTCAAAATTAACTTGCAGAGCTCAAAATCAGCTGCCGGAGCTTCCAGAGCTCAGGCTTTGGAGCCATTTTGAGCTCTGGGAGCCAATTTTGGGCTTGGGGAGCAAAAATTAGCTCCCAGAGCTCAAAAGTAGCTCCCAAACATCCAGATTAGCTCCCGGAGCTCAAAATTAGCTCCAGCTCAAAATCAGCTCCCGGACCTTCCAGAGCTCAAAATGAGCTCAAACTTAGCTCAAAATTAGATCCCAAAATTAGCTCCCCGGAGCGAAAAAAAACTCCCAGAGCTCAAAATCAGCTCCTGGAGCTTCCAGAACTCAAAATTAGCTCCCAGAGTTCAAAATTAGCTCCAGGAGCTCAAAATTAATCCCAGTGCTCAAAATTAGCTCCCGGAATTCAAAATTAGCTCCCGGAGCTCAAAATTAGCTCCCAAAGCTCAAAATTTGCTCCCGGAGCTCAAAATTAGCTCCCGGAGCTCAAAATTAGCTTTCGGAGCTCAAATTAGCCCCCAGAGCTCAAAATCAGCTCCCGGAGCTTCCAGAGCTCAAAATTAACTCCCACAGCTCCAAAATTAAGTTTCGGAGCTCAAAATTAGCTCTGGGAGCTCAAAAGTAGCTCCCAAAGCTCAAAATCAAAATTAGCTCCCAGCGCTCAAAATTAGCTCCCGGAAATCAAAATTCGCTCCCGGAGGTTAAAATTAGCTCCCGGAGCTCAAAATTAGCTCCCGAAACTCAAAATTAGCTCCCAGAGCTCAAAATTCGCTCCCGGAACTCAAAATTAACTCCCGGAGCTCAAAATTAATTCCCGGAGCTCAAATTAGCTCCCGGAGCTCAAAATTAGCTCCCAGAGCTCAAAATTTAGCGCAGAGCTCAAAATTAGCTCCCGGAGCTCAAAGTTAGCTCCGAAACTTTCGCTCGAGTTTTTTTTTCACCGGGCAACCTCCAAAGAGGACAGCACGAGCAAAAGGTTGCCCGGTGAATAAGAGTCACTTTTTCACCGGGCAACCTCCAAAGAGGACAACACGAGCAAAAGGTTGCCCGGTGAAAAAACTTGAATAAGAGTTTTTTTTTTTACCGGGCAACCTTTTGCTCGTGCTGTCCTCTTTGGAGGTTGCCCGGTGAAAAAAAACTTATTTTTTCACCGGGCAACCTTTTGCTCGTACTGTCCTCTTTGGAGGGTTGCCCGGTGAAAAAAAACGTTATTGGGACCTGAACCCTATACAATTTCTATAAACCCTAAACCCTAAACCCTAAACCCTAAACCCTAAACCCTAAACCCTAAACCCTAAACCCTAAACCCTAAACCCTAAACCCTAAACCCTAAACCCTAAACCCTAAACCCTAAACCCTAAACCCTAAACCCTAAACCCTCAAGACAAAATAAATATTGTATGTGGCACCAATCTGAATTTTCAAAGATATTTGTCTAAACAGCTGACAAACAGAGTTTAAGTAAATTAATCCAAAGCGGGAGGCCGGGAGGCCAAATGTTCAATTTACTTAAACCTGTGGGGCCTTCCCGTGCCCCGGCAAACCTCCCAAAGCCCAAAATTGGCTGCCAAAACCCCAAATTGTCCGCCTCAGCCCCCCAGCCCCCCAGCCCCCCAACCCCTCTCAGCCCCCCGCAGCCCCCCAGGCCAAGCCCCAGCCCACGCCCAGCCCCAGCCCAGCCCCAGCCCCAGCCCCAGCCCCAGCCCCAGCCCCAAGCCCAGCCCCAGCCCCAGCCCAGCCTGCCAGCCCCCCAGCCCCAGCCCCCAGCCCCCAGCCCCCAGCCCCCAGCCCCCAGCCCCCAGCCCCAGCCCCAGCCCGCCCCCAGCCCCCAAAATGAAAAGGTGGTTCCAAAAAAAAAAACGTTTCGGTCAAAACGTTTCGGTCAAAACGTTTCGGTCAAAACGTTTCGGTCAAAACGTTTCGGTCAAAACGTTTCGGTCAAAACTTTCGCTCAAAACTTTCGCTCAAAACGTTATTGGGACCCAAACCCTATACAATTTCTATAAACCCTAAACCCTAAACCCTAAACCCTAAACCCTACACCCTACACCCTAAACCCTAAACCCTAAACCCTAAACCCTAAACCCTAAACCCTAAACCCTAAACCCTAAACCCTAAACCCTAAACCCTGAGTGGGCGCCGTCGAGCGCTCAGCGAGACCACGCAGGCCCGATCTAGGCTGATCGGGCCTGCAGGCACACCCCTGCAGGGGTCGCCAAGCTTGGTCGCCAAGCACAGTCCCTAGTATATTCCATCACCCTAAAGAGCCTTTGCTCTTGGGAGGTGTTTTTCTAACACTGGGGCCCCCCTGGAGGCCTCCGGGGCCCCTCTGGGGGCGGTGCCGACTGCGGTTTTTTTCCATCTTCGAGCCTGGGAGGCTCCTGGGAGGCCCCGGAGGCCCCTGGGAGGCCCGGAGGCCCCTGGGAGGCCTCTGGGAGGCCGCTGGGAGGCCCCTGGGAGGCCCCTGGGAGGCCCCTGGCAAGGTCCCTGAAAAGGCCCCTGAAAGGCCCGGAGGCCCCTGAAAGGCCTCTGGGAGGCCCCTGCGAGGCCCCTGGGAGGCCCCTGGGAGGCCCCCTGGGAGGTCCCTGGGGAGGCCCCTGGGAGGCCCCTGGGAGGCGCGGCGGCCCCTGACAGGCCGCCCTGGGAGGCGGTCCCTGCAAAGGGGTCTGGGAGGCCCCTGAAAGCCTCTGGCCTCTGGGAGGCCCCTGGGAGGCCCCTGGGAGGCCCCTTGGGAGGTCCCTGGAAAGGTTTCTGGGAGGCCTGGGAGGCCCCTGGGAGGCCCCTGAAAGGCCTCTGGGAGTTTTCTGAGAGGCCTTTTGGGAGGCCCCTGAGAGGCCCCTGGGAGGCCCCGAAGCCCCTGGGAGGCTCTTAGGAGGGTCTGGGAGGCCCTTGAAAGGCCCCTGGCTGCAAAAGTGCTGGAGGGCTGAAAAGGCTGTTCAGGAGGCCTCTGGCCTGGGAAGCCCCTGAGAACCCCTGGGAGGCCTGAATTTTTGTCTCGCAAACTTCTAAGCACACACCGGCATAGAGAATAGAAACAATGAGAAGGCCCTCCGGCCGAAGACGTCCCCCAGCGCAAAACCTGAATTGTCTCGCGGGAGGTGTTTTTCTAACCTGGCCGGAGCCCCCCTAGGAGGCCTCCTTGGCCTTCTGGAGGGCCTCCCGACAGCGGGCCTGAAAGGCTTTTGGGAGGCCTTTGAAAACCCTGCCCTCCTGGAAGGGTTCTGGGAGGTCGAAAGCCCTCAAGGCTCTCTGAAGTTTTGGAGCCAGGTTCGGGGAAGCCCCTGCGCAAAACCTGAATTTTTTCTTCTAGACACACACCGGCATAGGATTAGAAACGATGAGAAGGCCCTCCGGCCGAAGACGTCCCCCTGCGCAAAACCTGATTTTCTCCTGCAAATTTCTAAAGAATACAAACAATGAGAGGCTCTCCGGCCGAAGACGTCCCCAGCGCAAAACCTGAATTTTTCTATCGCAAATTTCTAGAGACACGCCGGCATAGAGAATAGAAACAATGAGAAGGCCATCCGGCCGAAGACGTCCCCCAGCGCAAAACCTTTTTTTTTTGCTACAAGTTTCTTGACGTGACTTTCACAAGGCACCCTTCTAGCAACAGGTCTTTCGCCAAGCAGCCTTGACATTCCGGCATAGCCTTCCGGCCGAAGACGTCCCCCAACGCAAAACCTGAATTTTTCTCTCGCAAACTTCTAGACACACACCGGCATAGAGAATAGAAACAATGAGAAGGCCCTCCGGCCGAAGACGTCCCCCAGCGCAAAACCTGAATTTTCTCTCGCAAGCTTTTAGACATACCTTTCACAAGGCATCTTCCTAGCAGCAAGTCTTTCGCCATGCAGCCTTGACACTCCAGCGTAGGGAACAGAAACAATGAGAAGGCCCTCCGTCCGAAGACGTCCCCCTGTGCAAAACCTGAATTTTCTCCTGCAAGCTTCAGGCATGACTTCCATAAGGCTCCTTTCTAGCAACAGGAGGTTCTATTTCCAAGGCAGCTTCTTAAATGTTACCATGCAGCAAGGCATCTTCAAAGCAAATTTCGTAACATCAAAAAACATAATGGATACTGGTCCGAAGTACAGCATTAAGTGCAGAAGTGTTTGAATGTGGGCTGGCTTTGGTTCGGCTGGCTCTGGTTTGTTTCGCTGCAAGTAGTGTTTGGGTGGCCTTTGGGGTGGGCATGTCTGCACACAACTGCGTACAGCTGACCCTAAACCCTAAACCCTAAACCCTAAACCCTAAACCCTAAACCCTAAACCCTAAACCCTAAACCCTAAACCCTAACCCTAAACCCTAAACCCTAAACCTAAACCCTAAACCCTAAACCCTAAACCCTAAACCCTAAACCCTAAACCCTAAACCCTAAACCCTAAACCCTAAACCCTAAACCCTAAACACTAAAACCTAAACCCTAAACCCTAAACCCTAAACCCTAAACCCTAAACCCTAAACCCTAAACCCTAAACCCTAAACCCTAAACCCTAAACCCTAAACCCTAAACCCTAAACCCTAAACCCTAAACCCTAAACCCTAAACCCTAAACCCTCACCCCTAAACCCTAAACCCTAAACCCTAAACCCTAAACCCTAAACCCTAAACCCTAAACCCTAAACCCTAAACCCTAAACCCTAAACCCTAAACCCTAAACCCTAAACCCTAAACCCTCAAGACAAAATAAATACAAATTGTATGTGGCACCAATCTGAATTTTCAAAGATATTTGTCTAAACAGCTGACAAACAGAGTTTAAGTAAATTAATCCAAAGCGGGAGGCCGGGAGGCCAAATGTTCAATTTACTTAAACCTGTGGGGCCTTCCCGTGCCCCGGCAAACCTCCCAAAGCCCAAAATTGGCTGCCAAAACCCCAAATTGTCCGCCTCAGCCGCCCAGCCCCCCAGCCCCCCAACCCTTCTCAGCCCCCCGCAGCCCCCCGGGCCTAGCCCCCAGCCCCAGCCCCAGCCCCAGCCCCAGCCCCAGCCCCAGCCCCAGCCCCAGCCCCAAGCCCAGCCCCAGCCCCAGCCCAGCCTGCCAGCCCCCCCAGCCCCAGCCCCAGCCCCCAGCCCCCA
>CAJNDS010001199.1:0-29170 GCA_905221605.1 Symbiodinium natans | reverse complement strand
TCATATAGATACCAACAAATCATAGACAACAAACCTCACATCCTATCATGTCTCAAATTGATACAAACAATCACCGACCACAAATCGTTCATCTTACGTGATACCAGCAAATCGAAAACAACTATCCATATATCTTATCATTCCTCGTATAGATACCAATAAATCCCAGGCAACAAAACATACATCTTGCCATACTTCAGATACATATCATCAAATCTCAGGTGATAAATCGTTCTTTTTATCATATCTCTCATAGATATCATCAAATCATAGGAAATAAATCATGTATCTTATCAACCCTCATTCAGATACCAACAAATCTCATCCAATATATCGGATATCTTGCCGCGCCTCATATAGATACCAACAAATCTCAGACAAATAATCGCACTTCTTGCCACGCCTCACACAGCTCCCAGCAAATCCCAAGCAACAAATCATTCATCTTGCCATTCCTCCCATCAAAAGATAGATAATAAACCTCACGTCCTATCATACCTCCCATTGATACCAACAAATCACAAGCAACAAATCATCTATCTTCCATGGAATCATTTCTTAGACAACAAATCATACTTCTTATCATATCTATAATATCACAGGCATCAAATCGTATATCTTGCCATGCTTCATATAGATATCATCATAAATCAAAAATAAGATATCGTATATCTTGTCATGTTTCACGTAGATATGATCAAATCATTGATATCGAATCGTATATGATATCATATTTCATATAGATACAAATGAATCCCAACCAATAAATCATATATCTCGTCATGCCTCATGCAGATATCAACAAATCTCAGATATCAAATCTCAAATCTTGATATATCTCTAATAGATGCCAATGAATCATAGATAACCAATCATTATTTATTGTCACGCCTCTCATAGATATCATCAAATCACAGGCAAAAATCTTGCAATATATCGTTCCCCATGAAGATATTAGCAAACCTCAATCAATATATCATATTTCTTATCACGCCTCATTCAGATATCAGCAAATCCAAGGAAACAAATCGCATATCTTGCCATACCTCATGCAGATACCAGCCAATCCCAGACAATCAAATCATTTATCTTTGCATTCCTGATATAGATATCAACAAATCATAAATATCAAATCGTATATCTTGCCGTGCTTCGCATAAATACCAACAAATCATAGGCATTTTATCGCACGTCCTAGAATACGTTCCATTGATTCCAAGAAATCTCAGGCAACAAATCATTCATCTTGCGTGATATCAATAAATCCCAGAAAATAAATTAAATATCTTGTCATGCCTCATTCATCGTAGATATCAAATCGTATATCTTACCATGCCTCACGCAGATACCATCGAATCAAAGATAAAAAACCGTAGATATTATTATTCCTGATATAGATAATAATAAATCATAGTCAACGAGAGATATATCATACCATGCCTCATATAGATACCAACAAATCTCAGATATCAAAAGGTCTATCTTATCATACCTCATATAGATACGAATAAGTCGCACAAAACAAATCATATATCTTGCCAAACCTTCCATTTATATCAGCGAATCATAGGCAACAAATCGTTCATCTTGCCACGCCGCATTTAGATACCAGTCATTCGCAGATAACAAATCGTTTATCTTATCATTACTCATTTATCTTGTCATATCTCAGACACCAACATATCATAGATAATAAACCATATAAATTGCCATGCCTCACACAGATATCATCAACTCTCAGGCAATAAATCCTATATCTTGCCATACCTCTCACAAATACCAATAATCGAATTTAAGAAAAGCAAGTAATAAGGACCTTATTCTTTGATCAAATAGAAAATGACCAAGCAAGTTATCATTTACTTGCTTTCGTTGTTGTTTTTGGTGATTCCTTCTATTCCCTCAATAATAAATCCGTTCAGGAATTAGGAATTAGGTCTAGGGATTAAACGAATATCATGAATATGAGAGCCTGTCAATTTCGTTTCCCTATCAGCAAAGTTCAGGGAATAAATAGTGCCATGCCTTACCCAGATACCATTAAAATTCAGACAACAAATCGCATATCTTGCCATATCTCTCATTCATATACCAGCAAATCCTAGACAACAAATGCTAGATAAAAAATCATAGATAGCAAATCGTATATCTTGCACTATCTCTTCCAGATACCAACAAATCGCAGGCAACAAATCGTATATATTACCATACCTAATATAGATACCATCTTGCCATGCCTCATATATATATCGCAAATTATAGATCACAAATCGTATATCTTGCCATGCTTCATATATATTTCATCAAATCATAGATATTAATCGATGCATCTTGTCATTCCTCATTTAGATATCAGTCAATCGTAGACAATAAATCATTTATCTCATCATTTCTCATATAGATATCAATAAATCTCAAATAATAAGTCATATATCTTGCCATACCTGAATCATCATCATATCATAGATAACAAATCGTTTATAATACCAGAGACAATACATCGAATATCTTATCATGCCTCCCACAGATATCATCAAATCTCAATAATAAATCATATTTCTTATCATTTCTAATATATCAATCAAATCGTATATCTTACCATACCTCATATAGGGCGCAGGATCGCAGGCACCATATCAATCATCTTGCCATATCTCAGATACCATCAAATCATGGATAATACATCGTATTCCTTATCATACTTTCCATAGATATCAACAAATCAAAGGAATCATATCGTATATCTTGCCATGCCTCACATAGATTCCATCAAATCAAAGGTAATTCATCGTATATCTTATCATGTCTCGTCCAGATATCAACAAAGTCCATATCTCAAATAAATATAAATAAATCATAGATAATAAATCATATATATATTATTTTTTCTCTTCTAGATATCAATAAATCTCAAATAAATAATATATCTTGCAATATCTCATTTAGATACCATCAAATCTCAGGTATCAAATCATACATCTTGCCATTCCTCCCATAGATGCCAGCAAATGACCAGGCAACAAACCATGCGTCCATTCCTCATTCAGATACCAGCAATCTCAGGCAACAAACCACACGGCCTTCCATACCTCTCATAAATACCAATAAATCATACGAAAGAAATCATTAATTTCATCAAACCTCATATAGATATCAATAATCGCAAGCAATAAACCATATATCTTGACATGAATCATTCAGGTCACAGGATCACAGGCAACGCATCATTCATCTTGCCATACCTCAGATACCATCAAATCATGGATAATAAATCGTATTTCTTACCATATCTCACACAGATGCCAACAAATCTCAGGCAATAAATCATATATCTTGCCATATCTCCCCCAAATAATAATAAATCGAATTTAGGAAAAGCAAATAATAGGACCCTTCTCCTCTCTTCAAATAGAAAGAGACCAAGCAAATGATCATATAAAATTTTTTCGTTGTTGTTTTTGGTGCTTCCTTCTACGTCCTAAGTCATAAATGCATTTAGGAATTAGGAATTAGGTCTAGGACTAGGAAGCATCATATATTCATATGAATCTGATAATTTCGTTTTCCTTACAAAAAATCATGGGCAACAAAGAATACGATGCCTCACTTAGATATCCGCAAATCCCAAATAATAAATCTTTCATCTTATTATACTTCTCATTCAAATTAGAGCGTATCATAGATAATAAATCATAATCATCAAATCATATATCTTGCCATGCCTCAATGGAAAATCATCATAGGAAATAAATCATTCATATTATCATTCCTCACGCAGATCATATATCTTGTCATGCCTCATTCAGATATCAATAAATCTCAGACAACGAACCGTATTTCTTTCCACTTCCAGATATAAATAAATCGCATCCAATAAATCATATATCTTGTCATTCCTCATATAGATATCGTCGAATCTTAGATAGCAAATCATATGTCTCATCATTCCTCAGATATATATCACCAAATCATTACCAATATAGCAGAGATCTTGACATGCCTCAGATAGATACCCCCAAATTCCAGACATGAAATCATATCTTTGAAATATCTCAGATAGATATCAATAAATCCCAGATATCAAATCGTATATCTTACCATATCTTGCCATGCTTCATACAGATACCAACGAATCTCAGATAAATCATTTTTTCTTGGTCCTTCTCTCAGATATCAATTTATCCCAGACAACAAATCATATATATCGTCATATCTTATATAGATTCCAATCAAGCACAAATACGAAATCATTTATCTTACCATTCCTCATATAAATATCAACAAATCACAGGCATCAAATCGCGCATCTCATCATGCCTTATATAGATATCAATAATCATAAATATTAAATCGTATATCCTCCCATGCATGATTTTGATATCAACAAATCATAGGCAATAGAACATTCACCTTGCGTGATATCAGCAAATCATAGGCAACAAACCCTGCTCCTGATCATACCTAGCATATCATAGGAAATAAATCGTATAACGTATCATGCCTCCTCTAGATATCAATAAATCTCAGGTAACAAAGCGTATAGCTTGCCATACCTCATATAGATGCCAACAAATCTCAGGCCACAAATATCTTATCATTCCTCATATAGAATACGCCAAATCTTAGATACTAAATCACACATCCTGCCATGCCTCTCATAGATCGCAGGATCATAGATAACAAATCGTTCATCTTTCCATGCCTCAGATAATATCAAATCATAGACAACAAATCGTACTTATTATCATACCTCTGACACATACCAACAAATCTCAGGCAACAAATCGTATATCTTATCGTGCCTCATGCAAAATTCCAACAAATCGAATTTAAGAAAGCAAATAATGAAAACCTTCTTTTCGCTTCAAATAGAAAGAGACCAAGCAAATTATCTTTGAATTTCTTTAAGTTTTGTAACTGGAATTTTTGATATTTGCTTCTACGCCCTAAATCATAAATTCGTCTAATGGTCAGGAATTAGATTTAGGATATAAATAAGCATCATGAAAATGAGAATATGACAATTTCGTTGCCCTACCAGCGAATCACGGACAAGAAATAATGCCCTGCCTTGAAGAAATTTCAGATAACGAATCATATTTCTTACCATATATTAGATAGATATCAATTCATCCCAGATAGAAAACTGATCATCTTGCCATGCCTCAATCAGATACCAGCAGATCATAGGCAACAAATCGTATAATTAGCTTGCCATACCTCGCAGACATATCAGAAATTCTCAGATAATAAATCATATCTTGGCATATCTTTCATGGATGACAACAAATCAGAGGGAATAAATCATATATCTTGCCATTCGTGATATAGATATCATCAAAAATTCAATAAATCATATATCTTATCATGCCTCTCCCAGACACCAGCAAATCAGCCAATATCATGGATATCTTGCCATGCCTCAAGCAGATGCCAACAAATCTCAGATAACAAACCGTATTCTTGTCAGTCCCCATTCAGATAACAACAAATCACAGACACCAAATCATAAATCTTGCCATGCCTCAAATAGGTCATAGGATCATAGGCAATATATCATTCATATTGTTTCATCTCCGATACCAGCAAACCCCAGGCAATAAATCGTTCTTCTTATCATATCTCATTCACATACCAGCAAATCTCGGGCATCAAATCTTATATCTTATCATGCCTCATGCAAATTCCAATAAACCGAATTTCGGAAAGCAAATGATAGGGTCCTTCTTTTCTCTTCAAATATGAAATTACCAAGTAATTTATCATTCATATTTTTCGTTGATATTTTGATTTTTCCTTCTATGATCTAAATCATAAATCATTTAGGGATTAGTAATTAGATTTAGATTTAAATAAGTCTCATATTTATCATGAATCTACGATTATGATAATTTCATTACTTTGTCAGCAAATCACAGACAACAAATAATGCCATGTTTCACACAGATATCAGCAAATCCCAGTCAACAAATCGTTCATCTTACTATACTTCTCGTATAGATTAGAGTTAGAGCATATCATAAGCAGCAAATAGAAATCATATATCTTGTCATATCTCAATGGAAAAATTCAAATCATAGAGAATAAAATAGTATATGTTATCATACCTCACGCAGATACCATCAAATCATAGATAATAAAATCGCATATGTTACCATACCTCACGCAGATACCAATAAATCACAAGCAACAAATCGTACATCTTACCATGTCTCATATAGATACCACCAAATCTCAGACAACGAATCATCTTTCTTATCATACCTCTCCCAGATACCAAGAAATCGCACCCAACAAATCGTATACCTTGCCATTCCTTATCGAATCTCAGGCAACAAATCATATATCTTACCATTCCTCAGATAGATATCACCAAATCATAACCAACATAGAGGAGATCTTGACATGCCTCAGATAGATATCCCCAAATCATAAGCAAGAAATCGTATTTTTGCCATATCTCAGATAGATACCAGTAAATCCCAGGCATCAAATCGTATAGCTTATCATATCTCTTATAGATACCAATACATCAGAATCAATATATCGGATATCTTGTCATGCTTCACACATACAAACGAATCTCAGGCAAAAATGTATATACTCGCCGCACCTCATACAGATACCAATAAATCCCAGGCAACAAGTCATATGTATCGTCATGCCTTATATAGATATCAATCAATCATAAATATGAAATCATTTATCTTAGCATTCCTCCTATAGATATCAACAAATCACAAGTAATAAATCGCTCATCTCATCATGCTTTATATAGATATCAACAATCATAAGAACTAAATCGTGGACCCTACCATGCCTCACGCTGATACCTCAAATCATAGGCAACAGATCGTTCATCTTGCGTAATATCAAATAAACCATAAACAATAGATCTATTCCTTATCACGCTTAGCATATCATAGGAAATTAATCATATAGCTTGCCATACCTCACGCAGATATGAATTATTTTCAGGCAATAAGCCATATATCCTGCCATGCCTCAGACAGATGCCAGCAAATCGCAGGCAACAAATCGTATTTCTTGTCATTCCTTATATAGATAGTGCCAAATCTTAGATACTAAGTCGCAATCTTATCATGTCTCTCAGAGATCGTAGGATCATAGATAATAAATCGCTCATCTTATCATTTCTCAGACACCAACAAGTCATAGATAACAAATCGTACTTCTTACCATGCCTCTGACACATACCAACAAATCTCAGGCAACAAATCGTAGATCTTATCATGCCTCATGCAAATTCCAACAAATCGAATTTAGGAAAGAAAATAGTAGGTACCTTCTTTTCTCTTCAACTAGAAAGAGACCAAGAAAGAGACCAAGCAAATTATCATTTAAATTTCTTTAAGCTTTCTCTCGGGAATCTTTGATATTTCCTTCTACGCCCTAAATCATAAATTCGTCTAATGATCAGGAATTAGATTTTAGATTTAAATAAGCATCACATATAAATGAGAATATGACAATTTCGTTGCCCTGCCAGCGAATCACGGGCAAGAAATAGTGCCCTGCCTTGTATAGATATCAAGAAATTGCAGATAACGAATCATATTTCTTACCATGTATCAGATAGATATTAAACTTAAATTCGGTTTGTCAGTTGTTTAGACAAATAACTTGGAAATTCAGAATGGTATCAGAAGGCGAGGTTTGAGTAAAATTGAGCATTTGGCCTCAGACTTAAACTCGGCTTGTCAGCTGTTTAGACAAATAACTGGGAAATTCAGAATGGCACCACGTACAATTTCCATTTATTTTGTCTTGAGGGTTTAGGGTTTAGGGTTTTGGGTTTTGGATTCGCCAGCGCAGCTGGCGCCCTGGTCAATTTGCCGAAGGCGTGGGACCCCCCCTCCCCCCAGGATTCCGCCCAAAACCCTAAGATTCTAAGCTTGATTTGAGTTTTTCCTCTCTTCCATCTGGTCCCCCGCCAGCCCCAGATTTTGAGTTCCAAGCCTGGGAAACCCGTCCAATGGGCAATTTCCTTTGTCAGACCTCCCGGGGCCCGCGGCAAACAGATGTGTTTGCAAAGCGCCCCTTGGAAACAAATTCGTTTTTGTCGTATTTTTCGACCTCCCGGTCTTTGCAGCCTCCAAAGCCCTTTTAAAACCATTTAGATTCTTATAGAAATATTTAAATATTCATTAAAAAGCCAACCAAAACCCTTTTAATTTCTCTTTACAATTGCTGAAAATCTTTGAAGTCTTCATCTTTTTTGTACTGACCAATGATTCTTTGATAAAATATCCTAGATTCAGGCAATCCTTGAAAGTCTCGGAACTTCCGAAATAATCATAGGAATTATATTTGAGGATTTCTTAGATACTTTGAATCAAATTGAAATTAATTAAAAAATCAAAAAAGTATAATTTTATATGGTGATGATTTCATCATGATTCTGGGAATCATTGAAAACCTCATAGTTTATAAAATTTGTAATTATCGAGAATATGAATTGAAATCTTCATCTAATTTTTTTGGGCAATGATTCTTTGGAATATCCTAGATTTAGGGAATCCTTGAAAATCTCGGAATTTGCGAAATCATTGAAATTGGATAATATGAATTTAAAATTCTCATCCTATTTTTGATTTGGCAATGATTCTTTAATATATCCTAAATCTTTCATTGGACTTCTAATTGAGGATTTCATAGATATCTAGAATCAATTGAAAACCAAAAGAATGTATATATATATATATATAAATCATATTTATGGTTTCATCATGATTCAGGGAATCATTGGAAATCTCGCAATTCTTATAATTTTTCAATATCGAGAATATTGGATTGGGCAATGAGTCTTTGATATATCCTAGATTCATTGAATCCTTGAAAATCTCTGAATTTCCGAAATAATTGAAATTGGATAATATGACTTACAAAACCTCATCCATTTTTTGATTTGGTAATGATTCTTTAATATATCCTAGATCTTTCATAGAATTAAATTTGAGATATTGATAGATATCTAGAATCAGTTGAAAATCAAAAGAATAAATTCATAATATATCATTATGATTTCATCATGATTCAGGGAATCATTGGAAATCTCGCAATTCTTATAATTTTTCAATATCGAGAATATTGGATTGGGCAATGATTCTTTGATATATCCTAGGTTCATTGAATCCTTGAAAATCTCTGAATTTACGAAATAGTTCAAATTGGATAACATGAATTTAAAATTCTCCTCCTATTTTTTATTTGGCAATGATTCTTTAATATGTCCTAGATCTTTCATAGCAACCATATTTGAGGGAATTTCCCGGCGCCTGATTTGGGACCTCTTGGGGGCCTTGGGGGGCCTGTGTCATTTTCCGGGAGCAGGGCTTTGCCTGAAATGTATCTACGACGCGGTCTTCTCGCACAAAAGAGGGTGGTTTAAGTAATTGAAATATTTATTCCTTCGTGGGACTAATCATTTTTTTGATACGGTCTTTTCGGTCAACAAAAGAATACAATCTACTTAAGTTCAGAGCTTTGTGACCGAAACTCTTGCCAGACCATGGAGCTAGTTTCGAAGCTTTGTGCCCACGCCCAACCCCCACCCACAAGAGGACAACACCGTGACACGCCCACCCACCCACAAGCGGACAACACCGTGACACGCCCAACCCACCCACAAGCGGACAACACCGTGACACGCCCATTCCACCCACAAGCGGACAACACCGTGACACGCCCAACCCACCCACAAGCGGTCAACACCGTCACACACCCAACCCACCCACAAGCGGACAACACCGTGATACGCCGCCACACCCACCCACAAGCGGAAAACCGTGTGACACGCCCAACCCACCCACAAGCGGACAACACCGTGACATGCCCAACCCACCCACAAGCAGACAACACTATGACACGCCCAACCCACCCACAAGCGGACAACACCGTGACACGCTCAACCCACCCGCAAGCGGACAACACCGTGACACTCCCAAACCCACCCCCCGCAAGTGGAAAACACCGTGACAAGCCCAACCCACCCACAAGCGGACAACACCGTGACACGCCCAACTCACTTTCATCAGGTGTGAGTGTAACAACGCGCCCATATGGCGTCCATTGCGGCCCACGCTGCTGGCGGGGGCTATCAGGGCTGTAATGATTGATCATCGGAGTGCAAGCTTCCGGTGCGAGTGGCATCTGCACCCAAAAGCACCAATTATCGCAAGAAAGATATGGTAGAAAAATCATCTCAAATGAAATAAAGAGAACTCCCAGAAACACAACAAACGAAAAAGCAGGCGAAATCCCAAGTGAGACGGGCCACGATTGGGCAAATGCACCCACCACCACCCCCAATTGAGGGAAGACGCCAGAAAACAAGAGAAAACGAAACAAAGACGAAGGAGTTCTCCAAAAGTGAAACTCACCCACCACGGACAAAACCGTGACACGCCCAACCCACCCGCAAGCGAACAACACCGTGACACGCCCAACCCGCCCACAAGCGGACAACACTGCGACGCGCCCAACCCACCCAGAAGCGGACAACACCGTGACACGCCAAACCCACCTACAAGCGGACAACACCGTGACACGCCCAACCCACCCACAAGCGGACAACACCGTGACACTCCCAACCCACCCCCTGCAAGTGGACAACACCGTGACATGCCCAACCCACCCACAAGCGGACAACACCGTGACACTCCCAACCCACCCACAAGCGGACAACACCGTGACACGCCCCACCGTTCCACAAGCGGACAACACCGTGGCACTCCCAACCCACCCACAACCAATCAGCACTGTGACACGCCCAACCCTTCCACAAGCGGACAACACCGTGACACGCCCAACCCACCCACAGGCGGACAACAACGTGACACGGCCAACCCACCCACAAGCGGACAACACCGTGACACCCCCAAGCCACCCACAAGCTGTCAACACCGTGACACGCCCAACCCACCCACAAGCGGACAACACCGTGACACGCCCAACCCACCCACAAGCGGACAGTACCGTGACACGCCCAACCCACCAAAAAGCGAACAACACTGCGACGCGGCCAACCCACCCACAAGCAAACAACACTGTCAGACGCCCAACCCACCCAAAAGCGGACAGCACCGTGACACTCCCAACCCACCCCCGGCAAGCGGACAGCACCGTGACACTCCCAACCCACCCCCGGTGGACATTACCGTGACATGCTCAACCCATCCACAAGCGGACATCCATGAGACATGCCCATCCATCAACAAGCGGACAACAGCGTGACACGCTCAACCCACCCCCTGCAAGTGGACAACTCCGTGAACACCGCACACGCCCAACCCAGCCACAAATGGACAACACCGTGACACGCCCAACCCACGCACAAACGGACAACACCGTGACACGCCCAACCCACCCGCAAACGGAAAACACCGTGACATTCGCAAAACCTTGAAATATGAGATCGTTTTTGAATTTCCATGATTGATCATATAGGAAGGAAGAAATCTACAATATATAATCACGGATATGCAAAAATTCGAATGAATCAAAAAGATATTCAATTTCTTTGAGATTTTACGATCATCCTTCGATATTCGCAAAACCTCAAAATAAGATTTTTCTGAATATCCATGATTGGTCATATAAGCAGGGAGAAATCTTCGATATATGATCAATCATGGATCTTCGTAGAATTTCGGGAGGATCAAGGAGAAATATTCTTTCTTTGAGACTTTGCGATCATCATTCGATACTCGCAAACCCTCAAAATTCATGAACATTTTTGAATATCTATGATTGATCATATAGGAAGCAAGAAATAAACGATATATGACCAATCATGGATATTGGAAGAATGTCCGGAGGACCAAACAGAATTTCTTTATCTTTGAGATTTTGCGATCATCATTCGATGTTCGCAGAGTATTTTTGGATATCTACGATTAATCATATGGGAAGGAAGACATCTTCGGTATACGATCCAGCATGGATATTCATAGAATTGCGGGCGAATCAAGAAGAAATTCTCTTTCTTTGAGATTTTGCGATCATCATTCGATATTCGTAAAATCTCAAAAGAAGGGAGCTCTTTTGAATATAAATGATTGATCATATAGGGAGAAATCTTCGATATATGATCAATTATGAATATTCATAGAATTTCAATCGAATCAAGAAGAAATTCTCTTTCTTTGAGTTTTTGCGATCATCATTCGATATTCGCCGAATTCTTTTGAATATCTATGATTGATCATGGAAAGGTAGAAATCTTCGATATATGATCAAGCATGGATATTCATAGAATTTCGATCATATCAAGAAGAAATTCTCTTTCTTTGAGATTTTACGATCACCATTCGATATTTACAAAATCTCAAAATAAGATTTTTCTGAATATCCATGATTGGTCATATAAGCAGGGAGAAATCCTCGATATATGATCAATCATGGATATTCATAGAATTTCGGACGAATCAAAAAGAAATCTTCTTTCTTTGAGGTTTTACGATCATCATGCGACAACAAATGTCAGGAAACCCATTGGGCTCTCAAAAATCATGTGCTGTGGGCACGCAGGAAGTCGCTGGGCTCTCAAAAAAATGAGAAGAAACTCGCTGGGCTCTCAAAATAGCATGAATGTTGAGTACCAAAAGCAAATATCAGGAAACCCATTGGACTCTCACACAAAACATGAGTTTTGGGCACCAAAACACATATCAGGAAACTCGCTGGGTTCTCAAACAACATGAACATGAATTTTGGTCAGGAAACCCGCGGGGCCCTTAGGAGAAAAAAAACATGAGTTTTTGACATCAAAACAAATATCAGGAAACCTTCACCAACAACAAATGTCAGCAAACTCATTGGGATCTCAAAAAAAAAACATGTGCTTTGGCCACCAAAAACAAAGGTCAGGAAACTCGCGGGGCCCTCAAAAAGCATGAGTTTTAGAGCCAAAAAACAAATGTCAGGAAACCCGCCGGGCTCTGTAAGAATATACATGAGTTTCGGGCACCAAAAAAATGTCAGGAAACTCGCTGGGCTCTCAAAAAACATGTGTTTTGGGCACCAAAAACAAATGTCAGGAAACCTTCTGGGTTCTCCAAAAACAGGAGTTTTGGACACCGACAACAAATGTCAGGAAACTCGTTGGTCTCTGAAAAGGCATGAGTTTTAGAACAAAGAATCAAAAATCAGGAAACTCGCCAGGCTCTCAAACAACTTGTATATGAGTTTTGGGCATCAAAAACAAAAGTCGGGAAACTTGTTGGTCTCTCGAAAAAAGACATGAATTTTGGGCACCAAAAACAAATGTCAGGAAACTCACTGGACTCTCAAAAAACATGTGTTTTGGGCACTTGGGAAACTCGCTGGGCTCAAAAAAACATGAGGTTTGGGCACCAAAAATAAATGTCAGGAAACCCATTGGGCTCTCAACAAAACAGGAGTTTTGTGCACCAAAAACAAATGTCAGGAAAGTCGCCGGGCTCTCAAACAACCTGTACATGAGTTTTGTGCACCAAAAAAAACTTTCGGGAAACTTGCTGGGCTCTCAAAAAAATGAGCTTTGGGCACCAAAAGCAAAGGTTGGAAAACTCACTGGGCTCTCACAAAAACATGAGTTTTGGGCACAAAAAAGATATGTCCGGAAACCCGCTGGGCTCTCCATAAACATGTGTCTTGGATTCAGGAAAACTCGCTGGACTCTCAGAAAAACATGAGTTTTGGGCACCAAAAACAAATGTCAGGAAACTCGCTGGGCTCTGAAAAAACAAACATGAGTTTTGGAACCAAAAAAGTCAGAAAACCCGCCGGGCTCTTCAAAAAAAGACATGAGTGGCGTCAAAAACAAATGTCAGGAAACCTTCTGGGCTTTCCAAAATCATGAGTCTTGGACACCAAAAACAAATGTCAAGAAACTCGCTGGGACCTCAAAAAAGCATGTGTTTTGGGCACCAAGAACAAAATGTCAGGAAACTCGCCGGGCTCTCAAACAACCTGTATATGAATTTTGGGTACCAAAAACAAATGTCACGAAATTTGTTGTGCTCTCAGAAAACATGAGTTTTGGGCACCAAAAGCAAATGTCAAAAAACTCCCACCCACAAGCGGACAACACTGCGACGCGCCCTACCCACCCGCACGCGGACAACACCGTGACATGCCCAACCAACCCACAAGCGGACAACACCGTGACACGCCCAACCCACCCACAAGCGGACAACACCGTGACACTCCCAATCAATCCACAAGCGGACAACACTGCGACGCGCCCTATCCACCCGCAAGCGGACAATACCTTGACACGCCCAACCCACCCACAAGCGGACAACACCGTGACACGCCCAACCCACCCACAAGCAGACAACACCGTGACACTCCCAAGCCACCCCCTGCAAGTGGACAACACCGTGACATGCCCAACCCACCCACAAGCGGACAACACCGTGACACTCCCAACCCACCCACAAGCAGACAACACCGTGACACGTCCCAGCCTTCCACAAGCGGACAATACCGTGAAGCGCCCAACCCTCCCCCTGCAAGTGGACAACACCGTGACATCCCAACCCGCCCCCTGCAAGTGGACAACACCGTGACACGCCCAACCCAACCACAAGCGGACAACACCATGACACGCCCAACCCACCCACAAGCGGACAACACCGTGACACGCCCAACCCACCCACAAATCGTGACACTCCCGACCCACCCCCTGCAAGTGGACAACACTGTGACATGCCCAACCCACCCACAAACGGACAACACCGTGACACTCCCAACCCACCCACAAGCGGACAACAACGTGACACGTCCCACCCTTCCACAAGCGGACAACACCATGACACGCCCACCCCACCCCCTGCAAATGGACAACACCGTGACGCCCCCAACCCACCCACAAGCGATCAACATCTTGACACGCCCATCCCCCACAGAAGCGGACAACACCGTGACACACCTAACCCACCCACCAGCGGACAACACTGGGACACGCCCAAACCACCCGCAAGCGGAAAACACCTTGACACGCCCAACCCACCCACAAGCGGACAACACCGTGACACTCCCAATCAATCCACAAGCGGACAACACTGCGACGCGCCCAACCCACTACAACACTATGACACGCCCAACCCACCCACAAGCGGACAACACCGTGACACTCCCAACTCAACCCCTGCAAGTGGACAACACCATGACACGCTCAACCCACCCCCTGCAAGTGGACAAACTGCGCGAACACCGTGACACGCCCAACCCACCCAAAAATGAACAACACCGTGACACGCCCAACCCACGCACAAGCGGACAACACCGTGACACGCCCAACCCACCCGCAAGCGGAAAACGCCGTGTCATTCGCAAAACCTTGAAATATGAGATCGTTTTTTGAATTTGCATGATTGATCATATAGGAAGGAAGAAATCTACAATATATAATCACGGATATGCAAAAAATTCGAATGAATCAAAAAGACATTCAATTTCTTTGAGATTTTACGATCATCCTTCGATATTCGCAAAACCTCAAAATAAGATTTTTCTGAATATCCATGATTGGTCATATAAGCAGGGAGAAATGTTCGATATATGATCAATCATGGATCTTCGTAGAACTTGGGGAGGATCAAGGAGAAATACTCTTTCTTTGAGACTTTGCGATCATCATTCGATATTCGCAAACCCTCCAACTTCATGAACATTTTTGAATATCTATGATTGATCATAGAGGAGGTAAGAAATAAACGATACATGATCAATCATGGATATTGGAAGAATGTCGGGCGGATCAAAAAGAGATTCTTTATCTTTGAGATTTTGCGATCATCATTCGATATTCGCAGAGTATTTTTGGATATCTACGATTAATCATATGGGAAGAGAGAAATCTTCGGTTTACGATCCAGCATGGATATTCATACAATTGTGGGCGAATCAAGAAGAACCTCTCTTTCTTTGAGATTTTGCGATCATCATTCGATATTCGTAAAATCTCAAAAGAAGGGAGCTCTTTTGAGTATAAGTGGTTGATCATATAGGGAGAAATCTTCGGTATATGATCAATTATGAATATTCATAGAATTTCAATCGAATCAAGAAGAAATTCTCTTTCTTTGAGGTTTTGCGATCATCATTCGATATTCGCCAAATTCTTTTGAATATCTATGATTGATCATATGGAAAGATAGAAATCTTCGATATATGATCAAGCATGGATATTCATAGAATTTCGATCATATCAAGAAGAAATTCTCTTTCTTTGAGATTTTACGATCATCATTCGATATTTGCGAAATCTCAAAATAAGAGATCGTTTCTGAATATCCATGATTGATCATATAGGGAGAAACTTTCGATATATCATCAATCATGGATATTTATAGAATTTCGGACGAATCAAGAAGAAATCTTCTTTCTTTGAGGTTTTACGATCATCATGCGATATCAAATGTCAGGAAGCCCATTGGGCTCTCAGAAAACATATATTGACATGTATTGTGGGCACTCAGGAAAGTTGCTGGGCTCTCAAAAACATATGAAGGAAACTCGCTGGGCTCTCAAAATAACATGAATTTTGAGTACCAAAAGCAAATGTCAGGAAATCCACTGGGCTCTCACAAAAAAATGAGTTTTGGACACCAAAACACATGTCAGGAAACTCGCTGGGTCCTCAAACAACATGAATATGAATTTGGTCAGGAAACCCGCGGGGCCCTTAGGAGAAAAAAAAAAAACAACATGAATTTTGGGCACCAAAACAAATATCAAGAAACCTTCACCAGCACCAACAACAAATGTCAGGAAACTCACTGGGACCTCAAAAAAAGCATGTATTTTGGCCACCAAAAACAAAGGTCAGGAAATTCGTGGGACCCTCAAAAAGCATGAGTTTTGGAACCAAAACAAAAACAGGAAACCCGCCGGGCTCTTTAAGAAAATACATGAGTTTTGGGCACCAAAAAAATGTCAGGAAACTCACTGGGCTCTCAAAAACATGTGTTTTGGGCACCAAAAACAAATGTCAGGAAACCCTCTGGGCTCTCCAAAAACATGAGTTTTGGACACCAACAACAAATGTCAGGAAACTCGTTGGGCTCTGAAAAGGCATGAGTTTTGGAACAAAAAAACAAAAGTCAGGAAACCCGCCGGGCTCTCAAAAAACCTGTACATGAGTTTTGGGCACCAAAAACAAATGTCGGGAAATTTGTTGTGCTCTCAGAAAAACATGAGTTTTGGGCACCAAAAGCAAATGTCAGAAAACTCCCACCCACAAGCGGACAACACTGCGACGCGCCCTACCCACCCGCAAGCGGACAACACCGTGACACGCCCAGCCCACCCACAAGCGGACAACACCATGACACACCCAACCCACCCACAAGCGGACAACACCGTGACAACCCACCCACAAGCGGACAACACCGTGACATGCCCAACCCGCCCACAAGCGGACAACACCGTGACACACCCAACCCACCCCCTGCAAGCGGAGAACACCGTGACATGCCCAACCGGCCCACAAGCGGACAAGACCGTGACACGCCCAACCCACCCACCTGCAAGTGGACAACACCGTGACGCCCCCAACCCACCCACAAGCGGTCAACATCTTGACACGCCCATCCCCCACAGAAGCGGACAACACCGTGACACACCTAACCCACCTACCAGCGGACAACACCATGACACGCCCAAACCACCCGCAAGCAGAAAACACCTTGACACGCCAAACCCACCCACAAGCGAGCAACACTGCGACACGCCCACCCCACCCCCAAGCGGACAACACTGTGACACGCCCAACCCACCCACAAGCGGACAACACTGTAATACGCCCAACCCACCCACAAGCCGCAAGCGGACAACACTGCGACGCGCCCTACCCACCCGCAAGCGGACAACACCGTGACACGCCCAACCATGCCCAACCCACCCACAAGCGGATTACACCGTGACACGCCCAACCCATCCAGAAGCAGACAACACCGTGACACTCCCAACCCACCCCCTGCAAGTGGACAACACCGTGATGACATGCCCAACCCACCCACAAGCGGACAACACCGCGACACTCCCAACCCACCCACAAGCGGACAACAGCGTGACATGCCCAACCCGCCCACAAGCGGACAACACCGTGACACGCCCAACCCTCCCCAACCCGCCCACAAGCGGACAACACCGCGGCCCAACCCACCCACAAGCGGACAACACTGTGACACGCCCAACCCACCCACAAGCAGACAACACCATGACAACCCACCCACAAGCGGACAACACCGCGACACACCCAACCCACCCCCTGCAAGTGGACGACACCGCGACATGCCCAACGCACCCACAAGCGGACAACACCGTGACAGTCCCAACCCACCCACAAGCGAACAACAGCGTGACACGTCCCAGCCTTCCACAAGCGGACAACACCGTGACACACCCAACCCTCCCCCTGCAAGTGGACAACACTGTGACATGCCCAACCCGCCCACAAGCGGAAAACGCCGCGACACGCCCAACCCACCCACCAGCAGACAACACCGTGACACACCTAACCCACCCAAAAGCGGACAACACTGGGACACGCCCAAACCACCCACAAGCGGACAACACCGTGACACGCCCAACCCACCCACAAGCGGACAACACTGGGACACGCCCAACCCGCCCACAAGCGGACAACACTGGGACACGCCCAACCCACACACAAGCGGACAACACCATGACACTCCCAATCCACCCAAAAGCGGACAACACCGTACCCCCTGCAAGTGGACAACACCGTGACATGCCCAACCCGCCCACAAGCGGACAATACCGTGACATGCCCAACCCACCCGCAAGTGGACAACTCCGTGACACGCCCAACCCACCCCCTGCAAGTAGACAACTCCGTGAAAAACGTGACACGCCCAACCCACGCACAAACAGACAACACCGTGACATGCCCAACCCGCCCACAAGCGGACAACACCGTCACACGCCCAACCCACCCACAAGCGGACAACACCGTGACACGCCCAACCCAACCAAAAGCGGACAACACTGGGACACGCCCACCCCACCCACAAGCGGACAACACTGGGACACGCCCAACCCGCCCACAAGCGGACAACACCATGACACTCCCAACCCACCCCCTGCAAGTGGACAACACCGTGACACGCCCCAACCCACCCCCTGCGAGTGGACGACACCGTGACATGCCCAACCCGCCCACAAGCGGACAACACCGTGACATGCCCAACCCACCCGCAAGTGGACAACTCCGTGCCACGCTCAACCCAACCCCTGCAAATGGATATTTCCGTGAACACCGTGACACGTCCAACCCACCCACAAATGGACAACACCGTGACACGCCCAACCCACGCACAAACGGACAACACCGTGACACGCCCAGCCCACCCTGCAAGCGGACAACACCGTGACATTCGCAAAACCTTGAAATATGAGATCGTTTTTGAATTTCCATGATTGATTATATTGGAAGGAAGAAATCTTCGATATATAATCATGGATATGCAAAAAATTCGAATGAATCAAAAAGAAATTCTATTTCTTTGAGATTTTACGATCATCCTTCGATATTCGCAAAAACTCAAAACAAGATTTTTCTGAATATCCATGATTGGTCATATAAGCAGGGAGAAATGTTCGATATATGATCAATCATGGATCTTCGTAGAATTTCGGGAGGATCAAGGAGAAATATTCTTTCTTTGAGACTTTGCGATCATCATTCGATATTCGCAAACCCTCCAACTTCATGAATATTTTTGAATATCTATGATTGATCATAGAGGAGGTAAGAAATAAACGATACATGATCAGTCATGGATATTGGAAGAATGTCGGGCGGATCAAAAAGAGATTCTTTATCTTTGAGATTTTGCGATCATCATTCGATGTTCGCAGAATATTTTTGAATATCTACGATTGATCATATGGGAAGGGAGAAATCTTCGGTCTACGATCCAGCATGCATATTCATAGAATTGCGGGCGAATCAAGAAGAAATTCTCTTTCTTTGAGATTTTGCGATCATCATTCGATATTCGTAAAATCTCAAAAGAAGGGAGCTCTTTTGAGTATAAGTGGTTGATCATATAGGGAGAAATCTTCGGTATATGATCAATTATGAATATTCATAGAATTTCAATCGAATCAAGAAGAAATTCTCCTTCTTTGAGGTTTTGCGATCATCATTCGATATTCGTCAAATTCTTTTGAATATCTATGATTCATAATATGGAAAGGCAGACATCTTCGAAATATGATCAGGCATGGATATTCATAGAATTTCGATCGTATCAAAAAGAAATTCTCTTTCTTTGAGACTTTACGATCATCATTCGATATTTGCAAAATCTCAAAATAAGAGATCGTTTCTGAATATCCATGACTGATCATATAGGGAGAAACTTTCGATATATCATCAATCATGGATATTCATAGAATTTCGGACGAATCAAAAAGAAATCTTCTTTCTTTGAGGTTTTACGATCATCATGCGATAATAAATGTCAGGAAGCCCATTGGGTTCTCAAAAAAAAGTATGTTGTGGGCACTCAGGAAAGTTGCTAGGTTCTCAAAAAATCATGACGGAAATTCGTTGGGCTCTCAAAAAAGCATGAGTTTTGGGCACCAAAAGCAAATGTCAGGAAACCCATTGGGCTCTCACAAAAACCATGAATTTTGGGCACCAAAATACATATCAGGAAATTCGTTGGGTTCTCAATCAATATAAATATGAATTTTGGTCAGGAAACCCGCGGGACTCTTAGGAAAAAAATAACATGAATGTTGGGCGCCAAAACAAATATCACCAACAACAAATGTCAGGAAATTCATTGGGACCTCAAAAAAACATGCGTTTTGGGCACCAAAAACAAATGTCAAGAAATCTTCTGGGCTCTCCAAAAACATGAGTTTTGGACACCAACAACAAATGTCAGGAAACTCCTTGGGCTCTGAAAAGGCATGAGTTTTGGAACAAAAAAAACAAAAGTCAGGAAACTCGCCAGGCTCTCAAACAACTTATACATGAGTTTTGGGCACCAAAAAAAAGTCGGGAACCTTGTTGGGCTCTCAAAAAAACATAAGTTTTGGACACCAAAAACAAATGTCAGGAAACCCATTGGGCTCTTAAAAAACATGTATTTTAGGCACTCAGGAAGCTCGCTGAGCTCAAAAAAACATGAGTTTTGGGCACCAAAAATAAAGGTCAGGAAACTCGCTGGACTCGGAAAAGATGAGTTTTGGGTACCAAAAACAAATGTCAGGAAAGTCGCCGGGCTCTCAAACAACCTGTACATGAGTTTTGTGCACCAAAAACAAAAATCGGAAAACTCATTGGACTCTCAAAAAAATGAGCTTTGGGCACCAAAAGCAAATGTCAGAAAATTCGCTGGGCTCTCACAAACAGGAACTTTGGGTACCAAAAAGATATGTCAGAAAATCCGTTGGGCTCTCAATAAACATGTGTTTTGGATTCAGGAAAGCTTGCTGGACTCTCAAAAAAACATAAGTTTTGGGCACCAAAAACAAATGTTAGGAAACCCGCTAGGCTCTGAAAAAAGACATGACTTTTGGAACCAAAACAAAGTCAAGAAACCCGCCGGACTCTTAAAAAAGAGACATGAATTTTGGGCACCAATAAAAAATGTCAGGAAAACTCACTGAGCTCTCAAAAAGCATGTGTTTTGGGCACCAAAAACAAATGTCAGGAAACCTTCTGGGCTCTCCAAAATCATGAGTTGAGTTCTGGGCACCAACAACAAATGTCAGGAAACTCGCTGGCACCTCAAAAAAACCATGTGTGTTGGGCACCGAAAGCAAATGTCAGAAAACTCGTTGGGGAATTTTCTTGCTAGTTAGTTCTATGGCTTGCTAAGCGGGGAATGTTGTTGGAAGTTAGCTCTGTGGTTGCTAAGCGGGGAATGTTATTGGAAGTTGGCTCTGTGGCTTGCTAAGCGGGGAATTTTACTGGAAGTTGGCTCTGTGGCTTACTAGGCGGAATGCTATTGGAAGTTATCTCTGTGGCTTGCTAAGAGGGCAATTTTGTAGGAAGTTATGTAGCTCTGTGGCTTGCTAGGCGGGGAATGTTATTGGAAAATAGCTCTGTGGCTTGCTAAGCGGGAATTTATTGGAAGTTAGCTCTGTGGCTTGCTAAGCGGGGACTTTTATTGCAAATTAGCTCTATGGCTTGCTCAACGGAGAGTTTTATTGGAAGTTATCCCTGTGGCTTGCTAAGCGGGGATTTTTACTGGAAGTTAGCTCTGTGGCTTGCTAAGCGGGGAATGTTGTTGGAAGTTAGCTCTGTGGCTTGCTAGGGGGATTTATTGGAAGTTATCTCTCTGGCCTGCTAAGCGGTGAGTTTTTTTGGAAATTAGCTCTGTGGCTTGCTAAGCGGGGAATTTTATTGGTTAGCCGCAGGGAATTTTACTACAAGTTAACCGGAGATTTCCTACAAGATTTTTGTTGAAACATAGAATTTTGGCTAGTGCCTTTTGATGCTTTTCGGCAAAGAGCTTTGCATATATTGAAATTTGGACCAACATTTGTTATAGATCGGGGACTTCTTAGCAAACATAGTTGAACCTCGATTTTTTAGGACTGCCATGCGCTTCCGATACTCTGGGCGAACAGGCTGAACTTAAAAGGGTGGCGCGTAGGCGCGGCCACGAGGCGTGCAGGGAAGTCCGGCTCTTTTCTTATCCGCTTCTGAAGGGTTAGGAGGTCGTTATTAGGGGTATCCGATCGGCAGAATTCCATAGCATGGTTACTGACAAGGAGTAGCCAGTGGGGCGGAGGGGGGCCCGTCTTATAATTTTTGTACTGTGCTATTCTGTCCTTGAGAGCTGGTCCATGCGCTACATGGTGTAGTGGTTGGTCTCCGGGAGCTCTAACTGATTCAGTGAACAGCTTGAACTGTTGGGAAAGAACTATTTGGGATGGGAGGAGTGGTCTGTTGGCTTGAACCCAAACCGATTTGTTTGTGATATGAGAGTAGTAGGACGCTTTAATACCTATGGCTCTTCGTAGGTGTTGAAAATACCAGGAGTCTAATTTACGGAAATGTTTGTCTTCCATGGTGAGGGTGCAGAGGCCATAGACGAGACAGGATACTATGTTTGCCATGAATATTTGTACCTTCACTTTTCTGGGTAGTCTACTCCGCCAAAGATGTTGGAGCTTGTTGAAGGAGGTATGGGCTAGTGCAAATCTCGCGAACAGTGCGTGAATTGTGGGCTTGATCCAAGAGATTTGGGAACCTAGATACTTCACTGACGTTGCCTGGGGTACTGGGTCCCCATTTATGAAATTGGGGGGTGGAGGAGTAAACGAGGGGTGACAAAGGAGTTCAGTCTTAGTTAGGTTGAGTTCTAAACCATAGGGTTGGGCTTCCTGTTGGAGCGCATGCAGATAGGATTCCAGGGCTTGTACTGATATCCCAAAGAGTAGAGTGTCGTCGGCGTATTCGAGATCGTAAGTTGGCTTTCCCACCGACCAAGTGTTTTGAGGGACCCCCTGTCGGACTAATTTGTCATCTACATCCAGCAGTACGCTGGATAGCACAAAGATAAAAAGGTATGGGCTGAGCGGGCAGCCCTGCCTGATCCCAGTATGAGGAGTAGCCGTGAATTTGTCACCTTTAATACCGATTGTGTGGAATAGGGGAGCGGTGTAAATGTCCTGGATTAAGGTAATATATTGTTCATGAATACCCATTCTGCGAAGTGCAATCAGTAATGAATCGTGATCCAGCTTGTCAAACGCCTGTTTCCAATCTATGAACAAGCAATGAAACGGAGTGCCTGTTCTGGAGGAGTAGTCTTGGAGTCTGCGCAATATAAATAGCGGGTGTAAGGTACTACGTCCTTGTCGAAATCCAAACTGCGTGTTGCGCAGTCTGGATTCATATCTGAACTGTAGACGAGCTTGGATGAGGGAGGAGTAAATTTTATACATTGTGTTGAGCAACGAGATTGGCCTATAGTTTGAAGCGTCTGAGTCGTCACCCTTACCCTTGTAAAACGATACTACTATAGCCTCTTTCCATGCGTGTGGGATTTTTTCCTCCTGCAAACAAGCGTTCATGAGGTCGAGAAGTTGCACCTCCCCGAAATGGTCCAGTAATTTGAGTATATCAGGTCGCAGGTTGTCAGGTCCTGGGCCTGCCTTTTTGCATTTTGTGGAGGGCGGTTTGCAATTCCGGGAGGGTAAACCAGGGGATCGGAGTCGTGTCGGTGGGGAAATGAGGAGTAGCCTGTGCTAAATTTTGTTTAGCTTCGTTCGTTACCTTTGAGGGACCCCATTGTACGTTCGTGAGGTGTTTGCCAAATGCCGCGTGTGTTTCAGACCATGGGATCTGCTTGTTATCCACTACCAGTCTACATTTTCTTCCCTGAAATCCCTTTTTAAGTTTCTTTGCCTGTTTCCAAACTGCTGGGGTGAGCGTGTAATCAGCGTTAATTTGGCTGCGTATCCACTGAGTTTTTTCTTTTCTAGCCTTATTTTTCACCCTTCTGTAATAGGAGGAGTAGTCTGGGTGTTCTGTGGCTTTCATATTTTTGGCGACGTGTAATTCTCTTAGTGTTTCCGTGGATATCCAAGGTTTGTGTGGGGAGTACTGGGTGGGAGGAAAAATCATGGTAGAGGCTGTTTGAGCAGCGTACAGAAATCTGGAGTATTTATCTTCTGCTGTCTCACCCCTGATCGGTAGGGCGGGAGGGTTCAGGTTTGAGAGAAGTAATGGAGCTGCTTGTGTATATCGTCCACCTTGAGCCTCCAAAGCTATTTTTCCCTGTTCCGCTAAGGCATCCGCTAATTCGATTCCTTGATTTCCAGTGTGCCCTTTTATCCACACCCATTCTATCTCTGAGATGTTTTTCAGTTTCTCGTAACAGGCGCGGGCATTAAAAATTAGCTGTTTGTGTTTTTTCGGTCTGGACAATCCTCGAGTCATCTGGGCAGCCCATTTGCTGTCGTAGTAGATTGTAACCTTTGTGGGAGGAGTAGCCGAACGTAATAAATAGAGGATTGACTCCATGATGGCGGAGATTTCTGCTGTGTTGTTGCTACCTACACTGGCGCCCAGATAATATGGGGAGGTGTCTGTGGTGAGTACTGGGCCACATGCTTTGTGCGCCCTCGCAGAGTCGTCGAATACCACGAATCCCCATCCCGCGGGGGAGGCGGCACTTGCTCTGCCTTTTGAGCCGGATCCGTCCGTGTAGACTCGAACGTGGGGGCCCTCGGGGGCTTTCTTTGTTTCTGAACCCGGGGAGGCTGTGTTGACGTAATGTGTTCTGAAGGCTGCGGCGAATTGTTCCTGCGATTTGGTGGAAGAGGAGTAGTCTGGTTTGGGGAGTCTAGGAATTTTGGGCTCTTTTGATCCTAGCTTTATGCGGAGAATAGTTTTGAGCAGATAATGGTCGCTTGGGAAGCCGGTATTATGATGTGCCCGGCATTGTAAAATCGACGGAAGCCATTGCTTTTTACACACTATTTTATCAAGACTCTGGAATCTGAAGGGGTCGATCTTCGGTGTTTGAGGGAGAGGGTTTAACAAAGGGTCCGCTGTCAAAAAGAGACGAATTGTTTGAGCGATACAAAGGGCTTCTTCAGGAGGTGCAGGGAGCGCTGAGATTTTGTCCCAGAATTGAAGCACCCTGATTGAATCGAGCGCGAACTGGGACCACTCTTGTGGTGGGGGGTTTTTATCCCTATATGTAATGTGATGTAAAAGATTGGGGGTTTTGTACGTGAGGGCGTCAACACAAGACGTGTCTCGGAGGAAGGATGTGTAGTATGTACGATTCTGCTGTGGGCCAGTTTTTGCTGAGGAGTAGCAATTTCCATAGACATGAGGTCCCATGATATCGTGTTCATGTCGGCTGCGGCCCTGCAGGCGCACATTGAAATCGCCAATGATATAAGCGGGCTCTGGGGCTGGGAGCGAAATCATTGCGCTTTGTAGCGCGTCCCAGAATGGTGACTTTACCTCTTCATTTTCAAGCTTGTCGTGTGGGGCGTAGACTCCGAAAATGTGTGAATTACCACTTTGTAGTGAAATGGTAACCCTTGTAATCCTAGGGGAGTACTGAATGAAATCCTTGATATGGGGGCGGATACTGGGGTGGATTACCGTTGTAATTCCTGCATATTTGTCTGTAGTTGAACCGTTCACCACAAAGAGAAATCCTTGAGAGTTATAGGTGTAGTATGAGGTGGAACGTGTTTCTGTAAGGAATAGGATATGTAGTGAGAAAGATTTCATTATTTCGAGGACCTGCTGATGCTTGAGAACTTCCGCCATGCCTTGGACATTCTGTGTGGCTATTTTTAATTTGAATCCGTATTCTAATTGAGGAGTAGTCATGGTTTTATCCCGGGGTTTACGCTGTGGTCCGGAAAGTTCTGACTGCTCCAAAACCAAGGTGCGGAATCTGCCGGCGTTGTTTTTCCCTGCTACGCGGCCGTGAGCCGCTCTCTGGGGCTTCTCCCTGTTGCCAGTGCCCTTGCCCAAGCGGCCCTGGCATATGACTCCACCGCGACTGCTACGCCACTGCCGGTAAAGGCGTCTGCGTAGTAGCCTGGAACCCCGGCCTGAGGGTGGAGAGGGTTTAGGGAGAGTGGGGTTGCACTCTTCGTTGACCACATGGGTCCCCGGCGCGCCGCGTGGCGGCGGTGCAAGCTTAACTTCTTTGTGTTTATTAATTCCTGAATTCAATTGGGTGGAAACAACCGAGTCTTTTCCATGAGGAGTAGCTCGGGGGGGTCTGGAACGAACCGGGAAGGGACTGGGTTTAGGGGACTTTAAAAACATTCTTTGGCCTGAGTCGGCCGCCCTTAGTTGAATACGCCTACCTCCTCTATTTTTAAGGTGTGGGCGGGGGGCTAAGGAAGGGAGTATAGAAGCCATATGGGGTGCTCTGGAATGCCTATACAGGAGGAGCACATCCCTTGTGAAAATGTCTGATGATGTGAAATGTGGGGTACCTGACTGTGTTGTGCTTTGGTCAATCGGCCAGGGCGATCTATGGTGGTGGGTCGGAGACCCATTCTGAGGAGTAGTCTGGGTTGGGATGAGATCATCCAGGAGTATGGTCGTTGTGTTGCCTACCAATGAATGTTGCGTTTTGTTTAATCTAGCCTGAAGTGCATCTAAATATGCGGTACAGAAGCCCTTTGCACAATGATATAGTATCAGGGAATCCATCATGATTATACCCGGGTTGTAGCGACAGGGTTCGGTGTAGTAATAGACTATCAGGAATGCTAGGCCTAAATAATTTAATGAGGGTAGGGTGGGGCATCTACGAGGTACTTGTTTGCATCGGGATCTGTGTTGTTTTCTTCGAATGGGTGTTCTATCCCATCCTACTGTTTGTGCTTCGACTTCCCTGCTCTTGCCTCGGCTGAAACTCGAATTAATCCAGCTTTCTTTGAACTTGAAAGTGTCTTCCCTGGCCGAATGATTCAGAAATTTCAAATGTGGCCATTGTTGGGAATTCTGGCCAGTGTGCCTCTTGAGAAATTTCAAATGCGGCATCTTCTGGCTGCGACAGTCGTGCGAGAGGAGTGGACTGATATTGTAGAAGACAACACTATACTGTAAGAAAATGTTGCTGTGAATGAGATGCTGAGGAGTAAAACATTGCACGACTGTAAAAAGCGAAGCTGGAACGGCAGCACTTTGTCAGGGCTTTGCTGCGCTGCCTTTGGCAGCTGCGGAAACTGGTGCCTTTGGCACCCATGACGGGGGCTGCATGGCGCCAGCCTTCGGCTGCGCAAACACTGACAATGCGCTCTCCCCTGTGGCTGTAGGAGGAGTAGCCGAGGGGGGCGCTCCCTGGACAGTACCCGTCTGGTAGCTGCCGATTTTTAAATCAGCTCTCTGGAACTTGTCACAATACTCGTCCCAGACGAAATAGATATCGTCTACGTCGCGAACTTCCATCTCGATTGGAAACGGATTGTCCGCTGAGGAGTAGACTGCTGAGGAGGCCCAGTGGCGCCTGGTCTGGCCTACCTCCATGCCCTTTCCCGAGCCTTTGGCCTGGGTCCGGGCCCTCGCAAACTGGTGCTGGTCTGCAACATCCAACTCATGTTGCACACCATAAACGACCTTCGCCCAGTGGTATGACCACATGGTGGGTTCTTCCGAGCCGATGGGTGGCTTTGCTTGCAACGCTTCCATCAGCTGAGGAGTAACCTCTAGGATGCCCTTCATGATTCCCTTGTCTTCGAAAAAATGCATCCTTGCGAAGGCACGGATCTGATCATCGAATTCGCGAACAGATTGCGGCTGCATTATGGTCAAGGTCTTCCATAGCACGGTGACCTGATTGGATTCGAGCAGCTCGCTTTCATTGATGAGGGAGAGGAGTACTCTAATGGGCACTTCCATCTTCCTTTGAAATTGCGGCGAAGCTGGTGTCGCCCTGACGTGGCGGTTCTTCTCGCGCGTGGAAGAATCTCTGTACAAGGGGGTCCCCGTGGGGCCACCGTACGTGCTCATGAACTGCTGGCGCAAATCCCAAGATTTAAATGTTAAAATTGAAACCGTGGAAAACTGCTGGCCGGACGGAGGAGTAGCCGGCTCACACTGGAGGATGTTCATGAAGATGTAGGGAACGTTGGGGCCGTCGATGTTGTGCCCGCGGTCAGAGAGCCAGCGACGGAAGTAGTCCACCTGCTCGAACATCCAGTTGAGTTGGTACAAACGTTCCTCACCTGACATTGTCGGGGACCAGCCGGTGGTGAGGACCTGAAGCCCTGAGAGCTTCTTCTGCTCCATCCTGCTTTCCTGAGTGAGCCAGCGAAGGTGGTCATGCTGGAGGAGTAGTCTATTGTCCAGTTGGCGGACGACTCCTTCAACCTGGAGGACGATGTTGCTGATCTCGCTGCGAATCACCCCAGTATGGTAGGCGCGGATGGTTTCCATCACCTGTTTGCGTGTGGTGATGGACTCTCCCAACCAGGCAGTAATTGCCGCGGGGTCGTTGGAGTTGATCCCAGCTTGGGCCGCCGCGAGCGAGACTGCGGCCTGCGCGTCAATGTCCAGCGGCTGTATCAGAGGAGTAGTGTTGGCGTCTGCGGGCTGTGGCTGCGCGATCTTGGGTCGTGCATCCATCTCCTCATCCGTGTCTTCATGGGGAGTAGCCAGTGGTGTGGACAATGC
>CAJNDS010001198.1:27500-29193 GCA_905221605.1 Symbiodinium natans | reverse complement strand
GGTTTAGGGTTTAGGGTTGAGGTTTTAGGGCTTAGGGTCAGGGTGCTGTTGTTCTTCCCGACCCTGTGAGGCTGCTCGGCTTTCAGTCCATTCTCCCCACACCCTGAGAATCCTGCAGAGAATCCCAAAGAGTACTACAAGGGTTTCGGGTTTAGGGTTTAGGGTTTAGGGTTTAGGGTTTAGGGTTTAGGGTTTAGGGTTTAGGGACGCTAACCCTAAACAGGTTCCCCCTTCTTCTCACAGTCCTTAAGAGGGATTTTCAAGGGGGGGGGGGGGTCCGATAATCCCTCCTAAGGACTGTTAGTATAAGGGGCAGCATCCAAACCCTAAACCCTAAACCCTAAACACCCTAAACCCTAAACCCCACCCTAAACCCCAAACCCCAAACCCTAAACCCTAATTCAAAAAACCAAAAGCTGCCGAACTATCGGCCAACCGAGCGTCGGATCTCTGCTCGTGGAGCTCCTGCCGGGCCTCATCCAGCCTGGGCGATTAGGGTTTCGGGTTTAGGGTTTGGGGTTTAGGGTTTAGGGTTTAGGGTTTAGGGTCCGCCGACCTGGCGGCGTGTTGGATGGGTTTGAGGAGGTGAAAAACCTCCCTCTTTCCCTCCTTACCCCCCCAAAACCCGGAGGAGGGGGCACAATTTTTTCGTGGAGGACCGCGCCACCCACAGCGTTGTAAAACAGGCGGTTTTTCAGCACAGGGGGGTTAGGGTGCGCCCTCCTCCCCCACCCCCAACCCCCCACCCCGCCAAACCCCACCCCCCACGCCCCCCCCCCCCCCACCCCCCCCCCCACCCCACCCCCCTACCCCCACCCCCCCCCCCCCCCACCCCCCCCAAACCACCCCCCACCCACCACCCCCACCCCCCCCCCCACCAGCCCCCCCCACCCCCACCCACCCCACCCCACCCCACGCCCCCCTTCCAACCCCCCCCCCCACCCAACCTGTCTTTTTGGCTTGAGCTTGTCCTGATGCTACCCCCTACCCCCCCCCAAACGTTTCACAGAACTCTGCCGAGCAGGCTGGGATGATCTTTGAACCATGCGAGCGGGTTTGGACCTCTCAACTATGCTCCAGCGGGGTCGGCGGCTTGAGCCGGAGGCTCTTAAATTTAGGGTTTAGGGTTTGGGGTTTGGGGTTTGGGGTTTAGGGTTTCGGGATTATGAGGATTCGGCTGTTTAGGATCTGGGGCCTGAAGGTCTTGGGCTGCCGGCGTGTGCGCTTCCAAGCTGATCCCAGCCCCTCTTCGGAACCAATCTAGAACAACTTCCTAAACCCTAAACCCTAAACCCTAAACCCTAAGCCCTAAACCCTAAACCCTAAAACCCTAAACCCTAAACCCTAAAGCCCTAAACCCTAAACCCTAAGCCCTAAACCCTAAACCCTAAACCCTGAACCCTAAACCCTAAAGCCTGAACAAGTTCCTGCGACCCCCCCATGTAACCCACAGGTCGCTTGGTTTGCCTGAACGACGTTCGTTTCAAGCACATCTAGACCCAGGAGAAACCTGGGAATAAAGAGGGTGCCCTTTTTGGTTTTTAGGGGTTATAAAGAAACCCAAACCCTAAAAAGAAGGGAATAATGGGCTACTCTGGGTCCTAGTCATCCTGTCATGCTAACTTCTCCTCGCCCGTCTGCTTGTTTCGCAACTGGTTGCTGTCAAGATCCTTTCTTAGCGCCTTTTCAGGGT
>CAJNDS010001198.1:7500-22500 GCA_905221605.1 Symbiodinium natans | reverse complement strand
GTAGAGCCGCAACTCTCCCATGTGCCGGTGAACTTTCTCCGCGAGCAGCTTCAAGAAGCTGCAGGTGCGCGAGGCTATCCGTATCTGGCGGTTCAAGTGTGGGATCGCTTCCCCCGCAGGGGTGCGTGAGGATGCCAGGTCCAGATTGCTCGCTGCGGCGGCGCCAGATGGAGTTGTAGGGTAAACCGGCAGCGGTAGGAAAAGAGACTCAAGAAGTACCTCCATTGCCTGTTCACGGCTGAGGACGGGGTGAAGGTCTGCCATGGGCCTAGGTGGAAGTTCGCCAGGAGGGGACCTCACTCGTGCGAACCTGAGGGAAAACTTTGCGAGAAGAGCTGTGCTTAGTGAGGCTTGGCGTGGGAAGATCGGAGCTACACGCTTTTTCCCGCAATTTGGGAAGATAGTGCAGGGGACCTCACTCGTTTGGAAGGCTTTGGTGCTCGGACGGTCTCTAGCCCCGAATTTTGTCGTCTAGCGTCTGCTTCAGACGTTGACGATGTCGAACGAGGAGCAGTGTCAGCGCCACAGCAAAGTTCTTATAGTCATCATAGACCTGGTCGTGGAGCGGGGAAAGAATTGTGATGACTCCTTGTGCCTGCTCGAAATCTCCTTGGTCTCCTCCATATCTGTGTCGTATTTGTTGCCAGAGACTGTCAGCAAAGTAGCGATGCAGAGTGTCTCTAGGTAGAAGCTGATTCACTACCAGGTTGCGCACCCACAGGAAGTCCTCATCGGACAGAGGAGTTGACAGCCATAGGCGGTACAGTGTCAGGATCTCTCGGAGTGTCTCCTGATAGTGCGGGATCATTGAAACCAATTTGGTGTGGTAGTCCTCGTAGTCAAGCTTTGAGAGATCACGGTCTTGTTCAAGGAAATCCCAGCCATCTCGGATCTGGTCGCTGGCCGATGTAGGTGTGGAGGCCGTAATAGTCCGCAGTTGTTGTAGTAGGCGAAGCTGAAGTGATGCTCTTTTGAGCGTTCTGAAATCGTATGCGTCAAGATCAAGCTGATGTGGGTCTTGAAGCCGGAGGCCTAGGGGGAAATATGCTTGGCCTTGCCAGGTCTCCGCCGTCATTTGGGGATGCAGCTGGAGTAGGTTCCGTTGATGTGCTGGAGTGAATTCAGACCTCAGAATGACCTTGGCCTGCTCCAAAGTGCGGAGCAGAATGGCATTCAGCTCTGATTGCGAGAGCCTCCCGGTGAGATAATGCCAGGTTAAAGCACCAGCCTGATCGGCTTCGGACGTGCTAAAGGACGGCGAGCCTTCTCCGTCATTTGTGTAGTTGTGGATCATGAGGGTGAGGTACATGATTTGCTGGCGCTGGAGGGGCCCCATATTCGGGGGTAGGTGCGCTGAAGGCTGCTCGTCGTCGATGTGCTTGCGCTTACCTGCCAAGATACGTGGGCTAGCCTCAAGGGGCAGGGCAGTGTGTCTTCCCTCGCGCCAAGCCAGGTACCGATCCAAGTGACATATGAAGCTGCAGAGACGTGATGCTACTCGCATGCTTCGTTCTGCCATGCGTTCAAGGTCTTCTGTAGTGAAGAGGAGCCTCCTCGGGGCGAGATGAGTTGTTGCTGAGGCTGATGTGGCCATGTGCTCACTGATGCCGCCAGGTAGGTAGATGGTCGTTGGGACGTGGAGCGACTTCAGGAGAATCTCGAGCAGAACCTCGCGAGACGGTGAAGGCATGGCTGGTTTGCTAGCTGGATGGAGACCTCACGTGGCCAGCCTGTATGGAGAGGCTGAGCCCGGCTGTGGCAAGCTTCAATGAAAGCAGAAAGCTGCAGACTTGAATGTGTTACTAGGTGAATCAGCCAGGGCTGAGGCATTGGCTCTGCATCAGGCTCCAACTTTCTGCAGAAAGACCTTATTGCCGGAGAATGCCGCAGTAATCTTAGTGAGAAGGGACTGTGCTGCAGTTGGAGATGCAGGAGACTTTTCCGCTGCTTTATCTTGGCTTGCAAAAGGCTGCTGGTGTCCTAGTTGGACAGAGACGTTGCTAACCTGGTGCTCTACTTTGCAGGAGGGGACCTCACAAGCAAAGTTGCTAGCAGTCTAGGGTGCAAAAAGGCGAAGCAAGGACTGGTGCCTCTCGTGCGACAAAGTACGATGAAGTGATCGAGCCCGTTGGCGGTTCAGGGGAGTGAGCATCTTATAGACGATCGCAAACGGCTTGTACTCCTCGTAGACGTCATCATGTAGAGGATTGATGATTTGGTAGAAGCGAAGAGCCATGCTATTTTGGAAGTTCGGAGTGGAATCAACGTGGCGAGGAGACTCAGCACTGGCCTGAAGTGTATGGTTTACCTGCTTGAGGAGAGCATGCTCGAAAAGTTCGCGGAGTTCTCCTCTCGAGACTGCCGACTCTAAAAGTGTGTCACGGGCCCAGGCCGTCTCCTCTTCAGTGATGTCACGTAGGAGCCACTGCCTGTACATCACCAGGTTCTCTCGGAGTTGGTCCTGGTAGTCCGGGAGGTGTGGCAGCAAGGCCTGGAGATGCTTGTCATAGGGCAATGAGTCGAGATGTTGCGCTTGTTGCTGGAAGCGCCAGCCATTGGTGACAGGCGACTCTCCGCCCGGGGTTGAGTGAGATATCTTGAGAAGCTGCTGTACTCGGTATATCGTCGACGCACGCCTGAGTGCCTGAAGGTCGAAGTATTGGAGGTCCAAGTGTTTGTCTTCGGGTAGGCCTAGATGTGGGGGAAAATAACCCTGACCTTGTCCCGGAGCCATGGACGGCTGCGACTGCTCCATGCTTGACATCAGACTTGGTGTCGCCGACTTCATCAGGAGGTGGAGATGCGACAAGGCGGTGTCTATCATAAAGTTGATCTCTCCTTTGGCAAAGTGGCGGGTTAGGTACGTCCAAATTCGAAGTGCGGTATTCTCCGCATCTTCGAGTTGAAAGGAGTTTTGGCCTGGGCCATCATTTGTGTAGTCCCTGATCGCCTGAGATATGAAGATGAGCTGACGCCGCCGAAGGTAAGTCAGAGTGTTCTCCTGAGGCTCGTGGAGCATCATTTCCTCGTGCTTACGTTTGGCTGCTAGCTGTCGAGTGGCAGTTTTGGGGAGGTAGAGTCGAAGGTCACCCAGTCTCCAGTTGATCTTCTCCGTGAGCAATTTCATGAAGCTGCAGGTGCGGGAAGCTATGCGTATCGGACGGTCCGAGTGCCGGAGGGCGTCGTCTGCCGGGATACGTGTAGATGCCATTTGTATAGTGCTGGCCTCGTGGTCTCCCGGGGAGGATGCAGGGTAAACCGGAAGCGGGAGGAAAAGAGATTCCAGAAGCACCTCCATGGTGTTATCCCTGCTCAGTACCGGAGGGAGGGCCTCCATGGTCAGGCTCATACAGGAGGGGACCTCACTCGTATGAAGGCTCTGACGTTAGCCGGAGCAAACACAGCTGCCATGGTGCTTTTGGGCCGAAGGTAAGCAACCAGGAGGTGAAGTTTCAAGGAAGGCCTCTCTCGGGCTAAGCTGCAGGGGTGGGGTTGCGCAGCAGAGTTCAAGCTTAAGGTGGGCAGAGCTGAGGCACTGGCACTGGTGCGTGTTTCCCTCTTTCTGGTTAAGGACCTGAGGCTCTGCACGGAGAGGGAGAGGGGTGAGACGGTCTAGATTTGTGTTTGGGAGAGGCGCAGAGTAGCGGGAGTAATTCTCCTTTGTCTGTTAGCAGCAGGCATCGTCGATCTTCTTGTGAGAAAGAAGTTGATTAGGTTAGTTAAGTAGCCGACCAGGAGGGGACCTCACTCGGTCTGCGAAACTGGCGCTGTAGCCGAGGGGCCCGCTGCCGTAAGAAGAGCATATCGGAATATCATCCTGCGCTCAGGCGTGAGCATCTTGAAGGCCAGAATCCAGGGGAAGGCCTGGTCCAGGACATCATTCTCCAGGGGAGAGAGTATGGTAAGTAGTCTGTCCTGTGCTCTGGAGTCCTCCGGAAGGTGTGCAGCAATTTGCCCTTTGAGCTGGAGAGTGAGGTGTAGCTTGGCGAAACTCTCTGGTATCGTGGTATTGTGCCATATTGCTTCAAGCGAGGCCAGTTCGGATGCTGTGATGGGTCGCGACAGCCAGGTTCTGCCCAGGCGGAGGTCTGTACGCATCTTTTGGTACGCATCAGTGGTCAGAAGATCATGGAGTTCCGTCAAGTGCTCCGCATATGAAAGAAGTGCCATGGCTTGATCCTGTCGCAGGACGTCCCAGGGTTCGCTGGGGCAGACTTCGTCTGGCACTCGTGCTCCTCTTGCTTGGGCGACCATGAAGTCGACCATGGCCATGGTCCGGTAAATCTTGGATGCTCGCTGTAGCATGTGAATTTCTGCGTCGAGGATGCCCAATGCATGTTCGTCACTTTGAGTATGTGGATTGGTGTCTGCCTCTCGCGGCCACGGCGAGATATCCGAAGGGAAGAGACAGAGGTGAATTCCGTTCAGAACTCGTGTAGAGTCACTGGGTAGGATCCAGCGCAGATGCTGGGCAGCGCCATTGACAATGTCCCTGACGGTTTGCCCGCCCATTCCCAGATTGTACAAAGTCTGAGAAATGATAAGGGCGGCTAACTTGAAGTCGTCCGGCTCCATGGTTTCCTCTTCAGTGTAGATATGCACCGTTTCGAGTATCATCTGCAAGGTGAGTGAGCTCCGTTCCGCCTCGTAGTGCTTGAGATGAGGGGGAGGCTCCGTGGGTGATAATAGGGATGCCATCTCAGCTTCGGCCAGCAAGGGAAGATTAGGCTGAGCTGATTGGGAGAGAAGTCGAATCCAGTTGTAGCTGCGTGCTGCCAGTCTCAGGGTTGGAGCCAGCATACAGTTCTCTCGTCGAGCGAGACCTCTGGCCTCATCCGAGAGGTAGAGGTTTGCATCCGGATCACTGGTTCTCTTGCCTGTGTACAGCATTGCCTTGCAGAAGAGGTTCAGTGCGGCGAGCTTGGACTTCATTGGCATCGTCGATGAGTCTGGTCGTAGCGGGAGCAATGGGCATGTATGCAACATGACGCAGAGTTTGAGAGGGGGGGCTAGGCAGCAGGAGGTGACCTCTCTTTTCTGCCTTTGAGCCTGGAGAGAGGGTTGGTGAAAAGCTATCAGTTCTTGGCAACTCGAATCAGCTGGATTTTGCTACGGCAGTATGTGCTGCAGAGGAAGGCTAAGAGTGAGGAGCCGGCTTTGTCTGTGGTAGAGCGTCCCACCTTGGCTTGTCGGAGCATAGAGCATGACTTCGGTGTGGCACGTTGAGGACTAAGTCTAGGCAGCGGTAGCAGTGTGATGCGCGGCTGGATTTTGTCTCTGAGACACTGCTGGGTTGAAAAGGTGAAAGCAGTGACGCATGCACTCCCTAGCAGGAGGTGACCTCACTCGCAGGGAGTGCCAAAATTGAGCTCTGTGCATGCCTCACTCCTGCGGATCTCGTCTTGGGACAAGTGGGCCTTCGGTAATTATCCAGGTCTGGACTGTGCCCGGAGGCAGTGGGCTTCCTGTGGCAGACAGTACCGAGGTGCGCGCTGGGGGGGACCACGGGCTGAACGGGTTAGGAGCAAGGGAGACAATCGGTCCAGGAGTGATGATCCAGGTGCCCACTAGCGTTGCAGCTTCTTGCGCGGGATGAGGATGAGCTGCGGCTGGGGGAGACATTGAGGCCCCCGACGTTGAAGTGCCACTTGTCGAGGAGGGACGTGCCATGGTTCTGGGAGCACCTTCCGCCGTGGGAGGGGGGCTATGACCTGAGTGGTCCTGCGCTTGGAAAGGCTGGTGAACCGGAGTCGGGGCAGGGGGGCCCGACGGCTGGTAGGCCTGCTGGGTGGCTTTGGGTACGGTTTGAGCCTGGTTCGCCGGCGAGAGTGCCTTGGTTGTTATGGGGGTGGGCGGAGGCGGGCCTCCTGGGGCCAGCTGGGCGGGCTGGTTCCGGGAAGAGGCTGTCCGTCTCGAGGAGCTCCTTGACAGGGATTCCACTAGGTCGTCATCATCCTGAAGGGAAGAAGCCTCAGAGTCCAGGTCAGCCTCCGTGATCAGACGGGAGTCTGCGTCCGCCTGATGCCTCTTGCCATGAGGATGTCGTCTTTTGGAGGGCTTGTCTTCGCTGTGTCGGGTTTCTCGATGTGACTTGCCTTCCTCCGGCGCTGACATGGCCAGTTAGCAGTAGAACAGGAGGGAACCTCACTCGTTCAGGGCCGCTACTAACGATGGCTTGAGCTGTGAGCTCTGAAGTAGAGAAGGAAGAGCTGCTCTGAATGTGTCTTTGGCATGATGACGTCAGCTGGTTGAGGCTGAGGCGAAATCCTCGATGTGAGGTGGAGCATTGCGAGACCTGAGCAGAAGCCGGGAGAGGGCAGTTGCAAGCGATTAATGCATGATGTAGATGATCAGGGGTAACACGCGTTTTTCTGCACAGGTCTGCGTTGTCAGTACAGTCGCCTCTAAAGAACGTAAGGAAAAGGTGGGGTTCGACAGGAGGGGACCTCACTCGTCGAAGTCGTCCATGTCCTGAGGGTCATCGTCTGGTGTGGGTCTGAATGCGTCTCCACAGGCCATGCATAGGTACCCCAGAACAGACTTCTTGCATTCTCTGGAGAGCCAGTGTAGCGCGAGAGGGAATTGATCTCTTTCCTGCCAGTAGCGTTGACCAGGCCTAGCCGAGAGTAGAATCGCTATCGCTTGTTGAGCAGTGAGGTGGTAGCGAACAATCAGGTAGGCACAGAGGGCGGAAGTCGAGCGATTGATGCCCGCAAGACAATGGAACAGGATGACCATCGGTTTGGTGCGGCTGCACTCCTGGCCCTCAATTTCGTCGATCATCCTGATCCAGGTCCTGGCAAGATTTGACACCACATCATGGAAGCCTTGATCGTTCCGAGAGATGCGCACATCCGAGAGGTGGTAGCGCAAGTTGGAGATGCCCTCCATTTGGTACATGAACTGCCAATCGGCATCTGTGTCATAACTCTCCCTGAAGCGCGATGATGCGTTGAGAGTCACGATGATATCAACCTGGTGCGCTTTGAGTTCAGGTATGTCGAGAGCAGTGCGCTGGGTGCCAAGCATCAGCGTGCAGTAGTCATCCCGGAACACCACCGTGGAGTCCCATTTTGGCCAGTAGGCAACTGAATTTGGGAAGGAATGATCCGGGTGCTCGGCCATCAGGGCGCTCCATTCCGATGCCAGTCTGTGATCTTGCGTCGTCCATTGTACTCGATTGTAGAAGGCGGCCTGGGTCTGCGCGTGGATATCGTCCATTGCTTTGTTGTCAGTGATTGATGGTTCGAAGTTGCACCGCGGTTCCGGATCCTGCATTCTGAAGAGGCCATTGCGTTCAAGGCAAACGCTGTGTTCCGGGCCTCGAAGCCTGATGTAAGGAGCAGCCAGATCCATGGCGCAGGGGGCAGAGAGGGCTATTTGCCTATCTGAAATGGCTGTCAGGAGGAGACCTCACGCGACATTGGATGGAAATGACTGGAGTCACATACACAGATGTTGCTTCAGCCTTGCGTTTGTGAGCTAGAAGCAGAGTAGGTGGCTGAGCCCCAAGCCTGTGAGCTCGTGACCTGAGCTGAGCTAGTCTTGAAGCACGCAGGCATCGTGCTTCGCTGAATGCGCATTGAGCCGGCCTAGAAAACCAGTCAGCTTGTTTTTGTGCCGTAGCGAGGGTCGAAAAAGGTAGCTTGGGTGCTTGTGCCGGACGCTTATCCCGGCGTGCCGTTTCAGGAGGGGACCTCACACGAAATGGCTTCATAGTGCAGATTAGCTGAAGGCGTCCCACACATCAGCAGAGAGCGCCAGAGACGTGTCCTTAAAGATTCTCTCTGCCTTTTCTTTGCCTACCGGAGTTCGGAGCAGGGAGAAGAAGTGCTGTACAAGAGGAGGGACCTGTCGCTGATGATGCGTGAAGGCTTGTTTGGCTGCCTGGATTGCCGGCCTGTCCTCCGCCAGGTACTCTAGGGTCGAGAAGAGTCCTCGGACGTGATCTGCGGTTGAAGTTGTGGCTTGTTGAGGAGCCGGAGGTGTGCGTTTGTGCCAGGCCGACGTGTCGAGAGCAAGAAAGAAGGGCAGATCCGTGCTGGAGTCTGGCGAGATTCGTCTGCCCAGGTTGGACCATCCACAGTCTCGTACATAGTATCCTAGGAGCGCCGATTTGAGTACTAGGAGAATCAGCAAGTAGCACTCGTCCATGCTGGGACGTAGATGCGGTGGGAGGTTATCCAGCGGCTGGACCTTTTCCACCATGATGCCGTAGGCTTGCTGAATGAGGAGGTACTTCGGCGGGCCCGAGTCTCCCCGCCAGGAGGAGACCTCACTCGGCGTGGGAGACTTGGGAAACTCCAGGGGATTAACCGCGGAAGCCACTCTGAGCTGGATAGCAAAGACGTTTGCCACCGTCGGGACCATCTCTGGGAAAACGTGTGCCAAGTCAAGTTCCGCTTCATGAGCCTGAAGTCCGTCTTGGGCCTGTTCTTCCTGGGGAGCAACAACTGAGAGTTTGAAGACCGAGTAGAATTCCCCGCCCTTGAAGTTGTATACAGCTCGGGTGACGCCCTTCATGGATGCTGTGCGGTTCAGCTTCAGAACCATGCTGACCTGCTCGTCCTGCGATTTCCGAACTTGCACATGAACGTCCAATTCCAAAGGGAATTCCTGCGGGTAGGAGTAGGGGAAGGAGTGAATGACCGCCTTGCCCTTGTCTTGTTCCTTCTTGCTTGCCACGCGAGCCTGAACTGTGGCTGCTGGAAGAACTATCACTCCTTGATGCACCGGGTAGTTCAGGAACTCGCGCGGAGGAGGAGCTGCTTGCGTGAGATTGACGACCTGGAGCTCCTCTGTGGAAGTGAGGCGCGCGATGCCTTCAAGATGGCCTGGGTCGGGAGCTGATTGTCTTGCGGGAGGAGATGGAGGTGGGGGTGGCTGCCTGACGAAGGCCTCCTTTTGTCCAACTCCTGCACCGGTGTACTGAGATGAGCGCGACTTCTTCGAGTCCGCCCAGGGTGGTATGTCTGAGTCCGACTCTTCCTTGCAGGTTTCTTTCCTGCCCACGCCTTGGCCCGCATAGGGTTGCGGTGAGTGCTCTCGTGTTGGCTCTACCGTGAAGGTCTTCGCGTGCTCTGCCTGGAGCATAGATGAGGAGGATGGATCTGTTTTCGCTTCCCTGTGTCCGCTCCTCGGAGGCGACCTCACGCTGGAGCCTGCCGGTCGGGAAGTTTCGACCGAGATCAGGGAAAGCGAAGACAGATTCTTGTACACTTCCGAGGTAGGAAGGGCCGCTAAGTCCTCTGCAGTGAGTCCAGGCTTTTTTATTCCCAGCTCTTCTAGTCTCTTGCTTTCTTTATCCGCTTGTCTCTGGCTCGAGACCGGCCTTGTCGATTGACGGGCCATCATGCTTCTTGATATAGCACGGAGGCCCTTCTCCCAGCGGTAGTTTCTGATCTCGTCCATTCTCTTATGCGAGATGGGGACATAGTTTGAAGGCAGCAGCCTATCAGCTTCTGTGCAGATGTTGGAGGCGAGATCGAACGAGGGCAGAGTCGAAGCTTTCGATTGTCTTTTCCGCGGGGGCATGGTCCTAGGTGCCCTGCGCTGTAGACCTAGTGGACCTTCTTTGAGCACAGAGTCTTGCCAGAGCGTAAGGTCAGACATTTATCTCAGCAATGCACAAGGACTGGCTGAGTGCTGGGCTCGACAGTGGGGCCTGTGCAGCAATATAGGAACGGAGAGACATTGGATGAGCTAAGTGCTGTCATGCATTTAGGGCAGATTGTTTTAGTTGAGACTGTTGGCTCGGTCGACGGCGCGCAGCTGTGAGAGCATAGCTGCGTTTTACCTGCAGGAGGAGACCTCACTTGCTGGTCGCAAAATGTCGAGCTCTATCCTGCTCAAAGCTACCAGTACCTGGAGCGGGCTTGTTGCACCGCCCAGGAGTCTCTACACCCGAAACAGCAGTGCCACAGATGTCCCGGCTTGTGTCGAACACATGGAGCACTGTGGCATTGGTCGCAGCCTGCTCCGCATGATGACTGTGGTGGCGGAGGTGCCGTTGCCTTGACCAGAGCTTGGGCTACACTGGCCTGGCTTGTCGTCGTCTGGGTGTGAATGCCAGGGGTGTTCTCAATGGCAAGAATCGTGCCCTCCGGGTTGGTTGCCATGGCGTGGTGATGATGGAGGAACTGTCAGTACTGATCAATATGAGCAGAACGGCTGATGCTGAGCTAAGTTAGGGCTTCGGTCAGGCACATGGCGGAAAGAAGTCCCTCAGCTTGTAAGTAATGCGAGAGCCTGTGGTGTGACTCGCTCTGGTCGACGGCTGGCGTAAGTGAAGCTCGGCCTCAGTTGTGATGGGAGAAAGGCAGTTCGATGCAATAGTGAAGCTTGACGTGTGGTGCAGAAAAGACTTTTCCTGGCAGGCACGGTGCGCGCGAGGCGGCAGAGAAGGGAGAAAAACGGGCTGACTCATCAGCGCCCTCGTTCTCTCAGGAGGGGACCTCTACACGAGAGTAAGAGGGTTGTCTGAGGCTAAGTGACTAGCTAGATCCCCCAGGAAGACAAGGGGGGGCTTGGACAGCTCAGGAGGGGACCTCGACTCGGATGTCCTGGAAAACTTTAGCCCTCGTTGCCTCCTGTGCGCAGCGCTTCTAGCTGATCGCGGAGGGTCTGCATCTGTGGAGACCGTCTTAGGCCCTCCCTGCGCATGGTGACCCCAACTAGGTTCCAGATTGAGTTGTTCGCTAGAAGTCGAAAGGCGTGCATTGCCTCGTGGTCGTCTCCGATGGTCAGGGCCAGTTCCAGGAGGAAGGCTATGACCGGCCTTTCTTCCGTCAGGTTGGCTCGCAGCGGTCTGGACGGCCTGAACTTGGTGAGCTGTTCTTGATCTAGCTTGAGCATAGCCGCCAGGTGGGTGGAGACAACCTTGGGCGAGAGAGGAGGGCGTTGGGCATCGATGACTACCTTCCGCTGTTTGGCGTCCCATCTCATGTAGTTCCAGTAGAAGGCAGGGTTCTCGTCCGTGTGGTGTCGACCTCGGGAGGCAAGTGCTCCTGGTAGAGAGATAAGTGCTGATTCCTTGTCCTGGTTCGTGCTGTCATAGGCGATGTGATCGAAGCCCTGGGCTCGAGTGTGCAGCTCGTGAAGGAGACCGAGGAACAGGGCGTGGCGAACAGGCGTGCCAGGGGGGTCCTGGGGCTGGTCCGACTTCCACTGTTGCTGGATCCGTGCCAAGGAGGGAACCACACTGTTCGCTTGGTGCACCGTGGCGTAGAAGATCCATCCATGATGGTATCGCAAGGCTGTCAATTCATCCTCGTGATTCAGCAGGGCCAAGATGATGCTAGCCAAGAGGTCAGCGGTTGGTTTGACCTCCTGCTTTGATTTCTGCGGACCGTTGTGCGAGGCCCTTGGTCTGGAGCCATTACGGCGACCAGTCCTCCTGGGCCTCCTGGACGGTGAGGGCAATCGAGTCGGCGGCATTTCCTCGTCCTGCTCCAGATCCTTTTGCTGACGGCGCTGTTTGGGAGGCCTATCCCTGTCGTGAGCAGGGACCAGTTCTCTGGACGTTGAACGTTCATCAGGGCCAAATGCCCGCGCAGCCATGGATGAAGCGGCAAGATGGGGGAGGTTCTTAAAGAGCACTTGGCATAGTGCGGGGTTGTTCAGCAGCTCCTGCTGGGCTTGCTCCATAGCGCTTAGGGAGGACACGCATGGTAGCACAAGTGAAAACGCTGCCCGTTCACCTTCAGGAGGGGACCTCACACGAAGATGAATGGGACTTAACTTAAGCGTTGGAGGAGCAAAAGGTAAGCTCCTGACCCGATCTGTGCACGTTCCTCGCTCGTAGGCGAGAAGCCTGGGCTGGAGTCATCACCTACCTGCAGAGAAGGAAGCAAGGTGAAGGATCTGTAATGACCTGAGGTGGCTTCCTGCCCTATGTGAAAGAGTCCCGAGACGGATCTGTAGCGAACAAAGGATTGAGAGTGAGGCCCTGTCCATGCAGGCAGCTGTACTTCGTCCTGCAAGCCCGTGAGTCTCCAGTGCTGCTTCGCTCCGGCATTTGTGAACCTTGGCAGAGACACAAAGATATAAGGAGGTGTATACAACAGTGCCGCCTTCGAGTCATGTGGAGAGTGCCACTCGTGCACAAAAAAGGACAGTGAATAGGCTAAGATGGGCGCCGCCTGGGAGTCAGGCTGGGACAGCCTGGTCGGGTCGGTGCCTTCCGGGAAGGTTAGTAGAAGGGGGGAGAAGCCAGTTGAGTCGGGTATGTCTGCATCATAGACTCTCTTCCAGGGGGTACCTTGTAAGGAGCCATGGTGGTTAGCCAACAAAAACGTCAAGTACTCGAGTGCATCGCTTTGCCTATTAGCAAGCCTCCAGTCTGGATGACAATGCGGGAGCGATTCTAGTGCGAGAATAGAGACTGGGTGCGAGGCCCTTGCTCGAAGTTCCCGCTGGAGAGGCTGAAGGTTCGACCAGTCCACTGAGGGTTCTTCCCTCAGAGCGCTAATCATCTGCAAGACTGAAATGGCGTAGCACAAGTCATGAGGATTAATCAACTGTGGCATAGGCTGAGCTGCAGGAGGCGGTGGCGGAGGAGGGGCATCCAGGTCTGTCGGTGCTGGCTGAGGAGGTCCTGCGCCCAGCTGTGCAGCCTGGGAGGCACTCCCTGGGCGAAACCATCTCTGAAGCTGGCTTTGCTTGGACCTGGGATTGGGAGCCTGCAGGGTCCGCTGTTGGAACGTCTTTGGTTGGGGGGTAGCCTGTGTGGGAGATGCGTGTTGGTGTGATGTTGTCGTGCTCGGCCCGGGGGTAGGGACCGCAGGAGGAGACGCGCCAGCCCCAGAGGTGGGGGGCGAGAGATGTGAGAGCTGAGTGTGTTGGAGGGACGAGTGCATTCTGGAAAGAGGGGCGTCAGGGTGCAGAAAGAAGAAGAGTTGTAATTGCTGAATGACCGGGCACTGCTTCGTGTGTCGGGGGGCGCTCTCCACTTTCACTCCACAGGCAGGACAGGGTGACAGGCGGGTCAGCACATACATCTTAGAGGTGTTATTCCCCGCAGAGGCCTTATAAGAGTCCCATTCTGCCCCGTGTTTCTTTGTGAGGTGGAAGGCTATTTTTGTCGTGGAGGCTATCCACGAGTCGCAGAGCAGACAGGTCCTGGTGAGTTGCTGGCCAAGGTGGCCGGTGAGGAGCTCGAGGAAGGTCTGGGTTCCGGCCTGTTGCAGCAGTTCGGTGCGCATGCGCGAAATGAGAGGCACTGTGTCCATCTGCAAGGTAAGTTGGACCGAGGGTGCGGCAGTAGCACGGCAGTCTGACGAGGGCACGAGCTCCTGGCTGGAGGAGACCTCACTCGCCTTGGGAGGAGCTTCGTCAGCCTGAGTGGCCGCCTCAGGTCTAGAAAGCTTGAAACCAGCCTGTCGGCAGACTCTGCGCTCAACGTGCTGTTGTAGATTATGCCAGTTTTTAAATTTCACCTGGCAGTTCGAGCATTGAGGCAGGCCTCCCACGGAGTGCTTTAGGCGTGAGAATTCAAGGGGTGGCGGAACAGGAGCCGGATGCTTGACTGTCCGGTGTGTTCTCATGCCCGCCGCAGTACGAAATACCTTGCCACAGCATGTGTGCATGGGCACGTCCGGAGAAGGGTCATTGTCGGCCTCCCTGAGCAGCTTGCTGTAAGAGGCTACAATTTCCTCCGCCGTTTGCAGGGTGGAGGGAATAGTTAAGATATCCTCACATGGCCAGGCGCCGGACTGAGTGAGGAGCGAAGAGCTCGCGTTGGCCGGCGTGGATGTTGAGCAGGAGGTGACCTCACTCGCTGGGGCTGCATTCCGGCGCTTGCGGAGAAAGTCTAGGCGCTGGGCGGAGCGATCATGAAGCTGCTGAATGGGAGAGACAAGTTTCAGACGTGCAAAAAGCGCTGCTGTAGTTTCACGAGTCTTATGCACAGGGTTGTGCGTTACCGCTCGCACCTGTCTGGCATGCCATGAGCGGAGAGCCCTTGCCCGCCTACCTGAGAGACCAACGGATTCCAGGCCAAAAGTGGCCGTGGACCAGACGGTGGCTCTCCAGACAAGCAGCCTAGATGCGGTTTTTGTCCTGCGCTTATTGTGAATGAATTTGCGCACTGTCTGCTTTTTCTTCGCCGCTCTCTCTTGTCTTAAGGAATAGGTAAGATCTTCCGGGTTTGAGTAGCTGACCATGACCCCTAGATACTTGAAGGAGTCTACCAGCTCGAAGGAAGGAAGAGAGGGGAGAGGGGGAAGAACTGAGGAATTCGAAAGCAGAATTGGCCGTCTTGGCTGCTCTGGTGCATCTATATTCCAGACCGTGACCTTCCGGCCTGAGCGAAGCTCCTGTGACTTGAAGAGCTTCTTGGCCTGCTGTGCGTGGCGACCTGCCAGTTTGACCATGATGTTGCACTTGGCGTAATTCACTTCTAGTCCGGCTTCTTGCAGGTAGTGCAGTAACAGTCTAACCATGTCATGAGCCGCGTAGAGATCGGACCAGTTGTGGATGTCTCGGTGAATGACGAGGTCATCTGCGAAGCCTGTGAGGAACTGCTGTATGGGAGGGAACCCTATGTGGGTGGCCATAAGCCGGAACGCCTCTGACCAGGGAGAAGAGAGAGGGGGCCAGTTTGCAGCCTTGCTTTATACCTCTTGTGGAGGTTACTGTTTCCTGGCTTCGTCCATAGCGCAGATTATACTGGGCCTCCCTATGAAGGGATGCAACCAGCTCGACGTCTTCGGGTGAGGCTCCGTAGGTAATTAGTGAGCGCAAGAGAGCCTCTCTGCTTGTTTTGTCAAAAGCTTGAGAGAGATCTAGTGAGAAGGTGAAGCCTCCGATTAGATCCGGCTTGCCCTTCGTGCGCTTGGGAGTGCAGAATCTGTCTGGTGCTCGGGATCGAAGCATGGCACGGACGCGCCTTGCGTGGCCAATTACCCGGAGTTGGGCATCGGCGATACCGCGTCCTGGAATGTAGGCAAATTGAGGGGAGGCAAAGTGGGCCTTCTTAAAGAGGGGGTCGAGCCTTCTCCT
>CAJNDS010001198.1:0-2500 GCA_905221605.1 Symbiodinium natans | reverse complement strand
GTACAGCACCTTATAACAAGGAACCACCCTAAACCCTAAACCCTAAACCCTAAACCCTAAACCCTAAACCCTAAACCCTAAACCCTAAACCCTGTATGTACTCCAAGGTTCCCTCTTACTCCTCCAGTAAGACCTGAGGCTCCTTAAGCTTCCCTAAGGTTCCCTAGGAACCTACCCTAAACCCTAAACCCTAAACCCTAAACCCTAAACCCTAAACCCTAAACCCTAAACCCTAAACCCTAAACCCTAAACCCTAAACCCTAAACCCTAAACTGGCCCTAAACCCTACGTAACCCCACCATGAACCCCCCTCCCTTAGGGACTTCTGACTACGAAGGCCTCCTACAGGAGGTCCAGCCAGGCCCTGTGCCCCTAATCCGTCAACCCCTGCACCCCTGCACCCCTGCACCCCAAACCCAATTCCCAGAAACCCAAAGCAACCCTTCAAAAGCTGAAAACCCTCAGAAAGCCTGAAAAAACACTCAAAAAGCCAAGACACAAACCCAAAAACCCTTAAAAACAAGAACCCAAAACCCCGAAAGCTCGAAAACCTAAACCCTAAACCCGAAACCCTAAACCCTAAACCCTAAACCCTCAACCCTCAACCCTCAACCCCAAAACCAGACCCAGGCTGCCTCGAGTTCTCGGCCGTCGCACCCGAAGCGCCCAAGTCCAGCACGGGCGAGGGCAGGAGGGTATCGACCTAGGGCTCCGGGTTTATAGGGGTTGTTAGGGGGTTTAGGGCTTAGGGCTTGTGGGGTTTTTAGAGGTTTAGGGTTTAGGGCTTAGGGTTTAGGGTTTAGGGTTTAGGGTTTAGGGTTTAGGGTTTAGGGTTTAGGGTTTAGGGTTTAGGGTACTCCCTAAACCCCTAAAGCCTCAAACCCCCCGAACTCGGGGCATGGTCCGACTTGGGCTTTGCGGGAGTTGCCCGCGGGCGTTAAATGCTCAAAGTGGGTTTTGGGTTTGGGGTGTGTAGGGTTTAGGGTTTAGGGTTTCGGGTTTAGGGTTTAGGGTTAGGGGTTAGGGGTTAGGGGTTTAGGGGTTCAGGGCTTCAGGGGTTTAGGGTTCGAGCCTCAGGTTGGGCTTTGCGAGGTTTATTGGGCTTAGGCAGCGCCATGTAAGTGGGGAAAGGGGAGGGGAGGCAGGGTTTGGGGTATTCTAGATTCCAGACTGTCGATACTACCTGTACCCTAGCAAGTTCGAGCCCACCACGCTCTAAGATCTCCAAGCAAGGTATATTCCCTAAGGACTTGGCCATATTCCTGCTACGGGGATATTTCCGCGGGGAGAATAAGAGCAATACTAATTGCTTTACTTCGAAAACCCTAAACCCTAAACCCTAAACCCTAAACCCTAAACCCTAAACCCTAAACCCTAAACCCTAAACCCTAAACCCTAAACCCTAAACCCTAAACCCTAAACCCTAAACCCTAAACCCACCTTCAGGGAGTCTCTGGGGTGAAGCACTCCAGGGAGCCTCTGAATTTTTGGCATTTCAGGGAGTCTGTGGGGTTGGGCCTCTAGGAGTAGACCGGGCGAGGAGGGTTTAGGGTTTAGGGTTTAGGGTTTAGGGTTTAGGGTTTAGGGTTTAGGGTTTAGGGTTTAGGGTTTAGGGTTTAGGGTTTAGGGTCTAGGGTTTAGGGTTAGGGTCTAGGGTTTAGGGTTTAGGGTTTAGGGTTTAGGGTTTAGGGTTTAGGGTTTAGGGTTTAGGGCGTGGAGAAGAGTTGAGTTTTAAAATCTAACAACCCCACACCGAAGGTGGGGAATAAAGTGACCCTGCGACGACAGCCCAAAGTTTACATTCTTGTTCGCCAGAAAGACCTTCCAGAACAACCGTGAATTTGGTACTAAAGGAACGAAGTGAGGCAGCGAATAAGAGAATGAAGTGAGTTTACGAATGTCATGAACGAGAGAACGCAGTAAGGCCACCATTGACAAGTTACCGCACTGAAGGGCTCATGAAAAGCCCCAACAAAGAACTTGTCATAAAATGGGGGCTCTTTTTGGGTCTTTTAATGCACACCAGGCTTTTACCAAAGCTTCAGTCCTTTCCTTCTACCCGAAACCCTAAACCCTAAACCCTAAACCCTAAACCCGAAACCCTAAACCCTAAACCCTAAACCCTAAACCCTAAACCCTAAACCCTAAACCCTACACCCTACACCCTACACCCTACACCCTAAACCCTAAACCCTAAACCCTAAACCCTAAACCCTAAACCCTAAACCCTAAACCCTAAACCTTTCCTTCTACTTGAATGATGTCGACCACCCATTGGAAATGGCTGAACGCTAGGCCCTCACCACAAGTGAACGCGTCACGCTACATCCCTTACCCCATGCGTGATGTTGTGGATAGGGTCAGGGTTCCGGGCTTAGAGGTCTTGATTTCTTAGCTATGAGAGCTTAGGGAGAGACAAGGGGGCCCTACGCACCACTTTTTGCCCGCGTCGCACCATTACAGCGTCAACCGTCGCATTTCAGTTGGTCCACATGAGCCA
>CAJNDS010001197.1:27500-29246 GCA_905221605.1 Symbiodinium natans | reverse complement strand
TTCATGGCCCAAATTCCACCCCTCAAACCCTAAACCCTAAACCCTAAGCCCTAAGCCCTAAGCCCTAAGCCCTAAACCCTAAACCCTAAACCCTAAACCCTAAACCCTAAACCCTAAACCCTAAACCCTAAACCCTAAACCCTAAACCCTAAACCCTAAACCCTAAACCCTAAACCCTAAACCCTAAACTATAGGGGGTATGTCAACCCTCCCCCTGCCTCACCGCACTCCAGGTACTTCTTCGGCACGCCCGCCATGCTCAAGGGCCTGGGAGTCGCCAGGGAGCTCAGGCGGTCGTCCGAAACCCTAAACCCTAAACCCTAAACCCCAAACCCCAAACCCCAAACCCCAAACCCTAAACCCTAAACCCTAAACCCTAAACCCTAAACCCTAAGCACTCTCCAGGCCGGACGCCACCATCTACGTCCGCATCCCGCCAGCCGACTGTTGCTGTTGTTCTGCAGGGTTGGGGGCTTTCGGGCAAAAGGGTTAGGGTTTAAGGGGTTTAGGTTAAAAGTTTAGGGTTTATAGGGTTTTCGGATTGAGTTTAGGGTTTAGGGCTTAGGGATTTAGGGGCTAGGCGTCTGCGGATTTAAGATTTTTTATGGGTTTAGGGGTGTAGGATAAGGGGTTTAGGGTTTAAGGGTGTAGGGTGTAGGGTTTAGGGGCTTTTGTGGGTCTGGGGATGACATCGGAACAGATGGGAACCCACCTAGGGCTTGCGGCTTCGAACTGCGGCACTGGGATTGTGCTAGAGGCTACTAAAGGCCTGAATCGCTTAAATCCTAGAAAATTCCTAAACGCCTTAAACCAGATTAGGGTTTGGGGTTTAGGGTATAGGGCGAGAGTTGTAAAGGACTATGGCTAGTCACCACTTCTGAATGATGGTTCAGACTGCTGATTTCTGGTCACGATTCTTGGTCTTGGTTGTTGCTTTATGCATGCCTTATTCCTTTGTTGGCTTTTTTTGGGTGGGTGGCTTGTCTTTCACAGGCTTCGGCCTCGGTTCTGGGTTTAGGTTTTTAGTTTTTTTTTTTTTTTTTTTCTTTTTGTTCGGCTTTTTAGGCTTGGTAGGGTGTTGAGGCTCTTTCGGGTGTTTAGGGTTTTTAGGGTTCTTAGGGTTCTTAGGGCTGTTAAGGTTTTAGGGTTTTTGGGGTTTATATGCTTTCAGACTTTTGGGTTTAGGCTGTAAGGTTTAGTGTTTCATTGTATAACCTTCCTAGCCAGATGTGCCGTAGACTTGGAGCATGTTCTAGGTTAAGGCCTTGCGACTCGGACGATGCAAGCGTCCCAAATGCCAAAATGGGACTCTAGTTTAGAAATCCTAAACCCTAAACCCCACACCCTAAACCCCAAACCCTTAAACCCCAACCCTAAACCCTAAAACCTAAACCCTAAACCCTCAAACCTAAACCCTAAACCCCAAATCCTACTAAACCCTAAACCCCAAATCCTAAACCCTAAACACCTCCCGCCCCCCCCCTCCCCTTCCTTCCCGCCCTCCGCAGAGGCATCCGTGGCTTGGTGGCCTGGGCTGCGCTGTGCCAAAGCGTGGCGCTGAGTGGGCTGCTGGCAGCCAAGGAGGGGCCGGAAGCAGCGGTCTAGGGTTTAGGGTTTGGGGTTTAGGGTTTAGGGTTTAGGGTTTAGAGTTTAGGGTTTAGGGTTTAGGGTTTGGGGTTTGGGGTTTAGGGTTTAGGGTTTAGAGTTTAGGGTTTAGGGTTCAGGGTTTGGGGTTTAGGGTTTAGG
>CAJNDS010001197.1:20000-22500 GCA_905221605.1 Symbiodinium natans | reverse complement strand
TCTGACATGTGCTTTCTGCAGGTTATCTTCTGAGTTTTGGCAGTCGTAGCCCCTCTCGACCTTTGTTCGCTCATGAAACGACCCGCCTCTTGCATTGCTCCGCCCGCCTCTTCGCAGCCTCGCAAGAAGCCGACGACCATCTCTCTGCAAGAGGGCACGATCGACTCTGCTCAGGAGGGCCCGACCGACTCTGAGCAACAGGGCACGACCCACTCTGCGCAGGAGGGGTCTCATTCTGATGGCTCTTCCAGTTCTGAGCTCCTTGAGGAAGTGAGGCTCCATGCACCAGCTCTTTTCATCCCTATCTGGCACGCTCTGAGCCCAGCTCAACAAGCTTGGCTCAGAGATGCCGACAGGGCACTCTCTGCTGTGAACGCAATTCTCGATGCATGAGAAGGCCAACTCTCCGACTTGCCAAGCTCTGAGCCCAAAAAGAATATCTTCGGTGTCGAGTGCTCTCTTGCACTCTTGTGCCTGGCCATTCCTCTGCACTGCTAGTAAATTAATTACTGGGAGTACGACTACTACTACTCCCTATTACTACTACTACTACTACTACTACTACTACTACTACTACTACTACTACTACTACTACTACTACTACTACTACTACTACTACTACTACTACTACTACTACTACTACTACTACTACTACTACTACTACTACTAACTACTACTACTACTACTACTACTACTACTACTACTACTACTACTACTACTACTACTACTACTACTACTACTACTACTACTACTACTACAACCTCTGAGAAGTGCTTTTCGCAGTCATGTGCTCGAAGCTTTTGGAAGCCTTGTGAGCTCTGCAACTCTGCTCGAAGCTTTTGATGCTCAGCAGTCGTAGGCTTTCGGCACGCCTCAACGAAATCGCAGAGCCATGAAGAAGCCCGCCTCTGCAATGAAGAAGTCTCGACCCGCCTCTTCGTGTTCTTCTTCTTCTACGAAAGTGCCCGCTCGGAAGGCTCCATTTGCGAAAGCTCTGTTGCACAAGAAACCCTCTTTCAAAGCGCAGTCTTTGGACCACGCTGAGAGTGAAGCGGTCTCTGAGTTGGACGGTGCCTCCGTTTGCTCTGCTTCCACCTCTACAACCTTGATCTTGGGTGGTGGGGCCACGCAGAAGAGGAGCTCTGAGTGCTGTGTGAAAAAGAGCTCGGAGGGCTCTGACAAGAAGAGCTCGGATTCGTAAGCTGCGACTCGTGGGCCAGCATCTCTGAGCAGAAACTGCCACGCGCTGAGTCTGGCTGTTTCTCATGTGCAAACAAGGCAAAAAGGATCTCGGAAGCTGTGATCTAACAAAACTTGTAGCCTAGTGGCTAAGGCGGCATCTCTGAAGACCGGTTGGTACACGGCTCGAATCCCCCCCCCAACATTTCATGGGTGGGCAAACTACTCGCTTTTTGGGCTCTGATTGATGAGATCCTCCAGCTCGTGTTTTTCCTTTTGGGCTGCCTGATGGCAGCTGTCGGTCACTCCTCTGATGAGGACCAGCCCTCCCATGAAGCTCACCCGCTTCTGTGAGCTCTTCTTGTGGTCTTGGGGCAGCAGTGGTGGCAGCCAGCTCTTCAAGCTCTCCGAGTAAAGCTCCAGGACCAAATCTTGTTGCTATGTTTTGCACAAATATCAGTCTTGCCAGGTCTTTTTCTTTCCACTTCTTTTATTTGGATTCAGCAACAAGGACTATTACAATTGCTGTAGTAGTAGTAGTAGAAGAAGTTGTAGTAGTAGTAGTAGTAGTAGTAGTAGTAGTAGTAGTAGTAGTAGTAGTAGTAGTAGTAGTAGTAGTAGTAGTACTAGTAGTAGTCGTAGTAGCAGGAGTAGTAGTAGTAGTAGTTAGTAGTAGTTAGTAGTAGTAGTAGTAGTAGTAGTAGTAGTAGTAGTAGTAGTAGTAGTAGTAGTAGTAGTAGTAGTAGTAATTAGTGGGGGGGTCTGGGTCTGAGGGGGGTCTGGGTCTGGGGGGGTCGGGCTGAAAGCTGATCGTGGAGTTCATGGTTAAACTCACGCCCTTCAAAGCTGATGGTCCTGGGTTCAAAGCCCGGAGCGATCATGACCTCCACGATCAGCTTCTTGCTCCCCGGTGCATCCCACATTGGGCTCGGTCTGGATTGCTGTCAGTAAGTAGCCAAAGAGGATTGCTGATGGAAGAGAGTCCCAGACCGGCATCGCCTGAGCCTGGAGCCGGTTCAAGAGATCGGCAAAATGAAGCTGGGCTGCCCCACATTGGGCTCGGTCTGGATTGCTGTCAGTAAGTAGCCAAAGAGGCTTGCTGATGGAAGAGAGTCCCAGACCGGCATCGCCCCGTTCGCCGGACTTTATTAATGTCACCCTTTATTATTACGATTTCGAGGCCTCGTGGGGAGTAGCCTTGGCGGATTTGTTCGGGAGCTGTTTTTTAGAAGGATTTTAAGAAGAAATCGATGCTTTTCGGTCAGCCACGAAGATCAGGATTTCTGAGCCTGGAGCCGGTTCAAGAGATCGGCAAAATGAA
>CAJNDS010001197.1:0-15000 GCA_905221605.1 Symbiodinium natans | reverse complement strand
TCATCTTCAAATGGAGTCAGGAAGAGCTCGCAAAGGTCTCTGTCGTGGCTCTGCATCAGAGAGATGCCTTTGCGGGGGCCTGGACGACCTCTGCCACAGAGTCCCTCTACGCGAGCAACCACCTGCAGTGCCTCTTGGCACCCAAGCTAACTGCCTCTCTGCAGTTAACTGACACGGACTATGCTCGGTCGTTCAAAGCTCTCTGCAGAGCCGAGATGGAGTCTTTCAGGAGCTCGGGACAGCAGGCTCTTCTTGCTCAGGGCTCTCGTGAACCCTGGCAGGCTTCGCCTCTCGACATGGTGAAGGCCATTGTCTCTGCTCAGACAACTCTTCGGCAAAGGAACGAGAAGAACTCTTGGGTGGTGGCAGGACTCCGCCGCAACGGCATCCTCGCCTACAAGGCTTCTCTCGCCGAGCAGAAACTCGTTCCCCTCTCCTCTGAGGAAGTCGGAGGTGTCCAAATGGGCTTCTCGACCTTTTTTGTTGGTTCATCAACCCTTTCTCTTTTCATTAAACATCTTGAGGTTGAACTCTTTCATTGCTTTTGGATTCGCAGAGGCTCTGAGCGGATCGATGTCTCTTGGCTGAGAGATCGCTTTCTCTGGGTGGACAAGAATCTTGTTCCTCTGAAGCCAGACTTCAGCCTCATCACGGCCTCTAAAGAGCTGGCTGACCTCTACGAGTGGGACTTTCACAATCCCGCCTCTGCGCCAGAGGAGGACAAAGCTCTGATGGACATCTCGGAACTGCCCTCTGAGCTGCAGCTGCCATGCATTGAAAGTGGGCTCTTGCGCCTTCCTCTCGAACTGCAGCTTGCAGCTCAACGCCGCTCTATCTCGACACCTGTCTCTGTGAAGGACAAGAAAGCCTCTAGGAGGTACGCGAAGATGGTGAAGTCTCTGGCAAAGAAACGAGTCTCTGCCAAGCTTCGCAAGGCTTTGAGAGACAAGCTGAAGACGCAGTCTCTCGGCCAGACTCTAGGCAAGCTCGTGCCTCGTGCGGGCGAGGCCTCTGAAGCCATCTCTCAAAAGAAAAAGAAGCTCCAGAAGCTCAAGGTCAAGAAGACCGCTGACGGCAAGGCTCTCATGAAGGCTCTCACGATGAATGCTGCCGAGGCTCTGGCGCTCCAAAACTCCGACGTCGAAGCTGAAGAGGCCACTCTGGCAGAAGTCACGAAAGGACAGCCCCCCCGCCCCCGCCCGGGCTTTTTTTTAAACCTTACTAAGTGAAGACTTAATTTCTCCTGTTCCTTTTTCTTTGCAAGAAAGGACCTCTGGCGGGCCGGGTCTGTCGGGTCTTGCAGCTCGGCGTCCACTGTGGCAAGGAGGCGACCTGCTCTCACCACAACCTCAGCAAAGGCACGGTGACTCTCCCGTGTCTGGGCGACAGCATGGCGACTTTGACATTGCCTGACTCTCTGGTTGTGGAGAAGGAGGCCTCTTGGCTGAAGCCTCTGTCCTGGAAGCACATGCGGCTCTCTCGTGAACTCAAGCAGAGGGTCCTCCACTCTTGCGGAGGCTCCCAGCTCTTTCTCGAGGAGAGTGTCTACGGGCCGGAGCCGATTGAGCTCTTGAAGACTCCGCCTCAGATGCTGCTGGACCAACACATCCTCTATGGTTTCGAGCTCCTCCGATGGCATTTCAGCCAGGGCTCTGAGAATTTCTTCTTTGAGCAAGGCATTCGCATCATGGACCCCAAGCTTTCTCTCCAGTACATCACGAAGGAGTGCTTTGATGTCTCTATCGTGGAAAACGCCTTGAAACGCGAGGGTGAGCTCTTCAAGACGCTCTTCGTGCCTGTCTGGGGCCAGGGTGATGGCCCAAAGCATTGGACTCTGCTGCACTTGGACCAGGAGTCTGATGAGGTTCGTATCAAGTACTACGACTCTCTGAACGATGAGGAGCCGCGCCCTTGCTGCGCTGCGAATGCCCAGGTTCTGTTGGACTTCCTCTTCCCCGGCAAGACTTTGCCCCAACGTGAAGACTCTCAGAGGCAGAAATCTGACGAGTGTGGCTTCTATGTCCTGGCCCACATCTTCGAGGTGGTAGCTCTCAAGCGAGGGGAAGGCCCCGCGAGCAGGGGCTGGAGCTCTGTGATCGTCATGGATCTCATGAACTTCCTCAGAACATGGCTCGGGCAGCTCTCTGGCGAACAAGACAAGCTCCAGAACGAGCAGGCCAGCAGGCCCCAAACCCCCCTAATGAAACCCTAACTAAGCCCTAATTAGGGTTTAGGTCTTTAGGATTTCGGGCTTCTTTGGGTGTTCTCTGGCCCCAGGCCTCTCGCTTGAAGTCTCTGGAGAAGAGCCGACTCAAGAACCTCAAGGTCTCTCAAGAGCTTGCCAAGAAGGCCTCTGTCGCAGCAGAAGCAGCCTCTCAGGCAGCGAAACTCGCTGCCAAGGTTTTGTCTCTAGGCAAGGAACCTGAGCTCTCTGATCTTCCTAAGGAACATCAGGACAAGATTTCTCAAATTAGACTCTTTGGCTGCTCCGTCTGCAGTCGTTGCAGATGGGTCTCTGGCTGCCTCTCTTGCGACGGCCCCAAGGCCGAGCGTTATTACCTCAACCAGTTAAGGCACTCTCTAGGACTGCCTCTGCTGAAGTGAAGCACTCTCAGCTGTGTGGTCTCGGCCTCGAGTGAAAAGAGGAGTACTCTCGGAAGCACATTTGGGAAATTCTCCCGGAAAAGTTTCCACTATTACCACCCGTTTTTTGATTACGACCCCCCTCAAAATGGGGTTTAGGGTTCGGGGCAGCCTAACATAATGGAAACTGTTCATGAAACAAACTTTTGGGCAAAAATCCCGGCCGGAAAAGTTGCCACTATTGACACCCGGATTATAAAGGTGACCCTAACATTAGGGCTTAGGGTTTAGAGTTTAGGGTTTGGGGTTTGGGGTTTGGGGTTTCGGGTTCGGGGTTTGGGGTTTCGGGTTTAGGGCCACCTATAATATACACAGCCGTGGATTAAGGTACTTGCAGCCCTACTTGACAAGTGGGCAAAGAAAAACCTAAAGCCCTGAACGCCACAACTCCAAAGAACAAAGCCACCCAATTCCCTTAACTGCACCGTAAAAGCCTGAACCTTGAACATTTAACCCTAACTCCGCCGTAAACGCTTGAATGCCTGAACCCCAAGACCCCAACACAAACCAATTAATAGCCTATAAACCCAAAACCCTAAACCCTAATCCCTACACCCTACACCCTAAACCCTAAACCCTATACCCTAAACGCCCGGAAGCCCAACTACCTTCCAACCCTCAGCAACCCTAACAACCTAAACCCTAGAACCTGAAGCCTCTGAAGGAACTACCTAAACCATAAACCCAAAACCCAAAACCCAGAACCCAAAACCCAAAACCCTAAACCCTAAACCCTAAACCCTAAACCCTAAACCCTAACCCTAAACCCTGAACCCTGAACCCTGAACCCTGAACCCTGAACCCTAAGCCCTAAGCCCTAAACCCTAAACCCTAAGCCCTAAACCCTAAACCCTAACCCTGAACCCTGCACCCTCTCAAGGAATGGGCTGTCCCCAAAGTTGGGCCTCCCCAAGACTGCCGATCTCGCGCCGCTGTTGGAGCCTCTCTGCTTGACAGGGGGTTTAGGGTTTAGGGTTTAGGGTTTAGGGTTTTGGGGTTTTAGGGTTTTAGGGTTTTTGGGTTTTAGGGTTTTAGGGTTTTAAGCTTTTAGGGTTTAGGGGTTAGGGTGTAGGGTTTAGGGTTTAGGGTTCTAGGGTTTCAGGGTTTTTGGTTTTAGGGTTTATAGGGTTATAGGATTTTGGGGTTATAGGGTTGCAGGGTTTAGGGTTTTTGGGGTTTTAGGGGTTTAGGGGTTTAAGGTTTTAGGGTTTAGGGTTTATAGGGTTTATAGGGTTTATAGGGTTTATAGGGTTTATAGGGTTTATAGGGTTTATAGGGTTTATAGGGTTTATAGGGTTTATAGGGATTAAAGGGTTGAAAGGGTTTATAGGGTTTATAGGGTTTATAGGGTTTATAGGGTTTGTAGGGTTTGTAGGGTTTATAGAGTTTATAGGGTCTAGGGTTTACGCTAAGTTTTGAGGGGCTAAGAGCTTCGGGTTTAGAGCTTCGGAGGGGCCGCACTAGCAAAGAGAAGGATCTAACGAAGCAGCAGCCGCAGCAGCATCAGCAAACAGTAATATCCACATGGTCAGTTCTCTAAGTTGTGGAGTAGAGCCGGGACAAGCTCGAGTTCAGGGCGGCCCCTTTTGGCGTACCCTAAATAAGATTTTGGGGTACCCTAAATTACAGGGGCCGCCTTGTAATAAGGAACCCCCCCCCCCCCCCCAAACGGACGATCATTTCGAGCAACCACCATGTTGAAATGGGATGAGCATGCCTTCCTTTGCCTGTGGTTTAGGGTTTAGGGTTTAGGGTTTAGGGTTTAGGGTTTAGGGTTTCTTTGCCAGTGCTGTCTTCCCTCCCAAGAAGCACAGCTCGATGTGATCTGCTCAGCCTTAGAGTCCTCTGTGTTGTCCATAAACTTGCGCCCGCGCAGTGAACGCTGACATCGCTATCCATGCCGCTTCCGTTCCCGGGCCTCGAGCACATCAGAGACGATGATCTGTTCCTTTGCCTCAATTTTGTCATGGTCGGCTACATTGCGCTCATCTTCTTCCCCGGCTGGCGGTACACCAAGACCGTGACCTTCTCATGCGTGGTGATGTATTCAGCTCTGTACTTTGCCCTCCTTGGTAAAATTGCCAAAGACGCATTGCCACCGCCTCCAATTGTACGCCTCCCTCCGGGCAGTGGTTTCTCGTCGCTGGACGAGGCACCGCTATACCATTCGTACATTGTTAGTGTTTATTGCGTAGTACTAGGAGGTCCGACGACGACGACGAGGAGGACGAGGAGGAGGAGGAGGAGGAGGAGGAGGAGGAGGAGGAGGAGGAGGAGGAGGAGGAGGAGGAGGAGGAGGACGAGGACGAGGACGAGGACGAGGACGAGGACGAGGACGAGGACGAGGACGAGGACGAGGACGAGGACGAGGACGAGGACGACGAGGAGGAGGAGGAGGAGGAGGAGGAGGAGGAGGAGGAGGAGGAGGAGGAGGAGGAGGAGGAGGAGGAGGAGGAGGAGGAGGAGTTTGTTGTTGCCGTTGCTGCTGTTGTTGTAGTTGTTCTATTTTTTGGTGGCAGTAATGACTAGTAGTCGGAGAAACCAGAAGGAGTACTTGGAGTAGTAGGACTAAGGACGGGGAGTAGGGGAACTTGGGGAGCAGGAGAGGACGAATCCCCTCCCCGTAATAACAACCCCCCCCCCTTAAAACCCACCCCCCTATACTATAATACATCTATACTGGGAGTATTTAATATTCGGGGTTTAATATTTCCGGGAATGGATGAATAGCCTCTTCTTCGCAGGTGGTGGCGCTGTTCTCGCACCGGGGTGTCATGTTCGCGGGATGGACCCACTACATCGCTTTCGACCTGTTCATGGCACGCCATATCGTGCTGGAGAGCCGGGAGGTAGGCATCCCGCACTGGAGCATTGCTCCCCTGGTTGTGGTGACCCTTTTCGCTGGGCCGGCGGGCGTGTGCCTTTACGTCCTGACCAAAGCCGCCTGGGACTTCTTCGTGCCAGGGCGCGAGGCTCGTGCGCTGTGGACCGCGCGGCGGGGCGTGCTGGTTCTGCTGTACGTGGCGACCACGGGCCTGAGCGCCATGATGGTGGGTTGGGTTCTGGTCTTCCCTGGGAGCTGGATGGGTGGGCGTTGGAAACTTCATGATGACTGGATCGAGGAGTCGTTTGACAAGTACGCAGCCGTCTTTCCGACGCCCAAGAGCCTGATCACCAAATATCAGCACCACCCGAGCGTCCAGCTCACGCACATCCTGCCGGCAGCCTTCTGGGCTTTGCTCGTGCCTATTCAGATCCACCCGGATGTACGCCGCCGCTACCGCAGGGCGCACCGGTGGCTGGGCAGGCTGTTCGTGGCGCTTTCCTTGGCCGTCTTCGCAGGGCTGCTCATCATCGACGCGCGGGGCCTTGTCTTCATTCTGAGCGACTTCCCGACCATCGAGCCGCACGCGCACATGTCAAAGATCGGCTTGCAGTGGCTCGATCACATGGCCCTTTTTCGTGGCATCGGCCTCTACTTCCTTCTTTCCATCCTGCTGGCCGTGCAGCGCGCACGGGCCAAGGACTTTGCTGGCCACCAGCGTTGGATATTCCGTCATATCGGTTCAGGTCTCTGGGTAGCTGTGCAGCGCATCTACGTGGGCGTGATGATGACCGAAGCCAATACCCCAGAGGACCAGAAGGCAAACTTCGCAGATGGGGCGACCCTGGGTGCAGCCTTGACCATCGTGACAGCAGAGGTCGCCATCCAGCTTGTGGCCTGGGGGAAAGCGTCCCCCAGCTCTAAGAAGACATCTTGAGAGGCGCTCTTCAAGGACGGACTTTGGCGCGCGCGTTTCCGAGCTTCGCTGCGCGGACAAGCAAACACGTGGCGTTTTGAAGTGCTGCGACTGACTGCCACTACCCACCCCGGCAACTCCACTCCCACGCCACCCCCACCCCCACCCCCAAGTCAACCTTGGACAGTGTGCGCGGTTTGCCGCTATGTGATCCCAGATTTGGTCCCCAAATCCCTTAGCACCTCACAACTTGCTCACAACACCCTCACAACACCTGCACAACACCTTCACAACACCCTCTCAACACCCTCAAGGCACCCTCACAACGCCCTCGCGACACCTTCACAACACCCTCGCAACACCCGCACAGCACGCTCACAACACCCGCACAACACCCTCAACCCCAACCTGAAGAGATCCGAAGGGTGTTGTGCTCTCAGGTATGCGCGCCCTCTGGCGGTGGTGATCTCTTTTCGGTGACCCCTCTGGCAAAGACGGGTTCGTGGGCTTAGAGGCTTGTGGATTCAGAGCCCGATAAGGGCTCAGGGTTGCGCGTTCAGGGTTCAGGTTTAGGGTTGGGAGGTTTGGGGTTTTGGGGGTTCGTTACACTTGAAGCGGACCCAACAGCACATGGCCACGCAATTCTTGCCCCAAGTTAACAATCACCCCTAAACCCCAAACCCGACAGCCTAAACCCTAAACCCTAAACCCTAAACCCTAAACCCTAACCCAAAACCCTAAACCCTAAACCCTGCAACCAAGAAGGGACTTTGCTTTCGAATGCCTGCCCATCTGCCATCCGCATACATTCACATGTGCAATTTCTCTGTCTCATCTCGCTCACGCTTTTGCTTCAGCTTATTCCCCTAGAGCCCGCCGCACATATTCGCTAAATATAGTCCCTATATACTTCAGTAGCCCCCAAATCCCTAAACCCTAAACCCTAAACTCGAAACCCCCAAGTACCCCCCCCCCCCCCTAAGGTCCCTTGTAAGGGCCCCTCCTTTAGGCCCTTTCTTGCAATTCAGGTTTCTGAGCATCACCTGGATGGCAAAGACCGCAGGCAGAAGGGTTTTAGGGTTTTAGGGTTCAAGGTTTAGGGTTTAGTATTTAGAGTTCAGGGTTTAGGGTTTGGGGTGACTCTGAAGCATAGACACCAATCCTATAGGCCCATACAACCTTAAATCTTTAACTCAATCGCTGAACCCATTCGCAGGAATTTTCTGGCGGCAGACAGCCTGTGGCTTTTGTGTCTCCATGATAACACGGCCGCTTAAATCTACATATATATATATATATATGCATATGCTATATGTACATATATATATATATGCACATTATATATATATATATATATATATATATATATAACTTAGCCCTAAACCTCAAAATCTAAACGACATTATGATGTGGCCCTTTGATTCCAACAAAGCATCTCAGTACGACTCCTCCACCACCACCCCCGCCCCCCACCCTGCCACCCCACCCAAGACAAGGAAGACACGCTTGAAAGGGTACTAGCCCGAAGCCCTAAGCCCTAAGCCTTAACCCGAAATCCCTAAGCCCTAAGCCCTAAAACCCTAAAACCCTAAAACCCTAAAACCCTAAAACCCTAAAACCCTAAAACCCTAAAACCCTAAAACCCTAAAACCCTAAACCCTAAACCCTAAACCCTAAACCCTAAGCCCTATAGACGCAGTGGCAGGGACCATGGGCACGGCGTCCATTGCGGGCTACCAGGCCCTGGGGAAGCATCTGTCTCTGGGTGAAAGTGTCCAGATGGCTGCCGAAATTCCCCCAAACCCCTAAACCCCTCAAGCCCCCTATGTTTTGAGTGTGGCCCTTCCCCAAACCCCTAAAGCCCTAAAGCCCTAAGTTCAGAGGTTTTAGGGTGTGGCCCTTCCCCAAACCCCTAGACCTCTAGACCCTAGACCCCTAGACCCCTAGACCCCTAGACCCCTAGACCCCTAGACCCCTAGACCCCTAGACCCCTAGACCCCTAGACCCCTAGACCCCTAGACCCCTAGACGCCTAGACCCCTAAACCCCTAAACCCCTAAACCCCTAAACCCCTAAACCCCTAAACCCCTAAACGCCTAAACCCCTAAACCCTAAACCCTAAACCCCTAACCCCTTAACCCTAGCGTTTTCGGGTGTGGCCCTGGGCCCCGGCAAGGTCTTGGCGAACCTGGTGGTCCTCTTCGGCCTCTTCGGCGAGCCGCTGTCCCAAACCGCGCAGACGATGCTGCCTCTTGGATTGAGGGTTCAGGGTTTAGGGTTTAGGGTTTAGGGTTTAGGGTTTAGGGTTTAGGGTTTAGGGTTTAGGGTGAAACTACAAGAAGGAGCCTGAAAGTTCAACCTTGTAGGAGGGGTTTCAGAAGTCAGCCAAGGCCGGAGCTGCTGGAGGGCGGCCCAGATCGCCAAGCACAGGCCACCGGGGCTGCCAGTTTAGGGGTTTGGGGGTTTAGGGGTTTAGGGGTCTGGGGGTTTCGGGTTTAGGGTTTAGGGTTTAGGGTTTGGGGTTTGGGGTTTGGGGTTTGGGGTTTGGGGTTGTAGGAGGGGGTGTAGGGTTGCGAGTTTCAGGTTAAAGGGATACTTCAGGCTCCTACGTAGTACTTTTTGGGACAGGATACCAGAATTCCCTCGAACTAACCCAAAAAGGAACTACGATAGAGCCTTCGAGCAACAAAAAGGAGTTCGGGTTTTTGGGCTTGTCTGTGGTGGAATATGTGTACAGTAATCCCTATATATATATATATACCTTATATAGCCCAGTAGCCCCCAAATACCCCTAACTAGCCCGAAGGTCCCTTATACGGGTCCCCCCTTTAGTCCCTTGAAAAAGAGCACAAAACCCTAGCCCCAAACCCTAAACCCTAAACCCTAAACCCTAAACCCTAAACCCTAAAACCCTGAGCCCTAAACCCTAATTGTAAACGCTTGCGCGCGCCGCCTCGGCAGCCGGGCCGGCCCAGGACAGGAAAGGAGGAAAGAGGGAGGAAGGGCAGAGAGCGGGTGGGGGTGGGTGGGGGGGAAGGGTGGGGGTGGGTTGGGGGGGGTTGGGGTGTGGGTGGGGGGTGGGGGGGGGTGTGGGGTGGGGGGGGGGGGGGGGGGGGGGGGGGGGGGGGGGGGGGGGGGGGGGTGGGTGTTTTTGCGGCACTCCCCTGTAGGAGGCACCGACAGGCGGGACCCTCCACGGCATCGGTTTGCAGCTCCTCCAAGCGGTTGGGGGGGGTCCCACAGGGCGGGGGGGGCGGGGGGGGGGGGTGGGGGGGGGGGGGGGGGGGGGGTGGCGTCATGGGGGGAAGGGTTGGGTTAGGGGGAAGGAGGTCTGCTTGTTCCAGACGCTTCTCGGCAGGAAGCCGAGGCGAATTAAACCCTAAACCCTAAACCCTATACCCAAACCCGAGCCTTCTTTGTGGAAGTACCGTCCCGGGGGGACAAACAAGAACAGACCACCCACCACAGCGCAAGCTTCAAATCCCTCCATTTGTGAGAAGATTCCTTTCCTACTTTGTTTGGGTAAACTTTTAAAAATGCATCTCGCTACATCCCTAGGGCCTCTATAAACCCTAAACTCTACGGCTTAACATGGGCTAAGGTTTTGAGGTTGAGGTTCTTGGGTTGAGGTTTGCTGGCAAGAAGGCTTCAATTCCTGCAATGCGCAACCCTAAGCCCTAAACCCTAAGCCCTAAACCCTGAGCCCTACAGCCTAAGCCCTAAACCCTAACCCCTAAGCCCTAAGCCCTAAACCCTAAACCCTAAACCCTAAACCCTACACCCTAAACCCCTAAACCCTAAACCCCTAAACCCCTAAACCCCTAAACCCTAAACCCTAAACCCTAAACCCTACACCTAAACCCCAACACCTTGCAGGCTCGGAAGCTCCTGCGGAACCTGGCAGTGGCCCAGCAGCATTGCAGCAGCCGGTCAGCTGAGGGTTTCGGGTTTAGGGTTTCGGGTTTTGGGTTTTGGGTTTAGGGTTCGGGGTTTAGGGTTTGGGGTTTAGGGTTTAGGGTTTAGGTTTTGGGGTTTTGGGTTTCGGGTTTGGGGTTCAGGGTTGGGGGTGTGGGTGGTGTAAGAAGTGGAAACCCGGAAACGCCCTTCTTCTCTTTTGTATTTTGTTGCTGCTTGTTTTCTTGGGGGAAGTTGTGACGAACCAGAGAATTGAAGCCATTTCAGCCTAACCCCCTAAACCCTACACCCTAAACCCTAGCGGCCCTAGCCGTCAACCCTAAACCCCAAACCCCAATCCCTAAATCCCAATCCCTAAACCCTAGCCCTAAACCCTAGACCCCAAACCCCAAACCCTCCCCATAACCCTAAACGACCCCGACGCCAAACACCAGGGGTTGGCCCTGGCCGTCTCCGCTTCTGTCGGAGGCCCGCGCCTTCGGGTTTAGGGTTCAGGGTTTAGGGTTTAGGGTTTAGGGTTTAGGGTTTAAGGTTTAGGGTTTAGGGTTTAGGGCTGCTTAGGGCTTATGGCTGAGGGCTGAGGGCTGAGGGCTGAGGGCTGAGGGCTTAGGGCTTAGGGCTTAGGGTTCTGCATCTCAAGTCCAAGCATGCACCAGTCGGCAATTTATCGAGCATTAGAAAACTACCCACCCGCCCAGAGAATTCCACAACATCCAGAAAAATGTCATTACATTAGATTCCTCAAGCCAGCGTTAATCCTACCCATCTTCAAAGAGCCCAAGTCCCAGTCCCCGATTGACCACAAATTGGTTCAACACCGGTCCTGATGGACCAGAGTTTGCCCAACACCGGTGCCGATCGACCACAAATTGGTTCAACATGTAAATACAAAATACATTCATTTCTGTACATGCATATATATATATATATATATATATATACATGGAGGAAAGAGAGGGTTTAGGGTTTAAGATTTAGGATTTGAGCCGGTTTAAGGTTTAGGATTTGAGTAGGGGGATGTCTCTTTGAGGCGTTTGCAGGTTTAGAGCTTCACGTCCAACTCGCGCCGGCAAGGCACACGCACCAGTTTCTTGCGCCTGCACTTAGCAACTGCATCCCTAAACCCTAAACCCTAAACCCTAAACCCTAAACCCTAAACCCTAAACCCTAAACCCTAAACCCTAAACCCTAAACCCTAGACCCTAGACCCTAAACCCTAAACCCTAGACCCTAGACCCTAAACCCTAAACCCTAAACCCTCAACCCTCAACCCTAAACCTGCATGTGCCCTGCCTGTGAACTCCGCTGGGCCAGCTTGGTCTTGCTGGAGCCCCATACCCTATACATGGACTCAAGGGAGCTCCACATTGAGGTGTTTTACTAATGGAACATGCTGGAAGTTTCTGTGCTTTGATTTTGGTGGGAGGTGGCTTGTTGGAACTACCCGACATTCAGAGGAAGTCATCCGGACCGACGCAAGTCCGATCGGTCCTCAGACTCAACAACACCCAAACCCAACCCGAGAATAAGAGAAACTAAACCCTAAACCCTAGACCCTAGACCCTAGACCCTAAACCCTAAACCCTAAACCCTAAACCCTAAACCCTAAACCCTAAACCCTAAACCCTAAACCCTAAACCCTAAACCCTAAACCCTAAACCCTAAACCCTAAACCCTAAACCCCTAGCCCTGAAACCCTATAGGCACCGTGCTCGATGGGAGGCCTGGCCTTTCTTGCGTTGCAAGCGGCCGGTGGGGTGTTCAGCCGAGACCCGCAGGCCAGCAAACGCCCAAAGCCCTAGGGTTCAGGTTTAGGGTTCAGGGTTCAGGGTTTAGAGTTTAGGGTTTAGGGTTTAGGGTTCAGGGTTTAGGGCTCAGGTTTAGGGGTTTAGGGTTTCGGATTTAGGGTTGAGGAACTCGCAGACCTGCTTCCCTGAACATTCCAAAGCACATGTGGAAACATGGGCTCATGGGTTCACTTTCTAAGCCCTAAACCCTAAACCCTAAACCCTAAACCCTAAACCCTAAACCCTAAGCCCTAAGCCCTAAACCCTAAACCCTAGACCCTAGACCCTAAACCCTAAACCCTAAACCCTAAACCCTAAACCCTAAACCCGAAACCCGAAACCCTAAACCCTAAACCCTAAACCCTAAACCCAGACCACGCTTGGCACAGCCACTTGCATCCCGAGGTAACCCAGACACGTCTGAATCCCTCACTTATAAGCCCCTTCAGTGCCATAGTATGGTTACAGGTACAGCTATAAGTACGGTTAGAATTGGTTAATAAGTACCATGAAGCTCCAAGTGCGATCCGCGGGACCGTTGTCAATCGCCAACCATGGCAGCTGACATAGTTGTTATGATAGACCCACAATCCTGAACCCCCCGGGTCTTTATCTTAAACCTAGTCTGTAGAGCCCCTTCTTTTTCCCTAAAAGCGCCTTAGCCATAGCCGCTGAAAACCGCAAATCTCGGACTCCGCAGAAGCGCCAGGAACGCCAAAATTTTACATCTAACATAAAAACTGAGCGCCCTGCCGACCTCGAGCTTGATGAAAAGCGTCTTGGTTCTTAGTCAGCTGAGTAATCTACCCAGGCTGGGGCTCTTATTACCTTTTTGTTAGGTTTAGGTTCCCGTACAAGGCCCTTTAAACCATGAGGGCACCCTGTTTCTTCCCCAGGCTCCTCTTGGGTCTGGGGAAGTAGCCTACCCTGCAAAGTCTTCCAGGGTTCTGTAAGGGAGGGGGGTTCAGGAGGGGTAGGTGCCTAGGGAACCTCAGGGAAGGGAGTAGTAGGGAGTGTTGCGGAACCTTAGGTTGGGAAGCTTAGGAAAGCTTAGGGAGCCTTCGGGAGTAGTAGGGAGTCTTGCGAAACTTGGGTTACGCATCCCCCTTGAACCCCCCCCAGCCTCATGCCAGGAACTACTGGAGTCCCAGAAGCCCTATACCTTTAGGGGTTCGAGGTTTAGGGTTTAGGGTTTAGGGTTTGGGGTTTGGGGTTTAGGGTTTAGGGTTTGGGGTTTAGGAACCAGCATGACAAGGTGCAGCAGATCTTGCGGAGCACGGTCATGGTGACCCGGCCTGAATCTTATATAACCCTTATTATACATTATAGCCCCTACATCCCCAAGCAGCCCCAAATGAGCCTACAATACCCTCCTCCTGTCCCATGAAACACCTACACCCTAAACCTCCAAGCCCCCAAGGCCCTAGAACCCCCAAATTCGGAGCTCCTGAGCATTGCGGTAGGGTCCCCCCTTCTATCCTTCAAGTGTTAGCCTGTCCTTCCCGGTAGAAGTGAAGAAGGGTGCCGAATTTTCAGTATGAGCCCTACATGGTCTTCGCGAGTTTAATCAATCACTCCATGTTGATTTTCGTCTGAGAGAAATGCACCCTAAACCCTAAACCCTAGACCCTAAACCCTCGGTTTGGGTTGAGCTAAGCCCTACACCCTAAACCCCAAACCCTAAACCCTAAGCCCTAAGCCCGAAGCCCTAAGCCCTAAGCCCTAAACCCTAAGCCGTAAACCCTAAGCCCTAAGCCCTAAGCCCTAAACCCTAAACCCTTAACCCCAAGGCGGTTCTCCGAAACCTAGAAGCTTCCACTGCCGAGCCCGCCCCAAACCCTGATAGGATTGAGGGTTTAAGATTTAGTGTTTCGAGCCTTCTTACACAACTTCCCCTCCCCCCCCCCCCCCCCAAACCCAAACACCCCATGGCACCACAACGGCACTTCATACCCCAGCATCACCACGGCCCCCCACGGGCGGAGGTGCCAATCACCATCAGCTCGCTGATCTTGTCCCAGGCAGGAGCTTTTTTGTTGTCTGTTACCCTAAGCCCCAAACCCCAAACCCTGAACCTTGAACCCTGAACCCTAAACCCTAAACCCTAAACCCTAAACACCAATGGAAGCCGAAGACTTGTTGTCCGAATCCCGGCAAGCATGCTGCCCAGGCCGTTGACGGCACGATGCTGGCCGCCAAGGAGCGAACTGACTCTGAGAAACCTCAAAGCTCTGAGCTTCCGAAACCTCCAGACTAGGGTTTAGGGTTTAGGGTTTAAGGGTTTAGGGTTTAAGGGTTTAAGGGTTTAGGGTTGAGGGTTGAGGGTTTAGGGTTTAGGGTTTAAGGGTTTAAGGCTTGAGGGTTGAGGGTTTAGGGTTAACGGTTTAAGGGTTTAAGGGTTTAGGGTTTAGGGTTTAAGGGTTGAGGGTTTAGGGTTTAGGGATAGCAACTATATAGTTATATCACCCGGAGCAATCATCATCATGTTGGCACAAGCATGAATGCTGACATTCGCGCTCATAAAAGGTTGGTGGTCCTGGTCATGGCAGCCGTAAAGCAGACATCGGCAGTAGCCCTAAACCCTGAACTTAGGGTTTGGGGTTCAGGTTTTCCGGTTTAGGGTTTAGGGTTTAGGGTTTAGGGTTTAGGGGTCAGGGTTTCGGGTTTAGGGTTGAGAGGAGTTCCCGCTGGTCATCAAGACAACGGTCCTGGTGGCTTCGCTTCAGGCGCTTCTTGGGGACCCTGGGCGCGTGAAGGAAGGGCAGCTGTCCGCAGAGTGTGTTTAGGAACCCTAAACCCTAAACCCTAGACCCTAGACCCTAAACCCTAAACCCTAAACCCTAAACCCTAAACCCTAAACCCTAAACCCTAAACCCTAAACCCTAAACCCTAAACCCTAAACCCTAAACCCTAAAC
>CAJNDS010001196.1:0-29300 GCA_905221605.1 Symbiodinium natans | reverse complement strand
CCCCCCCAACCCCCCCCAACCCCCCCCACAAAGAGATGCGCCTATTCGGTCCTCGCGGAGCATTTCAGACACTGGCCGCGCTTCTTTCTGAACTGCAGCGAGCGGTTGTTTCAGAGGTCGCATGGCTTGCCCACAGAGCGGGTAGCGCCCGCGATGAGTCTGGTAGCGGAGCATCTCAGACACTGGCCGCGCTTCTTTCTGAACTGCAGCGAGCGGTTGTTTCAGAGGTCGCCTGCCCGCCTCGCGCAGTGCGGAGGTCGGTAGCACCCGCAATGAGCCCAGGCCCAGGTCGCTTGCCCGCCTTGCACAGTGAGGAGGTCGGCGGCACCGCACTACTGGTGTTGGTTCCAAAGCCTCAAGCCTATCCCGGTCTGAGAGCCTTTGCCACCACGCCGCCAGACGTGTGGCTCGAGAAGCAGACGCCATGGCCAGTTCCCAGTCATCCTCGTCGTCTTCCGAGGAGGAGGTGGAGGTGGCGGAGCCAAAGCCAGACTGGCTAACGACGGAAGACGCCTCCGCGCGAAGCCTCGTCTTCCTCATCACTTTTGCTGGCATCTTGGAAGAGACTGCGCTGAAGGCGGACAGACCACTCAGGACTCTAGCCGACCTCACACGTGCAGACATCAAGGATGCCGTTCTGGACGCCGTGGCGAATCCCACACAGGAGACATCCCAGCAAGGTGGCCGTCCTCGGTCGAAGTCGCTGGAGCCACAGAAGCTGGTGGTCTTCCTTGAGGAGCCTCGCCACTTCCATGTTGCGCTGCGGCTGAATGCCATCACGCGCTTCCTCCCTTTGAAGATGTCCTTGCGTCAGCGGTCAGGCCTGGCATCCCACTGGAGCACGTCGCACACGCAGTGGTGGAGCGCAGTCCGGTATGGTGTTTTTGCCACAGAGCACAAGCCCGTCGTTGACCAGCAGCCACTAGTGTGGGTGAAGGCAGGCGGGGCGCTAGAGCCGGTGCAGGCTGGTCCTGGGCAGTGCCTGGAGCACAAGGTGGCAGGAACGGACAGGGTCGCTGTCAACCTCTATGAAGAAGCGCAGGAACCGTTCAATGCTGCTGTCTGGACCAAGCGCCGGCAGAAGGCGGAAGCGGCAGCTGGCGGCCAGATGGTGGCCTCGGCAACTGGCAAGAAGGCAAAGGTGGACAAGTTCACCCCGCTGGACTTCACGGCCCTGGTTCTGGAGAAGAGTCTCTGGACCCCCAACGCCGTCATGGCGTACGTCCAGGAGCATGGCTCCCATGCAGCGCAGCTGTACTGCGTGCGGAACCAAAAGCGCCTCGAGGACCTCATCTCGGGCGCACAGGCGTGGAGGGATGCCAGGCGGCAGCATGTGCTCGAGCAAGAAACGGATTGGGCGCTGCTTCATCGGCTCGCAAGTGGGTCCTGCTGCTGCAATGGAACCTGCAAGTGGCTGGCGGCAGCGCGGGATTTCTTCCGCAGGAACCAGGCGACGGTGGACCCAGGCCTGCTCGCTGCGAGCGTTGCCAATGTCATCCAACACGGCCCCAGCAAGACAGCACGGGTCCCCTTGCTGGCTGGGGCCACGAATGCGGGCAAGAGTCTCATCTTCGACCCCGTCATCCAGGTCTTTGGGCGGCAAGGCATCGATTTCTGCCCAGCGCAGGGTGCCTCGATGGCTTTGAGTTCTTTGGCGACCAACACGCGCTTGCGATTCATCTATTGGGATGAGTTCTCGCCTACAGAGTTTGCCTCACGACCGCCCAAGGCGCCAACTGTCCCAGCAGTGACTTTTAAGAAGCTCTTCGCTGGGCAGTACTTCCGGATCCAGGTATCCCAGGCGCACCACGACGGCAATCCAGACTTTAGGTGGTGTCGTGGGGCCGCTCTGACAGCTCCTCTGGACGGACTGTGGGATGTGACAAGCCCAGTGACGCGTGAGGATGTCCGACACATGCAATCGCGCGTCATTCAATTCGATGCGCACGTGGTCATCCAAGGGCAGCTGGAGCCCATCCCGCACTGCCGCGAATCCTGGTGCAGATTCATCATTGACAACGCAGCTGCATACGCAGCGCGGCGCCAGCGCCAGGTGGGAGGAGTGGAAGTCGACGATGAGGACCTATGACATCGGTCTACCTCGTGTGCTAGAGCGCGAAGGCACAACGTCCCCGTGCCAGCCAACGCCTGCAAGCGTCTCTGACGCAGAAAAAAAGCGGGCGAGCGAGACCAAGTGCTCTTCTTGCGAGAGAACGCACCTAGGTACGTACTGTTGATGCTGGAAATCCTGCATGAGTTTCGAAGACAACCCAACCCTCCCGCCGCCCTGAATTTTAACATTGACAGGGAATCCAGTCCGAGAAATCCGGTAGCGCGAATCATTGAAATCCTGCATGACCCCAGGCGCCCAGTCAACACTGAAATTCAGGGGTGCGCAGGGGATGTGTGTACGCAGAGTGTTGTGTGGGTGGCTGGGGTCATGCAGGATTTTTATCATCCACCGTAGTAGTAGTAGTAGTAGTAGTAGTAGTAGTAGTAGTAGTAGTAGTAGTAGTAGTAGTAGTAGTAGTAGTAGTAGTAGTAGTAGTAGTAGTATGTAGTAGTATGTAGTTGTAGTAGTAGTAGTAGTAGTAGTAGTAGTAGTAAGAGTAGTAGTAGTAGTAGTAGTAGTAGTAGTAGTAGTAGTAGTAGTAGTAGTAGTAGTAGTAGTAGTAGTAGTAGTTGTAGTAGTAGTAGTAGTAGTAGTAGTAGTAGTAGTAGTAGTAGTAGTAGTAGTAGTAGTAGTAGTAGTAGTAGTAGTAGTAGTAGTAGTAGTAGTACCCAAGACACGTGGGGGAAGGGGTCACCCTCCCCACTCCTCCCAGCCCAAGGCACGTGGGGGGAGAACGGGGGCCCCACCCAAGACACGTGGGGGAGGGGGTTGCCCTCCCCACCCAAGACACGTGGGGGAGGGGGTTACCCTCCCCACCCAAGGCACGTGGGGGAGGGGTTACCCTCCCCACCCAAGACACGTGACCCAAATTTGGGAGATGTGGGGGAGGGGGTTACCCTCCCCACCCAAGACACGTGGGGGAGGGGGTTACCCTCCCCACCCAAGACACGTGGGGGAGGGGGTTGCCCTCCCCACCCAAGACACGTGGGGGAGGGGGTTACCCTCCCCACCCAAGACACGTTGGGGGAGGGTTACCCTTCCCACCCAAGACACGTGGGGGAGGGGGTTACCCTCCCCACCCAAGACACGTGGGGGAGGGGGTTACCCTCCCCACCCAAGACACGTGGGGGAGGGGGTTACCCTCCCCACCCAAGACACGTTCCACGCGGGGGAGGGGGACACCCTCCCCACCCAAGACACGTGGGGGGAGGGAGTTACCCTCCCCATCCAAGACGCGGGGGGGAGGGGTTGTCTCTCTGTCTCTCTGTCTCTCTGTCTCTCTGTCTCTCTGTCTCTCTGTCTCTCTGTCTCTCTGTCTCTCTGTCTCTCTGTCTCTCTGTCTCTCTGTCTCTCTGTCTCTCTGTCTCTCTGTCTCTCTGTCTCTCTGTCTCTCTGTCTCTCTGTCTCTCTGTCTCTCTGTCTCTCTGTCTCTCTCTCTCTCTCTCTCTCTCTCTCTCTCTCTCTCTCTCTCTCGCTGCCCTTCAGGGTTGCCCTCACCCAAGAGACGTGGGGAGGGGGTTGCCCTCCCCACGCAAGACACGTGCGGGAGGGGGTTGGGAAAGACACGTCAGGGAGGAGGTTACCCTCCCCCCTCCCCACCCAAGTTGCCTTTGGGTATCAAGGGCTTCTTCGTACTATTAACAGCAAGTCCTGAACTCTGCAACCCCAAACAACCCAAACCTTGCTCCTCCAAATTTAAACCCTAAACCTTCCTCTTCGGCGTCGAAGTCGCAGCGAGTCGCTTCGCGACCCCGCAGATGACGTTGTGGCAGTCGATGGCATGATAGCCCAACCTGAAAGCAGGCCAAACGCCAAGTGCAGCAATGCTAGGAAAGCGCGAGGTAAAATCAAAAAAATGTCGCATGTCGCCACAACAAGCGACCCAACAGGGATTGATTGAAGGCCCGTCTGTGAGGGTGATCATGGATGCGTCAATATGTGTCCCGTTCGTACCTGTGCCTCGGAAGCAGGTTCATCTCGTATAGATGCCGTGGAATTGAAGTGACTGAGCAGACACGCGACCCATATGTGTTTATACAAAAAAGATATAGATATACGTGTAAATAATCAAATAAAACCCATGTGTTTATGTATTTTTGGTAATCATAAATATAACCTTGTACGGAAATCCTCAACCCTATCGCGCAGCCAGCGCAAGTCTTTGCAAACAGCGTCCAACTTCACCGTACTACTTAAACCCTCAACCCTCCTCTCAAGATCTCAGCGGGAAGGGGCTTGTCCAGCTGTTCCAGGGCCGGTCCGCGGGCTTCATCGTGGCCTGTCTCAGCCTATCTCCCCCAACTGTCTGTACGCTTCCCCCCAACAAAGGTCATGACCCTGAGCCCGACAGGAAAAAAGCACTGAAGGCTCTCAAAGCCTGAAGCCGAAACCCAAAAACACTGAAGCCTTCAACCCTCAAAACGCTGAAAGAAACTCTCCATCAACCCTAGTCCTGAAGCCCTCTGCCTCACTCCTCAAAACATTGAACTTGCATCCACCGAAGAAAAAGTTTGCTCACGGAATTTCAGGGTTTAACTTAGGCTCGGAAAGACACACCTGCAAGCACCGTGGAGTGCCCGAAGCAGCTTGACAGGAGAACCTTGTTGATTTCCAGCGCTTAAAAATAGGGCTTCAGGGGCTTTAGGGACTTTAGGGAGTTTAGGATTTTAGGGGCTTTGCATAGGGCTTTCAGGGTTTCATGGATTCTGGGGGTTTATGCATTAAGGGCCTGAAAGCCTCGCGGTTCCCAAAGGCGAATTGGGGAAAAAGTGCCTCGCATCTGCCTACACAGCCCTTACAAGTTATATTCCAAGCCAAAAGACAATAATCTACTACTACTCCTCCTCCTCCTACTACTACTACTACTACTACTACTACTACTACTACTACTACTACTACTACTACTACTACTACTACTACTACTACTACTACTACTACTGCTGCTACTACTACTACTACTACTACTACTACTACTACTACTACTACTACTACTACTACTACTACTACTACTACTATTGCTGCTACTACTACTACTACTACTACTACTGCTACTACTATTGCTACTACAACTACTACTACTACTCCTCCTCCTCCTGCTGCTGCTGCTGCTGCTACTACTACTACTACTACTACTACTACTACTACTACTACTACTACTACTACTACTACTACTACTACTACTACTACTACTACTACTACTACTACTACTACTACTACGACTACGACGATGATGCCCTAAACCCGATTTTTAGGGCAGTTTCGGGTTGCAGGGTGGCCCTAAACCGGCAACTTCCCTAAGCCCTGAAACTCGAGACCCAGGATTCCGAATCCCCACGTCCGACTGCAGCGCAGTGGAGACGTGCTCACGATGCGCCGCCAGGGTCCGGAGCAGACCGAGGATCACCAGGACTAGGGTTTAGGGTTGAAATATTCAGGCTTGTGCAGGAGTTTTGGCTTTGCGGCTATTTGGGAATGAAGACTTTCTAGGGGCATACAAGGCTTCTGCGGCGAAATTAGGCATTTGGGTTCAGGCATCGGGATTTTTTTTATCAACTATCCATTCACGTCCAAGTAATTGTATTATCAAACCCTAAACCCTAAACCGCTCCAAACGAATCTCCTTGCAACACCAGCTCATGGCGGCCAATCCGAAAGACTCTCGGCTGGGGTTTTGGGCTCGAAGTTCACAGGGTTTAGGACTCAAATTCTGTTGAGGGTTTACCTCAAATTTCAAATCCCGCGCCCTGAATTCCTAAACTCTACACACCGAACAGCTTAGGGTTCAGGACTTCCGAGAAAGACTTTTGCCAATTTGCCTTGCTGTGGAGGTATTTGGGTTTTCAAACCTCAGGACAAATCCACACATCGTACCAACTTCTGCACTAAAGAGAATCGACATCCCTAAGCACTAAATCCCTAAACCCTAAATCTTATACTATATGACTCTAGGTCTTTGATTAGGGTGTAGGCTGCAGGGATTTCGGGTTTAGAGCCTGGCTGCGGAAGTTGATTCAGTAAACATTTTCTTCATTCAGTGGGCAGTTTGGGTTCTTGCGCTCCTGCTCCTTTTGGAGGGCATGCTCCACGTATGCGGCATCTGCTTGAATATCCACAGGTGCTTCTTCTCTCCTGTTACTTTTTTACTATCATTGCGATTATTGATATTTTTTGTCTCAACAAAGGATCTCGCAAATAAATATACACTTTTTTGTTTGGGGGTTTTTGAGCCATATTGAGCTCAGGCCTCCGAATGGATCATGGATGGACCCCTCCTCGCGAGCAAGATATGGCAGGACTGGGTGGTTGCGCATTGGGTCTTAGGGTGATCATGGGTGTTTATTGGGACCTGTGTCTTGTTGCAGCTATGTGTTGTGATCATGGCCCAAGCGCTTGGTCAGCCTGGTCAAACAGGCCAAACAAGGTGAGGCCACGAGGTCTTATGGAAGGCACAGAGGAGCGTGCGGAGAGCACGAGATTTGTCGAGCAGGCTGGCTCCGTGGACGAAGCGCCAGAAGCCGTGATTGGCCTTTCGCTCGGCCGAGACCGCAGACACGCTATATTTTGCACGTAGGTAGGATCAGTGCATGTGTGCACCTTTACCCACTTAAATCGTCTGGCCGCAAGCACCTTGACTCAGCCCAGCTCGACATAACTCTTCCCTGAGGACTGAACCCTATATAGTAGTAGTAGCAGTAGTAGTAGTAGTAGTAGTAGTAGTAGTAGTAGCAGTAGTAGTAGTAGTAGTAGTAGTAGTAGTAGTAGTAGTAGTAGTAGTATTAATAGTAGTAGTCGTCGTCGTAGTAGTAGTAGTAGTCGTAGTACTAGTACTAGTACTAGTACGTTGTTGTTGTTGTTGTTGGTGGTGGTGGTGGTGGTGTTGTTGTTGTTGTTGTTGTTGTTGTTAGTCTCATGATGCGAGCGGTGGTGCTGGATTTAGGCTTCGACAGTTATGGAGCAGGTTGTGCCCCCTGACGGCTCACAGCTGGGCATCTGAAGGTAGTAGTGACAGAAATGCTCGCATGTCCTGACTCCCGCCTTCGTCATGTTGTTCTGGAACGTGCGGGTCTGCTGGCTCTCGTCGACTTTGCATTTATAAGTCTTCTCCAAAAATGCAGCCAGCGGCACTGAACCAATGTGCTCGGGGACCGTGAACTGGCGGCCCTCTGCGACGTCCTCCCTGACGCCCACCACCAGCGTCCGCACCCGACCTTGCGGGATGCCGTGGTCCGAGGCTTTCAGGCTCATCCTGCAAGTCACCTTTCTGACGGCGCACTCTGGACCCGAAACCCTATGCTCCACACAAACCCTAAGAATGCGTTCTAGACGGCATACAGGCAAGCAACGTAGCCCGCATCATTCAGGATGCTCTCCCACTTGTCCAACACAGGCTTGTGCTGCTTGTCGATGTTCGCCACGTTTTCGAACAAGAAGGCCTCAACGGACAAGTTTGTCCAAGGGTTTGGGGCTTGGCGGCTATAGCGTTACTAGGGTTGTTCGATTCAGGGATCAGGGTGTGGTTCTGCCTTGGGCTTCTCGTCCAGTATCTTGCCGCAGCCATCTACCACGAGCTGCCCTCTCCCTTCCCCAAGTCCAAGGCCCTTCCCGGCCAGACTGTAAGACTGGCACGGTGCCGTCAGCATGTAGAGCTCAAGACTCTCCTGGCTTAAGTGCCTCTCTACCATGTTCACCGGCTGCTCGTACGCGGGCAAGTCCACCGCATCAGACACACGAGACGCCATGCGCCTCACCGCAGGGTCGATCTCGCAAGCGAGCATGTTCTTCACTGGGATCTTCAGGTCCATATTGGCGAGAGCAATAATCTTGGCTTCAGGCACAAACAGAAATGCAACAGCACATTGCACATGCGTTTCAGGCCGAGCTGCGTGAGCTCCGTATCCAGAGCAATCCGCCGCCACGCGGAGCTCCTTCGGCGGGGCCGGCGGCCCTTTCTTCTTGTTTTTCATGATGCTGGTCCGGACTTCCACTGCCTCCATTCACGCCGGAAGCACGCAACATTGACAGTTTCGGGACCGACCCTAAATTGTGTCGCCTAAAATGAACCATGGCATTCACCACTGTTTGCTCGCAGCGCCTTCTGCTGCAGCTTTGTCCACGTCCATTTCCCCATATTGTCTCGAGCGAGGCAACAAGGATGGCTTTTAGCTTGGGGCACAGACTGCGCGTCCAAGTATAATGCGTGCACACAAAGGCGCACGCAACCAACTCTCCTTGCTGCACGCAGGCTCGATCTTTTTTTGCTCCAGACGTTTTAGCAAGCATCGCACGGCATTTTGCCCAATATCGACACCTGCCCAAAATCAACACAAAGCTGACTGGCCCCCTCTTCAGTTTTCGGCTCACAAGCTAAACCTGCTCCCAAAATCAACACAAATCCGACTGGCCCACTCGTCAGTTTTCGGCTGACAAGCTAAACCTGCTGCGGATATCTGCGCATGACTCGCATGAGCAGTTCACACAAAACTTCGACTTTGGAGCCTGGCCATCGCAAGAAGCCGAAGTAACAATGAAAATACGCACTTTGCCACTGCCACTGCAAGCGCCCTCATTGCTGCAGACCCGGCCTTCTCCTCCTTGGGGTGTTCCTTTGCGTACGCCTTTCTCGCAAGCTGCTTCAGGACTGTGCTGCTAGCCAAGGCTTCCGGCAACGGCGCAAGGGTAGCATTGCCGTTGGCACACACAAAGCCCATTGAGCGCAGCTTGTCCCGTTGATCCTTGGACGCTTTCTGACTCAACCAATCTTTTCCTCCCCAAAGCTCAGCCACAATCGCCCAGCTTGGTGAGTCCTCGAAAGTCCACGGCAGCCGGCCGTCTACTTTGATGGCCTTCATGTTGCTGTCTTGGGTTGCCGGCCCCTCCGAACCGAGCCCGCGCATGCTGTAAGACCACACTACCCCGCAGGCAGGACGTCGCTCTTGTACAGCGGCAGTGGCCCCAGACACGACGATCGTTGGGTGACAGACCTTGCCCACGGACGCCGCGAGCCCCCCTTGCTTGCTTTTAGGTTGCCAGACCAACTTCACTCGATTGAAGTTTGTACTCGGAGCCGCATTCGCCAGGATGGCTGTGATGGCTCGGGTTGCCCTGGGCGCATCATCGAGGTTCTGCGTCAAGTCAAAGCTGATGACCCCCTTCGTCTTGGCATCCTTATCCTTCTTGACCGCCTTTGCTTTAGCCGTGTGTGCCGACTCTGCCCCGGAAGCTGCCTTCTTTTTTGAGCACACACCAAAGACCATGGAAATGCCGTGAGAAAGGGATTTCCTTAGCACTTCTGCCCAACATTCTCTCACATGCCGTGACTGATGCTTAGGGCCCTTGCGGCTGGAAGTGCTGCAGCAGAGTCGGCAAGTGCATCAGCTCGGCCTGACTATACTCCTACTCTGAGAACAAAGGGCCGGCCTGCCCACGCGGCGCCTCCTTCAGGATATCATCCAGCTTAGCTGCGGCGATGTCGACCATCTTTATTTTCTTGCCTTGTCTTCCGAATTCACTTCTACCTTCTGCAAAACACCACGTGTGCAACAGTAACAGGCTGCCGAGGAACAAGATCCCTTAGCACCCTTCAGCATTGCCAAGGCATCCGCTTGCTCACGTGAAGCTGCCATGACTTGGGTGACACTAGGCTAAGTGGAGTTCACTTGACGTTGAACCGCAAACTCTGGACGAAGGCTGTCCGAAACTGCACCGTCGAAGCGGCTGCACTTGCCGACCACAATCGAGTGTCATTTTGAAGACCCCGCCCTTTCCCTAAACCAAAAATCTACACCCAAAGACAGATCGAGAGAGACACGCGACACTTCTCGAGAACCAACCGAGCAAACCGGAGACCCTTAACCCTAAACTGAAAACCCCGCACGCACTGACGGATCGAGAGGCGCCCTGTCAATGAGAAGGATCGGAAGGCACACGCAAAGAGAGAGTAACTTCAAGAAGCCTGAACCAGCTCCAGCCTGCGCACATTAGGAAGGATTTGTGATTCGGCTTCTGAGCTGCACTCACTGGGTGACCAGACCTCTGTGGGACTGTGCGGATCTGGTCTCGGAATTAAAATTAGCCTCAGCGTCCGACCTCATCTGACGCAAGCAGTTGCCTGAGTGTTGACCTTTCAACGCTTTTAAGGCCGGCACGGCGTACTAATGACAATGATGCACACAGTTCCTGCTACTGCTCGCTCTTTTTAAAAACCTGCAGACTTCCCCTACGGGCTCAAAGCTAATCGGCCCAAAACGGAAGAGACCTGGTGGCTCTCCCCTGCCAACTCAGCCCGAGCCTCACGGAATCCGCAGCGACACCCTGACGGCTGTCTGCTTCACTCAGACCCGGCCTCCTTGCCACTGCTGGAGCCGCTCTCTTCCTCGGAAAGTTCATACTCCGCATCCTTCTCCTCCTTCTTCTCTTCGTCGTTGGTCTTGTTGGCCTGAGCATCCTTCTTCTGCTTCTTCTCTTGGTTTGTGGTCTTGTCGCCCTGAGCGATGTCCTTCGCGGCATCATCCTGGCCGTCCTTCACGGCATTCTGGCCATTGCTGGCACCTGTGTTGCGTGGCTCTGGATTGCTGTCGTGGACAGCAGGGGCCACCGAGGACGCGGGCGGAGACTGGCTCAGATCCACCACAAGCTTTTCCACGAGAAAGTCCATGAGGACCTGCGGTTTTGGGTAACCCAGTCGGTTTAAGGTTTAGGGTTTTGGGAATCCTTGCCCCCTGGCCTTGGCGTGCAGTGAGCTTCGGCAAACAGCCACCATGGTCACCTTGCTGCGCAACCCTGCAAGAAGCCCGTAGGGGTCTGGGCTCAGGAAGATGAGGCTGGACAGACGGAATGTGTGGAATAGCTCCTGATACACGACCACATGTTTGGACGCGAAGTGAAGGGGGAGCATGTCCTGGACACAAGCGTCACTGGCTTTGGCTTCGTGTCAAGCAGCAGTTGGCTTCGTGTCAAGCAGCAGTCACTCCTCGTCGGCCATGTCGTCGGGAATGGCTGGTTCAGCCGCCGTGTCCGAGATGAACTTGCCCTTGCCTTCAACCTTCAGCAGCACCTCCCAAGCGCCCGAAGCAAACCAGACCGACATGTAACACTATCTCTCTTGGCTTCGCCTGGGTTTTGATCTTCTTTGTCACTCTCGGTTCCAGCAGCACTGGGTTCGGGAGGGGGACCGGAAGCCATGGACACGTCGAGTCCGTGCCAGTCCTGCACACAGTGTAGCCCTAAACCCGGGACCCAATCATTGCTCCCAGACATGTGTGCAAGGCTGTCCCTATCCAGCGGTGTTCGCGCGCTTCCAGACTGCTGCCGCAAACAGCAAAGTGGAGAGACTCCCGGCCGACATACGCGCCCAGCGAGACCGCCTTGCGCTTGCGCCTGGCATCAGGCCTCGGCTCGATCCTCGGGGTCGGCGGTTCCTACACGAGACACTGAACCAGTGCCATGTGCACCATTTTTGCGACTGAAGCACAAATCGTCCAAAGCAGCATTGTAACGGGCCCGACGCTCAAGATCTTGTTGCTGCGGCAAGAAAAGAAAGCTCTGCAAAGTACTCTGCGCCTTCGATTTGACGATTTTCCCGAGCTGTTTTCTAATCTCGCCCTGCGCTTTGGCCGAACCCATGTCAAAGACCATGAATACGTCCTGCGTATGTCTAAAGACTGAAACTGTAAACCCCTAGAACCCAACCTGAATTGACATTTCTTGTCCTTGTCTGCTTGGGCCAGCTTCTCGAAGATCCTGCACGAGTTCGTCCTCAGAGATTCTCGAGCTACGCAGGGAATATGGTGTATAGGAAGCAGACCAGGACCTGGCACGCTCCCTCGAACCCTGCCCCCTCCGACCCTCCTTTTGAACCCTCGCCTTGAGACCCCTGCCTGGCACTTCTCCTGGGACCCCCCTCGCCCCTGACCCTCTGAGACCACCGCCAAAGCACTGTATAGGAAGCAGACCAGGACCTGGTACGCCCCCTTCCCCCCTCCTTGGCCCCCCCCTCGCCCTGACCCCCTGAGACCACACCGCCGAAGCACGGGACCCCCTCAAGACCTGCCCCTACCCGAAAAGGTTTTTCGAATTTCCTGGGCCTCGGCGGCGCGCGCAAGCGTTTTAAAATCCAACCAGCATCTTGCGGGTGAGCAGCAAAACCGGCTTTGCAAATGGAGGACTTCGTGTGAAGCAGTTGTGGTTGCGCGAATAAGCCTCACTGACCTCTGTCAGCATGGAACCGTCCAGGAGCCAGCCGCGGAGCATCTGCTCCGCATTGTCGCCGGCGGGCAGGAGCTTGTCGACTGTCCTGATTGACGAAACAATTCCCTACAACCCTAGCCCTGTCACAACATATACCCAGCCCGCCGGCGGGACGCCCCATCGAGCAAAGAAATCTCAGAGGGTCTTAGGGGCTGGTGGTCAAGGTGAGCATAGATGCACCTGACTGAATGCAAGGAGATGAAATGATTCAGCAAGGTGGAACACCCCAGCGAACAAACAAATCTCAGAGGGTCTCAGGGGCCGGTGGCTCCTCAACAACCCTTAAACGAAACCCCAAGCCGAATTTATGAAGCCAAACCCTAGACCCTAAGCAACCTGAACCCTAAACCCTAAACCCTACTAATTCCATTAATGTTTTCATTCCGAGTTCCCTTGCAGGGCGGCCTCCATGCTGCCACAATCCATGACGTCAGCAACGACGAACTTGATGTATCTAAACATCATCTTCTTCGCCACCACACGCGGGTCTTCGCGGACCTGGCCCACGTTCACGGTAGAGGTCTCTGCCTGCGGCACTGCCACGTCCTCATCTTTCCAAGCATCATCAGGCTGCGGCACATCTGGCGGCTCAATGACCATGGGCGCCGTCTGCAGCGGGGCCATGTGTGTCGCCCGGTGCCTGTCAGCACACAACGCCAGCACGTGAGGTTCAAACGATTACCAGTTCTAACTTCCAGCAGAGCGGCTCATCGATGGCTTTTTTGCAAAGCTTCTGGATCCGACTGTCGCTGTATTGTGACTGCACGGAATCATGACTGGCCGCCACCCCATAGAACTCCGGGAGGTACGCATGCTCCTGCATACCTTTCAGCAACTCAAGGACAGCGACCTGCTCATTGCTCCTGCCGTGAATGTCCTCCAGAAACGACGCGTCTATGGAGCACATCTGCTTCGCATCCACAAACTTTGCCAGGAGATCGCACCAAGAGCTGTCTGCTGTGGACACGTCTTTGATGATCCGGACCATCACGCCACGCGTCGCAATCACCGCTTTGGCGCTGTCAATGAGGTCCTCCTTCTGCAGCTCGTAGATCTTGCGCCGGAAGCCGGGGTACTTCGCAGGCGTTCTTGCGCCCAAAGCGAAGGATCCTGAGCTTCGGGTTTTGGATTTAGGGCTTAGGGTTTAGGGTTCAGGGTTTAGGGGTTAGGGGTTTCGGGCCCTCGGGCCCTCAGGGCAAGCCTTTAGGGTTTGGGGCAAGTCCCTTGTAAAGCAAGGAACGAACCATCCAAGCAAACTCCTCGGGCTTGGAAGCTAGCCCGAGCACGCGGCACGCAATGCTCCAACGGCTTGCCCAAGTGGGGCCGAAGTCGTCGTGGTGCTGCAGCATTTTGAACTCATCCCAGACTTCTGCTTCCACGCAGCGCTGCCGCAGCCGCAAAAGTTTCGCTATCATGTCTTTGCTGCTCACCTGCCACAGAAGCTCTGGGTTTAGGGAGTTTTTAAATTTTAGGTATTTAACTCTTTGACTGCCCAGCCTTGCTGTCTACGTGGGCAAAGCTCAGCTTCCTGTCCCTGAGCCGGGCCTGTCAGGTAAACCCAACAGCAGATTTGACATCCTCAGCTCACTGCTGCCTGGAACTCCTCGAAGAGGTCGCCCGGGCCCGAAGGCTTACCGAGCGATTCGTGAAGTTTCTGTAGCCTTGGCTTGAGCTTGTGTCACAAGCCGCGGGTGCATGGCAAGCGAAGGCAAGGCCACATGCTGACGAGGGGCATGAAGAGACGATCTGCCAACCTGCAGGAGAAATGATTCCCCTCCTGGCCGCGGCGGTGGGAAACGCTGGTAGCAGGAACCCGAGCCTGTACCCTAAACTGATAACCTGAATTTCTGGACTGAATTCCTTTGTGATTTATCTGTGTTTTTCGGTGTTTTGCATATGTGTCTGTCTTGGAGTTGTTACAGGGGAGAGGGAAGAGGGGATGGGGAGAGGAGATGAGAGGGGAGCTCCCCCCTGCCCCCCCGAGAAATTAGGACACTTCCAAGCCGAAACCCTTTCAGTGCCTCGCTCGAGGTTCGTATTACTTCCTCTCCGCGGCGATGAACAAGCCACCAAGACTCCACCGAGTCTGAGCTGGCCCGAATGAAGCTGAAGCGGTGAGCCTCAAAATTCGGGACTGCTCCAACCTTGTTAGAAATTAAAAACAACCCTCGTGCAGTAGGCCTAAACCCTTTCTCCCAGCAGCGGCTGCACGCGCAGCGAACAGCTTGGCTCGCTCCTCGCCGGCTGCCACTGCCGCATCCCACTCAAAGATGAAGGCAGCAAGTTGGACTACCCGCGACACGGGTGTCAAGTCCCCCCTGCAATGGTTAGGTGTGCAGGGCTGGAACCCAAGCCCTGAAACGTTATTAGGTGTGCAGGGCTGGAACTCAAGCCCTGAAACGTTAAACCCGAGCCTTGCACTGTCATCTGTGAACAGCACCATCGTTTCCGGCAGCTCGGGCGGGTTGTCGCCCTTGTACCAAAACTCACGGCTGGCCGAGATGTCACGCAGGCCCACCCCGGCGCCGGCTGGACCGGGGCACGACCACTGCAAATCTCCGAGCACGCCGCAGCCCTGCGGATTCCTGGTTGGTCTATGCGCAAAAGAGTTCAGGGATGTGGTTCCGGGTTTGGCCAAAAAAGGCTTCAGGTTTTGCCAAAAAATGTATTAAGTCAGAGCCCGGGCACAAAGCATCCTGTGGAATGTCACTGCCACGCCAGTCAGCGGCCAGCGCTGTCACGCCGCTCACCGGGAGTGGCTCGGCGCCGCTCTCGACCCACATCTTGGATTGCTTCAAGCGATCCACGCACTGCCGCAACTCCCGCCAAGCATCAGGCTCAGCAGGAGCCGGCATGGCCCCCGCCGCGTCGGCCTCGGGCTTCTTGGCGCCGGACCTGCGCCTTGACATCGCCAGGACCCAAACCTCTAGGAGCAAACCAACAGTGAACCTGAGAATGCATCGGAGAAAATGCAAAGCACAGAGTGGTTGCAACAGCACATGCACTATAGAGCTTGCTAGAGCAGAGGATGTCATAAGTTGCGCTTCTCCTTTGTTTCCTTCCTGAGCGCCAGGTCGATTCCCCACGACTAGTGCGCGCACACATCGAAGTGGGTCAAAGCCACCTGTCTAGGGTTTAGGGTTTCGGGTTTCGGGTTTAGGGTTTAGGGTTTAATCCCTCCGAAGCAAAACAAATCAAAATCTGATCCGAAACATGACAAAACCATCAACGATCCCCCCCCCCCCCCGCCAAATCTACATTCGCAGCTCTCGGGCGACTTTTTTTTTTTGGTTTGGTTTTGTTTCCTAATGTTGGACCTGCTTGAAGAATGTAACCCCGCCGCCCCGCAACAGACAAGGAGCCTGAATGAAACGAGCCCCCAAACAGTCAGGCAGGGAAGGGGTCAGGAAGTATATTGAGTTGTGCACCTCTCAGCAGCTTTTGAGATATTTTGGGACCTCAAAACCATTAAAAAAAAACAGTCCCGCCCCGAAAACTTTTCATTATAGCGAACCTCAAAACATAGGATGCCGAATAGCCGGAAAACTTTTCATAATAGCGTCCCCCTTGAATGCAGCCAAGGCCGCGCAAAACAGCCCTCATTCCGGTTTGGAAGGATGCGGCATCGAAGCAGAAGAGGCTTAAGAAGGTGCGGGGCAGGGTGGTTTCCTGGTGGGACTTCCTGAGTTGTCTCACGAAGCCATTTGGCAGCACTGGGCTCCCACCCCTAAAACCTAAACCCTAAACCCTAAACCCTAAACCCTAAACCCTAAACCCTAAACCCTAAACCCTAAACCCTAAACCCTAAACCCTCACCATGTGGAAGATTGTCGCTGGGCGTGCCGGTCACCGCTGTAGCAGTGGGGGGGGGGTTCCCCCCCCCCGCACTGCTACGTCCCATTTGACCATGTTGGCAAGGCTCAAAAAGCCAAAGCCCAACAAAATATGCTAACATAAGACCACGGCCCATAAAAAACCACCCAAAATCAGGTGTAGCTGTGGGGGGGGGGGGTCCCCCCCCCCGCAATGCGACGGGCGTGCCGGTCACCGCTGTAGCAGTGGGGGGGGGGGGAGGGACCCCGCACATCTACAATGAGCAAGAACAAACCCTGGCCGAACCAAACTGCAGCCAAGTGGCAGATACTCTTTCTTGCTGCCTCGCAGAACCCAGCGCACATGCCCTTGTTCGGGGCCACCTCGCAGGATGGCATCGAGGTGGTTCAGACATCCTTTCAGCTTTTCCGGCAGCTTGGACATGTAAATGTTGTGCGGCTGGGCGTATGCTGCCCCAAGCCTGATGATCGGGGAGGGGACAGAGGCGTCCTGTCGGTTGGCAAGTAGACTCGGCCATTGCCCACTGGCGACATACCCGCCAAGCACGCGAGTCGCCAGGATGATTGAAACCTCCTTCCAACACTCTCCCTGGGCGTCGGCCGCAGGAATCTCGACGCCATTCTGGGGCCCCAAAACCTTTTGGAAGGTTTCCGGCTCCACGCACACCCACACGAGCCGCTTGCAGTCCATGGCAACCTCCTGGCTTACGCCATTCAAGAACTCCGAGGCACTGTAGAACACAGAACCTGCAAACGAAGATACCCGGGCCAGCTGCTTCTTCGCACGCGTCTTCAAATGGACACAGGAACCGAGGATGACGAATGTGCAGGGTCCCGGGGCTAGTTCTTCCAACTGCTCGTGCAATTGTCTCATCTCTATCCTCTGGAGCTTCTCTTTGTCCTTTAGCACGTTCCTTTCATGCTCTGACAACTTGGCGGCAATGCCATGACCGGGACCATGAACGAAGTCCTGTTTGAGCTCCGCAGCTTTTGCCTGAAGTATTGCCCGCAGCTTCTCTTGCTTAGGAGAGGCACGCCGTCTTGCTGCGGAGTCAACGACTTGCTGAAGGTCTTCCAGACCTTCCTCGGCATCTGGCTGCTGCAGCGAACGCCGCTGTGCGTCCCGCTGTCTCTGGAAAGACGCCAAGCCCTTGGATTTCAGCCTCGAGCAGAAGGACTTTCGTGGAAGTCGGTCCCGTCTCGTGTTCCGACCTTGCCCACCATAAAGCTTCCGGTACTTGTCCAGGATTTTGAAACCAAGACTGGATGGCTGGTAATTGCCCTTTGAGAAAAAAACCACCTTGTCCAGGTCCGGGCAGTCGCAGGAGACTTTCAGATAGCAATTCCTGTTTTCCTCTGACATACTGGCCTTGATGGAGCCTGCAAGACGGAGAACCGCCACAATCGCTTGCGCACAACTCAACGAGCATCGAACATGAACATGCGCCTGAAAACAGCCGCAGTGTGCTAAAGCTGGTCTCGATCTCCGAAGTGGCATCGAAGATTGCTAGCATGAAGCGAACCTGAGAACTCTGAAAATACCACGCGCACACACGCACAAACACACGCCCGTGCTCCAAGGAAATGCCATGTCACAGACTGTGGTCTCAGTGAAGGACGGCAGCTTTCAGTGATTTCAACCGATCAAAGCGCTGCATAGTCGTGGGCCAGTAGGCTCTCTCAGACCTGCGCACCACCCAACCCGCCTGCTCCACCTCACGCGCTAAACCTCTACTACCATATCTCGGCCAGCGCCTGGCAAGAAAGACCGCCGTGGGTCGTGCGACGAGGTACTCTTCGCGCAGCACGTGTGTGTCCAGCTGCAGCAGCTTGGCCAAAGGATCCAACACCTCGGGCCTTAGTGCGTGCAGGCTCGCGCAAGGCGCCACCGGCCAGGGAATGAGAGCAAGTTTGCCATTGCCGACTGACGAGGAACAGGGTGGAGTCTGATCTGTTGGCCGTCCACCAGACCACGTCGAAGGGGCTCAGAGCAGACCCAACACCAGCTTGATGCCAAGTCTCCACGGACTCGAGAAACAAGTCCGACACGTTCTTGATGGACCCCAATTCGGGCGCCAGCAGAGCAGCATACTCTTCGTCGGGCACGCCTGCGGTTTAGTTGAGGGTTTGGGGTTTAGGGTTTAAGAGTTTAGGGTTTAGGGTCTAGGGTCTAGGGTTTAGGGTTCGCGAGCCTTCAGAGTGAAACAATAGGCGACCATCCTGGTACACGGCAATGTCCGAGCTGCTGCCTTGGGCAGCTTATTATCATGCGAATTGCAGACGCCCAAGCGTTCTCACAGCAAGAAGTTTTCTTATCATTGTAGGCTAAGATGCTCAAAGCTTTCATCTGCTGCTCGGCTATCTGAAGGTACCCGGACGTGTAATTGCTATTGAGAACCAGAGGCCGTTGGGCGGTGGAGCCGTCCAAGGACTTGAAGGCAAAGGTGCGATTGAGATCCTGTGTGAACCCAAGCAGTAATTCATTGGAACGCAGCATCCGCACAAGTGAGTCTACAGCGTCCTGCTTCAGATTCTCGCACAACCTGGAGCAGTTGGATATGCGAGCTGTGGAAGAGGTCGGCGCGGACTCTGACTTTGCGGCGCCCCTGTCGTACTCATGAACGAATGGAGACACCAAGCTGAGCCACTCCGTCGTCAGTGCAAGCAGCCGAATGTTGCTGGGCGTCAGTACCTCGCCGTCAGAGTCATGTTCCCGGACAGAGCCCTAGTACTACGGACAAACAAGAGCCAACCGGCATACATCATACGCTGTCAGGTTGCAGCTAGAAGTTTCACAGCCCACGCTGATTTATCGTTCTTCAATGCTGCCAGGTCCAAGAGAAATCGAACAACCGAAGAGATGCACAATATCAATTTCTGCAGACAGTTCGTGCAACTGTCAAACCTTTGAGCCGCGTAATGAGCGCTCATCTGCGGACCCAGAACACAATCAAGCTGGGATTGCACCTTCTCGCTGAACTGTGCTAACAACTTGTGAGAGTTGCCAATGGCCCTGCAGAAACCGCCCGGGTCCTTGCTGTTTTGTGACGACAAACGCATAACGAACTCATCTAGCAGGATTTTGATGTTCCCGTCGCTCTTCAGGGAGTTTTCCAAGCTTCGCTGCGCCGAGTGCAGCCGGCATCTTGTGGACAGCTTCAAGGAAGGCAACACACCCTTGGCCTTGGCTGCGAGGCTGGTACACGCTGCTGGCGGTGAACCGCTTCCATCTGAGCCTGTGGCGGCAGCAAAGCGCCCAGCCAGTCCCTCAGCTTTTTCGCCATCCACAGTGTACACCTGCAAAGGTGCGCGCATGGCCCACAGAACTGCAGGAGACCCTGGACTTCGGTCCTGGAAGAGCTTTGCGAAGGACTCATGGTTGTCCGGGCTGAACTTCTGCAAAACTCTCCCCATGTGCTCCACTTTTCCGAGCGAAGTCTGTCGCAGGGCACGGTATTGCACGTGTTCTGCGCAAGCAACATTACTATTGACATGCCTGCCTTGACGCCGTGGCACTTTGAGAGCTCCAACATGCGGTGATGAACCTGGCTTCGACGCCTACCAATTATTCACATACAACTGCAACAAGTATGCCACTGAACAGCGGCGCCTGGTACTTGTGGTCCACAAGTCTCATCTTCACACACAAGGAATCTTTGCTGACGTCCTGACCCACAGGACGTCAGCCTGTGACCAGCCTCTGACTGTTTCTCAGCACAGCGTTCAGACTCAACCGCCTCGGCCCAGCCAGCGGACTTGCACTTCGCGGCCAGCCTGCGGTCCTGAATCAGCACGCAAGCCCAAATGAGACACACACACACACAGAGACACACACACACACACAGAGACACACACACACACACACACACCCACCCACCCACCCACCCACCCACCCACGCACGCACGCACGCACGCACGCACGCAAGCACGCCCGCCCGCCCGCCCGCCCGCCCACCCACCCACACACACACACACACGTCTACGCAACGGGCCACTGCCGGGCCTCGTCCCACAGCACCTCTGCAACTGTCCTGATGATTCGCGCGTGCTCGGTCGCGCAGGAGCGACCCGCAGGAAAGTTCCTGCAATCGGCTCGCCCCGCCAGTTCGCACCGAGCTTCGTAGGACCTACCCTGCGCGCTGCTAGGCATCCGCAGGACTTCAAGCGCCAGGCGCACTTGCGCTGGTGTCGGCACTGCCTTGTCCTCCTCGCTCCCCCCGGGCGATGCAGCTGGCTGTCCCAGCTTCTCCAAGCTCCGAATGTGCCCATCCGACTCTCCGTGACGCCGAAGATCCTCCAGCTGCAGCATACCCCCGAACCGGGTCATAGGCACCTCGCACAGAGATATAAAGCAAGGAGGAGCGAGTCCAAAGCCGTGCGACACATTTCCTAAAGTAGCGCATGTCGTTTTAGTGACCAAAACCGCGCGACACATTTCCTAAAGTAGTTAGTGTCGTTTTGAGTGACCAAAACCGGGCGACACATTTCCTAAAGTAGTTAGTGTCGTTTGAGTGACCAAAACCGGGCGCCACTTTTCCTAAAGTAGTTTGTGTCGTTTTAGTGAGCAAAGCCGGGCGACACATTTCCTAAAGTTGTTTGTGTCGTTTTAGTGACCAAAGCCGGGCGACACATTTCCTAAAGTAGTTTGTGTCGTTTGAGTGATCCAAGCCGGGCGACACATTTCCTAAAGTAGTTCGTGTCGTTTTAGTGACCAAAGCCGGGCGACACATTTCCTGAAGTAGTTTCTGTCGTTTTAGTGACCAAAGCCGGGCGACACATTTCCTAGTTGTTTCTGTCGTTTTAGTGACCAAAGCCGGGCGACACATTTCCTAAAGTTGTTTCTGTCGTTTTAGTGACCAAAGCCGGGCGACACATTTCCTAAAGTTGTTAGTAGTCGTGTTGTATTACAATTTACCTTTGTTTAATCTCTCTCTCTGTCTGTCTGTCTCCCTTGCTATGCTTTTGTGGAAAGAACAAAAAGATGCAGAAACACCCTTCCGAAAGACAGCACACACCTCGTATTGGGCTGCACCCTTCTTCATTTGGACAAAGGCCGATCCAGATGCAGCCGGGTTGTCACAAGCATCTCTGCAAACTGCGCACCCCAATCCCCATGGCTTGTTGCTGTCGCTCTCCACCAGCCACGTGGCGGTGCCCCCGGAGCTGGTAGAATAAACAAGTTTCTTTTGCCAGGAAGCAGCATGCTTGATGTACTTGCAGCGGTTGCACCGCTTGATGCACAGCTTTGCCTCAGGTTTCGTAGCGTTACAACTGAAAATGCCACATTAACTTAGAACCCGAGACCAGTACACTCCCGTGCTTCTCCAGACATCTCTTCGCATGTGCACCTGCAGGTGCACCGGACGTGCAAACAAGTATCAATAAAAGCAAGGCTTCAACTCGAGCTTTACTGACCTTACCCGCGCCTTCTGGACTGTGACCTCGCACAGATGCCATCTCGCTGAGGTCACGGAATCAGGTGTCTCAACGTATGAAAGGTCCAATGTTAATTGCATAAGCGCCACATTAGAAGCGTTTTGTCGCAGCTTCTGGTTTAGGGTTTAGGTTTCCGGGTTGAAATGATAAGGTTCCCATGTAGTTCAGGCATTCGAGGGTTACAAGAGAAGCCTTGCACATGGCTTTGGAATTCTGGGACCCCAGCGGCTTCAGCAGACTCGCGCTCAGGGAAGCTAAGTTGGCGATCACCCTAAACCCTAAACCCTAGACCCTAAACCCCTAAACCCTAAACCCTAAACCCTAAACCCTAAACCCGACAAGACCCAAGGGCCTCAATCCCGTGGGCCTGCTGATGGAGTGGCGACCTGCCGGAGGGCCTGCTAACGCAGCGGCGACCTGCCGGAGGGAGCTCTTGTGGGCACGAGGGTTAAGGGCTCCAAAGAGTTCGGGCTTGGGGTTGAGGTTCTTTTGTTAGGGCTGCGTGAGGAGCTACACTCGAAAGGGTTGGAGTTTAGCCAGGGCTAACCGAACCCAATCCCTAGACCCTTTAAACCCTAAACCTTCAAGGCCAGGAAAAAGAGATATCGTATGCGTTTCATTACGAGCAGCTCACACAATAACCCCTTCATCCTTCACAGTGTAAGACCCCATCAGACAAAAGCATGGCTTTCAGGCACCAAACAAGCCCCTGAATGGTGAAAGACAAGCCCCTACAGCTCCCAGCCCCAATCCTTCAGGCCCCCCCAGCCTCCCAGTCCCCCCCCCCACCCCCCCCCACCCCCCCAGCCCCACCCGACAAAACCTCCCCAAATTTCAGCAAAAGCAAGAAACAAAACCCGGCAAATCCCGACAAAACTCCGGACACAAACTAAATACAATTTCTATAAACCCCTAAACCTCCTGACAAGACCCAAGGGCCTCAATCCCGTGGGCCTGCTGATGGAGCGGCTGCTGACGCAGCGGCGACCTGCCGGAGGGAGCTCTTGTGGGCTCGAGGGTTAAGGGCTCCAAAGAGTTCGGGCTTGGGGTTGAGGTTCTTTTGTTAGGGTTGCGTGAGGAGCTACACTCGAAAGGGTTCGAATTTAGCCAGGGCTAACCCTAAAACCAAAAACCCAATCCCTAGACCCTTTAAACCCTAAACCCTTTCAAGTTTAAACCCCAAACCCTGAAGGCTATAAGACCTCTGATTGGTGCGGTTATTACAATTATATTTAGTTTCAAGGGTGAGCGCCTCGGGTCTTGGGGTTAGCGCTTGGCATTCATGTTGGGTTTATCTGTTTCCAAGGCAGGAAGAACGACAGGTCCTCTAGGCCAGCCCTAGTACTGTTACTGCTGGCACAACTTCTGCTGCAGCGGGCGATTCTTCAAGAACTCCTCAACCAGCATTCTGCTGTCAGACACATGCCGCATGAACAAGTGACACACATAACGAGTATCCTGGGGCATCGAGCTCATGGCTGGAACACGCTTGTCAAGCTCCTGGAAATCAGACACCGTCGCATCAAAACTCCAAATCTGTTCCATGTCTGTAAAGGGATGTGTGCCAGCGAAGCATTCCATCAGTGTGACCCCGTATGCCCAACTCTCTGACCGTCTGGATGGAGTTGCACCTCGCCAGACCTCCGGTGGTCGGTAGAGCCCAGTGTACGCGGCCGTGTCCTGTGATTGCGCTGCCAGCGCAGCCTCCGCCTGACACAAGGTCAGTCTTCCAAGCTTCAGGGTGCAATCCTGCTCGTTCCAGAATGCCGCATGCGGCCTCAAGTCCAGGTGCAAGAGTTGCAGTCCGTGCAGCTGCGTCACCGCGAGCGCCAACTGCGCAGCCATTGCCTGCAGCTTGTGGCCCCTCAGCGGACCAGATCTTGTCAGCACGTCGCTCAGCCGAGGCAACTTCTCAAAGACGATGCATTTCACCGGATCGTTGCAAATGATGGCCTGCTGCACACGCAAGAAGACATCACAATTCCATGCATCGTTTTCTTCCGCCCGCCAGAGCTGCTGCAAGATGCCTACTTCATGTCGGAAGTCCGCCTGAGACTCATAAACCACTGCAGCAGATTCGAAACGAAGATCCTTGTGCAGTGCAGCATAGGCAGCCACGGACGTTCCTCTCCACAAGACCGTGTCCAGGAGCTCATACTCGCCTATGCTTGAGCCAGGTCCATGCTGAGGTTGGCCGTTCGCCCCTCCAGACATGAGTTGCTCCTTCGCTCGAGCAAACGCGGCTTCCTCCTCCTTGGCCCTCTTCTGGTATGGCTCTTGGCCCTTTTTGCCCAAGCGCTTCCACTCGTCTCCGATGCGGTCGAATGCCAGACGTTGTGGACGTTTCTGATCTGCTGACCCCGAGGCCTCTTGCTCTCGCTTGACATCGTCCTGAATCCGTGCGTACTGCTCTGACACGAAGATTGCATAAGGTGTTCTTTTTTTCGGAAGAAACTGTTTGACAGCCTTGTCGGCGGCCTTTTTGGCAGCCTTTTTCGCAGCAGCAGATTCCGGCTTTTTTGGAGAGGCCGGGTCAGATTTAGACCCCTTGGGTGGCATGGCAGCGAAGAAGATGGCCGATCTAGGCAGCCACCATGTTTCTTCTACGACAATTGCAAGACAGGAGTTCTCTGTATGAAAGGTCCACTGTTAATTGCATAAGCACCACATTAGAAGCGTTTTGTCGCAGCTTCTGGTTTAGGGTTTAGGTTTCCGGGTTTATATGATAAGGTTTCCATGTAGTTTAGGCAGTCGAGGGTTACAAGAGAAGCCTTGCACATGGCTTTGAAATTCCCCCAGCGGCTTGAGTAGCAGAGTCATGCTGAGGGAAGTTTAGTTGGCGATCACCCTAACCCCTAAACCCTAAACCCTAAACCCGACAAGACCCAAGGGCCACAATCCCGCGGGCCTGCTGATGGAGTGGCGACCTGCCGGACGGCCCGCTGATGCAGCGGCGACCTTTAGGATGTCATTATGAAAGCCCGAGGCACCGCAAACCTCTTACAACCAATTGCTATCGACCCTTTGGCCTTAAAACAAAAACTCAACCCCAAACTCTAAGCTTGAGTGACCGCCCGCCAAACATACCCCGAAACATACCCTGAATCATAGCCTTAGAGTTAAGGTTTGGGTTTTCTATTTAAAAGTTCCCTCTGCCCTAAACCAAAACACTACTGGTTCCAGTTATAGGGTCTGCCGGTCGTTTGGGGGGTTTAGGGCTTAGGGTTTAGGGTTTAGGATTTAGGGGTTAGGGTTTGGCTTAAATTCGGCTGGGGGCTATTAGGGCTAAGACCCTCGAATCCTGAGACCCTGAGACCCCAACATCCTAAGGCCCCAAGATCCCCAACGCCAGACCTCAACCCTTATGACCCGACGAGGTGCGCCATCCTGCGCTGGGTCCGACGACCTGCGAAGAACTCCGCCACGATGTATCTGCCGAGGGAGTTTAGGGTTTCGGGTTAGGGTTTAGGGTTTCGGGGTTTGGGTCCCTAAGCCCTGGCCCGAAACCCTTAAGACTCTCAACTCCGCAGGATTCAGGTCGCTCCTTTGTAGGGGGGGGGGGTTTGTTGGGAGGGCTTTCATGAAGGGCTTTGGGTTTCGGACGGTCTAGGGTTTAGGGCTTAGGAGGGTTTAGGGTTTAGGTTTGTTCCTGGCGTGACTTTTCAAAGAAGTTGCAAAAGGACCCCCAAACCTTCCAACGGCCCCCCCCCCCACCACCCCAACCCTGGCACCCGCAGAAACCCTGGACAGGGTTTAGGGCACCTTACAAAGGGCTTGGGGGTTTAAAGTACATAATTCTGCGGGGTTCCCTGGACAGGGTTTAGGGCACCTTACAAAGGGCTTGGGGGTTTGAAGTACACAATTCTGCAGGGTTCAAGAATTTTAGTTTAGGGTTCTAGCTCCGAAACCCTAGACCCAATACCTCAAACCCGACATTAAAACCTGCAGGGTTTTGGGTTTAAATTAGACCTCCCCGTCAAACCCCTGGAAAACCTAAACCCCTAGGGAGGGCAGCGACCTGAACGGTCACCACACCCCCCGGCAGCTGCCTGATCGGCAACCACGCACCCTAAACCCTATAAACCCAAAACCACACCTCCCGGCGTCTAGGTGGATCCCAGACCAATTAACTGAAACACACACCGAGCCCTACATTTCAACTCCTAAACCTAAACCCGAAACCCTAGAAGGCGGCAGCGCGGGGGCGAGCTCCTTGTGCCTAAACCCTTACTAAACCCTCAGCCAAAATCCTAAAAACCTCCAACCCTTGTCAACCGGATGGCGATGGCAGCTAAACCCTACACCGAACCCTTGCCCCTGACCCCTTCACCGCACCCGGGCTGCGGTGCCTGGGCTGCGGTGCCTGGATGCCTCTGGGCTGAAGCACTGTGCGAAGTTATTACGTCTACATTTGAGATTAAAACGAACTAGATCCTAGTGTAAGACACGATTTAGCGCATTATATCTAAGTTTTAGATCAAAACAATATAAATCCTAGTTCAAAATCAATTATCTTTGACAATGCAGATATTGTCAATACCCACGCTGCACCTGAATGCTTGTTCCAGGTAAGGTTGTTTAAAGCCCCACGTCTCCTGTAGCTACGAGGTTTATGTTTACGTTGAAATCAGAACGATTTGAATTCTGTCCGTCAGGATGTAAATTATTTTATCTAAGATTTAGATCAAAGTAAGATAGAGCCTGGTCTAAATGTGGGATTTAGCTGGTTAATCTAGAATCTATATAAAATTGATCTAAATGCTAGTCTAAATTTAGGATTCAGCTTGCTGATGTAGAATCTATATGAAACTTATCTAGATCCTAGTCTAAAGTCAGGATTCAGCTTTTTGATCTAGAATCTATTTAAAATTGATCTAGATATTAGTCTAGAGTTAGGATTCAGCCCATTATGGATCTAACGCTAGATTGAATGCTTGCTTGGTGGAAAGGGAAACCCTGCGCAGCACACCAATGACAGCCTGAACCCTAAACCTTGAACCCTAAACCTTGGGCCTGAGGTGTCTCCTTGCGGTAGTTGCGGTGTCCTCCACGTGGGGGTTTGGACACAATGTCTAGATGGATCCTAGGAAAGCCTCACGTCTCACGTAGCTACGGGGTTCATATTTACGTTGAAGTCAAAACGATTTGAAATCTAGTCCGTCAGGCTGTAGATTATTCTGCATACGTTTTAGATCAAATTGATATAAATCCTAGTCTAAATGTGGGATTCAACTTGTTGATCTAGAATCTATATAAAATTGATCTAATCCTAGTCTAAATTGAGGATTCAGCTTGTTGATGTAGAATCTATATGAAACTGATCTACATCCTAGTCTAAAGTCAGGATTCAGCTTGTTGATCTAGAATCTATATATTGTCAATATAGAAGCTCGGTGCTACTAGAGGGCTTAAGGTGTACAGTTCAAGGTTTAAGGTAAGAGCAGCCGCCCTAAATCCTAAGCCAGTAAAAAAATCAAATCGGCCGAGGCTAGATTCATAAAAACTGCATGCACCCTAAACCCTAAAGCCCTTAAACCCTAAACAGCCGTAACTCCTAAACCCTCAACCCTGGCCCTCAACCCGAGTCCTAACCCTAAAAACCGGTGTTCAAGGTTTAGGGTTAGTTTCCTGCAGCTCTACCAAGACGTGTCAACCGAACCTACATTTAACATTAATATACAAATAGTAGGCAACAGATATGCTGTTGACGAAATATGCCCCACGGCCTAAACTCCAGTAAACCCTAGACCCTACATCGAACCATATTTTTTCAATTGGGTTTTTAGGGTTAGGTGTTAGGTTTAGGGCGAGGGCTTAGGGTTTTCAGGGTACTTAGTTAGTCTCAGGTGTGCTTAGGGTTCACGGGCTATTTTCCTAGACGTCTATCGTGCTTACTTTGTGGTATAGATGAGTCTTTACCATTCTGCGTTTAAAATTTCGATAGATGCTGAACCCTACGCCTTAGCCCTACCCCAAACCCTAGAGCCTAACCCTCAAACCTAAACCCTAGCACGTAGGCCCGAAACCCTAAGCCCTAAACCGTCAACCCTACACCGAACCCACCACCGTCAACCCTACACCGAACCCACCTAAACTTTTGAACCCGAAACCCTGAGCCCGAAACCCGACTACCCCTAATACCCTTAATAGCCCTCAAAAGCTCCAAGCCTGTCGAAGCGAGCCCCTTGCTGCACAGGCAAAAGCCAGGCCTGCGCTTCGGGTGTAGGGTTTAGGGCCCTAAACCTTAAACCCTAAACCCCAGCAGCGACAATGAGCTCCTAAACCCTAAGCCCTTAGACTTAAACCTTAAGTACGAGGCGCTCGACGCTCGTCGCTAGTGTAGGGTTTAGGGTTCGGGCTTTAGGGTTTAGGGTTTAGGGTTCGGGCTTTAGGGCTGGGTGTCGGGCTTAGGCTTTAGGGTTTCGGGTCCTTAATTAGGGTTTAAGGCTTAGGGCTGAACACACCCTACCCTCAGGCCTAAACCCTACGTTGGCGTTCGACGGCATAGGCCTTTGGGTGTGTTCAGGGCTCGGGGTTTGCGGTTACCCTAAACCCTAAATGAAACCCTAAGCCCCAAGCCCTAAGCCTGAAACCCTAAGGACCCTAAACCCTATACCTTAAATGGAGCCCTAAACCCTAAGCCCTAAACCCTACGTTGGCATTCGACGGCATAGGGTTCCATTTAGGGTTTCGGGTTTAGGGTAACCACAAACCCCGTGCCCTGAACACACTCAAAGGCCTATGCCGTCGAATGCCAACGTAGGCCTTAGGGTTTAGGGTTCCATTTAGGGTATAGGGTTTAGGGTCCTTAGGGTTTAAGGCTTAGGGCTTGGGGTTTAGGGTTCCATTTAGGGTTTAGGGTTTAGGGTTCTTAAGGCTTAGGGCTTAGGGTTTAGGGTTGGTAGGGTTTAGGGTCCTTAGGGTTTAGGGCCTAGGGCTTAGGGTTCCATTTAGGGTTTAGGGTTTAGGGTCCTTAGGGCTTAGGGCTTAAGAATTCGGGTTCGTTCAGGGTTGAGGTTTTAGGGTGTAGGGCTTAGGGATCTCTCTCTCTCTCTCTCCCTCTCTCTCTCTCTCACTCCAGCAGCTGCTGTCATCCACTCGTCCCGCTGGCTCGGAGGGGTCTTTGTCAGAAGGTGGGTCCTGCCCATGGGCCCGTCATCATGGACTGGGTCTGGCGCGAGTGCTGAATCCGCCGTGTGTGGCATCTCTGCGAAGTCTGGCATCTCTGCCAAGATGCCGCCCAGTGGCCGAAAGCCGAAAGGCTCTTCGAAGGCTGCCCGGCCATCAGTTCCCAAGGCAGTTGGCTCCATGGGTCCACGCGGCTCCATTGCCAGCACTGAGGCAAGCCAAAACCCCAAACCCTAAAACCGAAACCCTAATCCCTAAACCCTAAGGCCTAAACCCCTAGGCCTAAACCCCTTCACCCTTTTCAACCCAGGACTGCTCCGAAACCCTTCACCCTAAAGCCTAAAGCCTCAATCCTAAACCCTGAACCCCAAAACACTAGACCCTAAAACCTAAACCATAATCCCTAAACCCTCAGCCCTCAGCCCTAAATCCTCGACCCTCAACCCTAAGCGCCAAACCCTAAAACCCTGTGCTGGGGCATTTATGAAATTTCAGGCCTCAGCCTGTTTTCAACCGTAAATCCTAAACCCTCAACCCTAAACCCC
>CAJNDS010001195.1:0-21584 GCA_905221605.1 Symbiodinium natans | reverse complement strand
CCCAAAACCCATCCCAAACCCACTCGAAACCCTGGCAGGCGTGGCGAACCCACTTCACCCCCGCATTGGGATGTATAATAATAAACCCAGAGGTGGGTGGTGGGATCCCTTCCGTGTCTGACAATATTATATTACCGGATTCCTGCAAAGCGTGCTATTTCGGGCTGAACATCTCAATTTGCTTAAACCACCCTCTTATCGGCTCTTGTGAGGACGCTGCCCATCCCATTTGCTTAGTGCACGCCCAACCCCTGGGCGGTTTTTTTGCAATAAGTGCAAATGGGAGGCGACTGACCCAGGCGGGTGGGGGGCGGGCGGGGTGGGGGGGGGGGGCGGTTGGGGGGGGGGGGTGCAGGGGGGGCGGTGGGGGGTGGGTGGGGGGGTGGGGTTTAGGGTTTAGGGTTTAGGGTTCAACCCTAAACATGAAACCCATAAACCCTAAACCCTAAACCCTAAACCCTAAACCCCCACCCCCCCCACCCCCCCCCACCCCCACCCCCACCCCCGCCCCCCACCCGGCGCTGGCAGTCGCCTTCCATTTGCTTATTGCACCGCCCAGTGGTTGGGCGGTGCAATAAGCAAATGGGATGGGCAGCTTCCTCACAAGAGCCGAACAGAGGGTGGTTTAAGTAAATTGAGATGTTCAGCCCGAAATAGCACGCTTTGCAGGAATCCGGTAATATAATATTGTCAGACACGGACCAGCTTCCTCACAAGAGCCGAAAAGAGGGTGGTTTAAGTAAATTGAGATGGTGAAGTGGGTTCGCCACGCCTGCCAGGGTTTCGAGTGGGTTTGGGATGGGTTTGGGGGTGAAGTGGGTTCGCCACGCCTGCCAGGGTTTCGAGTGGGTTTGGGATGGGTTTTGGCTGGGTTTTGGGCGGGTTTGGGTGGGTTTCGGTGGGTTTTGCGTGGGTTTTGCGTGGGTTTGAGTGGGCTTGGGATGGGTTTTGGGTGGGTTTTGGGTGGGTTTGCACCCCCGCATTGGGATTTATAATAATAAACCCATAAACCCTAAACCCTAAACCCTAAACCCTAAACCCCCACCCCCCCCACCCCCCCCCACCCCCACCCCCACCCCCGCCCCCCACCCGGCGCTGGCAGTCGCCTTCCATTTGCTTATTGCACCGCCCAGTGGTTGGGCGGTGCAATAAGCAAATGGGATGGGCAGCTTCCTCACAAGAGCCGAACAGAGGGTGGTTTAAGTAAATTGAGATGTTCAGCCCGAAATAGCACGCTTTGCAGGAATCCGGTAATATAATATTGTCAGACACGGACCAGCTTCCTCACAAGAGCCGAAAAGAGGGTGGTTTAAGTAAATTGAGATGGTGAAGTGGGTTCGCCACGCCTGCCAGGGTTTCGAGTGGGTTTGGGATGGGTTTGGGGGTGAAGTGGGTTCGCCACGCCTGCCAGGGTTTCGAGTGGGTTTGGGATGGGTTTTGGCTGGGTTTTGGGCGGGTTTGGGTGGGTTTCGGTGGGTTTTGCGTGGGTTTTGCGTGGGTTTGAGTGGGCTTGGGATGGGTTTTGGGTGGGTTTTGGGTGGGTTTGCACCCCCGCATTGGGATTTATAATAATAAACCCAGAGGTGGGTGGTGGGATCCCGTCCGTGTCTGACAATATTATATTGCCGGATTCCTGCAAAGCGTGCTATTTCGGGCTGCAATGCGGGGGTGAAGTGGGTTCGCCACGCCTGCCAGGGTTTCGAGTGGGTTTGGGATGGGTTTTGGCTGGGTTTTGGGCGGGTTTGGGTGGGTTTCGGTAGGTTTTTGCATGGGTTTTGCGTGGGTTTGAGTGGGCTTGGGATGGGTTTTGAGTGGGTTTTGGGTGGGTTGACTTGTTTGCCCCACCCCCCAAGAAGGCCCAAGAAGTGGCCGAAAGGCCTGGACTTGTTTGCCCCGCCCCCCGAAGTGGCCACCCAAACCCCGCCCAAAACCCAGCCAAAACCCATCCCAAACCCACTCGAAACCCTGGTGGGCGGGTTTGGGTTCACCCCCGCATTGGGATTTATAATAATAAACCCAGAGGTGGCCCCTTTTTCGGGGGGTGGGGGGGGTGGGGGTGCGGGGGGGGGGGGGGGGGGCCCTCCCGGGGGGTGCAGTTCATTTACTTGGGGGCGGGGGGGGGTGGGGGTGGGGGTGGGGGTGGGGGGGGTGGGGGGGGTGGGGGGGGTGGGGGTTTAGGGTTTAGGGTTTAGGGTTTAGGGTTTAGGGTTTAGGGTTTGGACTTGTTTGCCCTGCCCCCCAAAACGGCCTGGACTTGTCCAAGATGGACCCAAGAAGTGGCCGAAAGGTCTGTGCCCATTCCATTTGCTTATGGCACCGCCCAACCACACCCCTGCAAGACGCACCTTTACAGCCCAAATTAACAGGCCTGCTTGGATTTTTACCCCCATAGGAGGACTGTAAGGTCTCAGGTCTGCTTGCTCTGCGAAAAGGTTCTATGGCCCGGGCAGCCCTGTTTTTGTTTTTCCCCATAGCAGGGCTGTAAGGTCCCACATCTGTTTGCTATGCGAAAAGGTTCTATGACCCGAATCTGGACTTGTTTGCCCCGCTCCCGAAGATAGGCCCAAGAAGTGGCCGAAAGGCCTGGACTTGTTCGCCCCGCCCCCCAAAGATGGGCCCAAGAAGTGGCCGAAAGGCCTTGCCCCGCCCCCCAAGAAAACCCAAAAAGTGGCCGAAAGGCCTGGACTTGTTTGCCCCGCCCCCCAAGGTGGGCCCAAGAAGTGGCCGAAAGGCCTGGACTTGTTTGCCCTGCCCCCCAAAACGGCCTGGACTTGTCCAAGATGGACCCAAGAAGTGGCCGAAAGGTCTGTGCCCATTCCATTTGCTTATGGCACCGCCCAACCACACCCCTGCAAGACGCACCTTTGCAGCCCAAATTCGCAGACCTGCTTTTATTTTTGCCCCCATAGTAGGACTGTAAGGTCCCAGGTCTGCTTGCTCTGCGAAAAGGTTCTATGGCCCAAGCAGGCCTGTTTCTGTTTTTCCCCATAGCAGGGCTGTAAGGTCCCACATCTGCTTGCTATGCGAAAAGGTTCTATGACCCGAATCTGGGTTTCAAGTTATCCCCTATACTAGGGCAGGCCTGTTTTTGCTTTTCCTCATAGTAGGGCTGTTTAGGGCACAAAGAGGGTGTTGTGAGGAAGCAGGATTTTTCATGCCAAATGCAGGGTTTTTGGCTTCGAAACAACAGCCAACAGCCCAAATTAACAGGCCTGCTTTTATTTTTACCCCCATAGGAGGACTGTAAGGTCTCAGGTCTGTTTGCTCTGCTTTTGTTTTTCCTCATAGCAGGGCTGTAAGGTCCCACATCTGCTTGCTATGCGAAAAGGTTCTATGACCCGAATCTGGACTTGTTTGCCCCGCTCCCCAAGATAGGCCCAAGAAGTGGCCGAAAGGCCTGGACTTGTTCGCCCCGCCCCCCAAAGATGGGCCCAAGAAGTGGCCGAAAGGCCTTGCCCCGCCCCCCAAGAAAACCCAAAAGTGGCCGAAAGGCCTGGACTTGTTTGCCCCGCCCCGCAAGATGGACCCAAGAAGTGGCCGAAAGGCCTGGACTTGTTTGCCCTGCCCCCCAACACGGCCTGGACTTGTCCAAGATGGACCCAAGAAGTGGCCGAAAGGTCTGTGCCCATTCCATTTGCTTATGGCACCGCCCAACCACACCCCTGCAAGACGCACCTTTACAGCCCAAATTCGCAGGCCTGCTTTTTTTTTGCCCCCATAGTAGGACTGTAAGGTCCCAGGTCTGCTTGCTCTGCGAAAAGGTTCTATGGCCCGGGCAGGCCTGTTTCTGTTTTTCCCCATGCGAAAAGGTTCTATGACCCGAATCTGGGATTCAAGTTATCCCCACTAGGGCAGGCCTGTTTTTGCTTTTCCTCACAGTAGGGGGGTGTTGTGAGGAAGCAGGATTTTTCATGCGAAATGCAGGGTTTTTGGCTTCGAAACAACAGCCAACAGGTTCCTTTGTCGCTCCTTGCCCATTCCATTTGCTCATGGCACCGCCCAGAAACCCAGATTCCGGCCATAGAACCTTTTCGCAGAGCAAGCAGATGTGGGACCTTACAGCCCTGCTATGGGGAAAAACAGAAACAGGCCTCTTTTCTCGCTCCTTGCCCATTCCATTTGCTTATGGCACCGCCCAACCACACCCCTCCTTTGTCGCTCCTTGCCATTGAGGCCTTCCGACTTCTTGGGCTCATCTTGGGGGGTGGGGCAAACAAGTCCACAGGCCTCGGGGCAAACAAGTCCAAACAGCCCTACTATGGGGAGGACTTGTTTGCCCCACCCCCCAAGATGGGCCCAAGAAGTGGCCGAAAGGGCTGGACTTGTTTGCACCACCCCCCAAGAAGGGCCCAAGAAGTGGCCGAAAGGCCTGGACTTGTTTGCCCCGCCCCCCGAAGTGGCCGACAGGCCTGTGGACTTGTTTGCCCCGCCCCCCAAGAAGTGGCCGGAAGAACTGGACTTCTTTGCCCCGCCCCCCAACATGGACCCAAGAAGTGGCCGAAAGGCCTGGACTTGATTGCCCCGCCCCCCAAGATAGGCCCAAAAAGTGGGCGGAAAGGCCTGGACTTGTTTTCCCCGCCCCCCAAGATGGGCCTAAGAAGTGGCCGGAAAGGCCTGGACTTGTTTGCCCGCCCCCCAATATAACCCAAAAAGTGGCCGAAAGGCCTGGACTTGTTTGCCCCGCCGCTTAAGGTGGGCCCAAGAAGTGGCCGAAAGGCCTGGACTTGTCCAAGATGGACCCAAGAAGTGGCCGAAAGGCCTGTGCCCATTCCATTTGCTTATGGCACCGCCCAACCACACCCCTGCAAGACGCACCTTTACAGCCCAAATTAACAGGCCTGCTTGTATTTTTACCCCCATAGGAGGACTGTAAGGTCCCAGGTCTGCTTGCTCTGCGAAAAGGTTCTATGGCCCGGGCAGGCCTGTTTGGCTGTAAGGTCCCACATCTGCTTGCTATGCGAAAAGGTTCCCTGACCCGAATCTGGACTTGTTTGCCCCGCTCCCCAAGATAGGCCCAAGAAGTGGCCGAAAGGCCTGGACTTGTTCGCCCCGCCCGCCCCGCCCCCCAAAGATGGGCTTGCCCCGCCCCCCAAGAAAACCCAAAAAGTGACCGAAAGGCCTGGACTTGTTTGCCCCGCCCCCCAAGGTGGGCCCAAGAAGTGGCCGAAAGGCCTGGACTTGTTTGCCCTGCCCCCCAAAACGGCCTGGACTTGTCCAAGATGGACCCAAGAAGTGGCCGAAAGGTCTGTGCCCATTCCATTTGCTTATGGCACCGCCCAACCACACCCCTGCAAGACGCACCTTTACAGCCCAAATTCGCAGACCTGCTTTTATTTTTGCCCCCATAGTAGGACTGTAAGGTCCCAGGTCTGCTTGCTCTGCGAAAAGGTTCTATGGCCCGGGCAGGCCTGTTTCTGTGTTTCCCCATAGCAGGGCTGTAAGGTCCCACATCTGCTTGCTATGCGAAAAGGTTCTATGACCCGAATCTGGGTTTCAAGTTATCCCCTATACTAGGGCAGGCCTGTTTTTGCTTTTCCTCATAGTAGGGCTGTTTAGGGCACAAAGAGGGTGTTGTGAGGAAGCAGGATTTTTCATGCGAAATGCAGGGCTTTTGGCTTCGAAACAACAGCGTGGCTGTACGTGTACAAGTTATGCGACTGAACATTCGTAACGGACTAGTGCGGGTAGTGAACCAACAGGTTCCTTTGTCGCTCCTTGCCCATTACATTTGCTTATGGCACCGCCCAGAAACCCAGATTCCGGCCATAGAACCTTTTCGCAGAGCAAGCAGATGTGGGACCTTACAGCCCTGCTATGGGGAAAAACAGAAACAGGCCTCCTTTCTCGCTCCTTGCCCATTCCATTTGCTTATGGCACCACCCAACCACACCCCTCCTTTGTCGCTCCTTGCCATTGAGGCCTTCCGACTTCTTGGGCTCATCTTGGGGGGTGGGGCAAACAAGTCCACACTTCGGGGGGCGGGGCAAACAAGTCCAAACAGCCCTACTATGGGGAGGACTTGTTGGCCCCACCCCCCAAGATGGGCCCAAGAAGTGGCCGAAAGGGCTGGACTTGTTTGCCCCACCCCCCAAGAAGGGCCCAAGAAGTGGCCGAAAGGCCTGGACTTCTTTGCCCCGCCCCCCAACAAGAAGTGGCCGAAAGGCCTGGACTTGATTGCCCCGCCCCCAAGATAGGCCCAAAAAGTGGGCGGAAAGGCCTGGACTTGTTTCCCCGCCCCCCAAGATGGGCCTAAGAAGTGGCCGGAAAGGCCTGGACTTGTTTGCCCCGCCCCCCAATATAACCCAAAAAGTGGCCGAAAGGCCTGGACTTGTTTGCCCCGCCCCTTAAGGTGGGCCCAAGAAGTGGCCGAAAGGCCTGGACTTGTCCAAGATGGACCCAAGAAGTGGCCGAAAGGCCTGTGCCCATTCCATTTGCTTATGGCACCGCCCAACCACACCCCTGCAAGACGCACCTTTACAGCCCAAATTAACAGGCCTGCTTGTATTTTTACCCCCATAGGAGGACTGTAAGGTCCCAGGTCTGCTTGCTCTGCGAAAAGGTTCTATGGCCCGGGCAGGCCTGTTTCTGTTTTTCCCCATAGCAGGGCTGTAAGGTCCCACATCTGCTTGCTATGCGAAGGTTCTATGACCCGAATCTGGACTTGTTTGCCCCGCTCCCCAAGATAGGCCCAAGAAGTGGCCGAAAGGCCTGGACTTGTTCGCCCCGCCCCCCAAAGATGGGCCCAAGAAGTGGCCCAAAGGCCTTGCCCCGCCCCACAAGAAAACCCAAAAAGTGGCCGAAAGGCCTGGACTTGTTTGCCCCGCCCCCCAAGGTAGGCCCAAGAAGTGGCCGAAAGGCCTGGACTTGTTTGCCCTGCCCCCAAAACGGCCTGGACTTGTCCAAGATGGACCCAAGAAGTGGCCGAAAGGTCTGTGCCCATTCCATTTGCTTATGGCACCGCCCAACCACACCTAGCAGGGCTGTAAGGTCCCACATCTGCTTGCTATGCGAAAAGGTTCTATGACCCGAATCTGGGTTTCAAGTTATCCCTTAATAAATCCACTCGTGAATGGGTTCTGATAAGGGGGGCGCGGTTGTTCTACCAGGCCTTACATGTTCACATACATGCGGTGCTATCATGTAGACCAGGGATTAGTGGTATAACATGCAATGGGAAGGTCACGGGAAATTATAAGACAATGAAAAAATGACGGCCCTTTTTTCACACAGCAAGGAAATCCGAAGCTGTGCGGGGGTGACACTCAGAAAATCGCCAAGGCCATGTTGATGATGAAGACCTTGGCAGGGTCAAGACGCCAAGCCAGCTATGCAAAAAAAACATGCACGAGATAGATCAGCATCCAAAAAAATCGCCAAGTACACCTGCAATGCTAAAAAAAAACATGACTGAATACATCAAAGTGCTGTGTCTGAAAGTTGCTTGACATTGTTGCTCGGCTGAACTGTTGTGATTCCGAGTTGATGGCGCGGCGTTGCACGTTGGTGTTGTCTTGGATTGTTGTTCGCTGTGAATCATGATTATTGATGCTGGCAACTACGCGAAACAAACACTGTGCAGCGTGGAACAACAATAACAAACACTGACAAACACAACTGACAAACACTGCACTGCACTCTATAGTACAGTTAGCAGCGGTAGCAGCGCACGCACTGATTTTTTTTAACATCGTGCCATGCAACCTCACGTCGAAAAGTCGAAAGGTTGTGAGCTCCATGCAGCTCCAGGCTCGCAGCTCCAGGAGCTTAAATCACAACATTCCAGGCTAGCCAGGGCCAGCAACTTCACGGCTCGAAAGGTTCGAGCAAGTTGTCGAGCTGCTTCGACTCTGCGCATAGAATTTGACATGCGCCAGCGTTGCAGCACAAAATTCCTAGCTATATTTAAATATAGCTTGAGCTCAGCATCGAACCGAAACTGTACAAGCACATTCGACGCACGACGCACAACGAGCTCTCTGGTTGTCGAAGCTTCTGGACTTCTTGATATACATTCACTCATGACTCATGACTCATTGCGTTGACCCGTATGACCCATATGCCCAGACCCATATTGCCAAGTGCCGCACGCCGCATGTCCATACGCAAAGAAATACAATGTACAACAAAATAGAACACGTTGCTATCGTCGCCGCCAATTCCGCATTGCCGTCATCTCCAGCAAACAATTCAACAGCGCGCAGCGACAGTGCATGGAGGTTCACAGTACGTACCGGCCGGTATGTACTATGGACTATGTACCAATATGACTAACCGTAATTGCAGCAACCAGCAACAACTTACGACTTACAACTAGTACAACTTATAAACTGAAACTATAAGTATAAGTACAACTAATTAATATTAAAATAACTCGGTGCACTGGTTGCCAGATTAGCAAGTGCAGCAAGTACTAAGAACCTCCAAGCACTGCGCAGAATCTGTGACGGCGCTAGCCGCTGCACTTCAAACAGCTGACGCCAACGCAAAACAACCGCGCTTCAGAGCCAGCCGGGCCAACCAGTGGCCAACCAGTCCTCAACCAGCTCAAATCTCCACGTCCGTCTGCCCAAGCGTTGGGACACCCAGCAAAAAGGTCTCGAGCCTTCAAGAAAGGATTAGGCCAGGATTGGGTTTGGCTGGGCTCGGCTTTGCATTGGCTTGCATGCATGTATAATCAGGAGCCATGAGCCATGCGTGCAAGCTTACAAGTGACACTTGTAACAAGTGCATGCATAACAAATACTAATACACCGTTCACCGCCCAGCCTGTCGTAGGTTGCAAATCGTTCGTGCTTCAAGAACTCGTACGCGTAGTTCTGGAAGAACTGGATGTTCAGGGCGCAGTGTTGAAGCCACTGCCTGAGACCCTCAAGCTCCTCAACGTCGCTGATGTAGACGAACGTTGCTTCGAGCAGCCTGGCGGCTTTGCGGGTACGGTTAGAGGTCAAGCCTGTGGTCGACACGAACCCCGGAGCAACCATGGCCAGCAGGGCCCGGTTTTGGATGTTTCCAATGGGCGGCCAGCCAGATGAGGCTTCGTGACATCTGTCGTGAAGCCTATCGAGCACTGGCTCTGGCAGGGTGTGCACGTAGGCAATCCAGGCCTCCATATGCGGAACGATATGGGCAAGTGCCACGCCTAGGTTCCTGCAGGCGACCAGCACGTTCCACTTGTGTTCCCAGTCGGGGCAAATCGGAGTCGCCATGGTGCAATGCTGCTGACGCGGCTGGCGCAGCACTACTTGTATGTTCTGCTGCTAGCGAGCAAACCTGACTTTCCACATGACTGCCGTTGAGGCCGGTGAGGTGCGGCGAGGCGGTGATGATGAAAGCTGAAAGAACTGCTAAGTGCTAATGGACCATGAACTTCATGAACCATGTGACCATGGGACCATGTGACAATTGTGAACATGCGGCATGCGGAGTCCAGCCCAGCTTCTTGAGCACTTGAGCACGGTCAAACGGGTGTTTAGAATATTGAATACAGAATGCATACACAACACACAAACAACAACGTTGACGCCGCCCATGCATGCATCAGCTCAGCCAGCAAGTAGCAAGTCAGCAAGTCAGCAAGTCAGCAAGTCAAGTCAGCAAGTCAGCAAGTATGATCTTGCACACAAGACACGGTGCCTCCCGCAAAGTTGACAGCATCACTGCGACACGCAGCAACAAGCCACTAAGAGACTAGGAGACTAAGAGTAACTACGTGTGATTATGCACTGACAAGTTGTCTCACAGTTAAGTTAGTTGACAGCGTGCAGCATGCAGCACCGCAACACGCAGCAAACATTATCATGTTCATGTTTATCATGCATTATCGAATTATCGGGCAATGAAGAAGAACAACTCAACCCATCCCATGAATAAACCTCGGCATATGAGACTGAGGCTGAGGCCGTGACTCGTGACGCAGCGAATGGTCACCACTGCCATGCCAGACCGCTGCGGCCAGCGACTCCACGATACCCACCTGGCATCAGTATTGGACATGACATGACCGCATGACCGTCACCGTCATCATGACAGACAACCGTCAAGCGTCAAGCGTCAATCATCCGTCAGTGTCACTGTCACAGTCACAGCACTAGACTGCAAGCAGAAAAGCACATCACATCAACTTCAAGAAGTGCAGTTGACATGTTTTCCCGCCCAATCGCCATTCGCTAGTCGCTGGTCACATCTGGTCGCTTTGTTGCCAGATGCTCAACGCTCGGGGAGCTAGTGAGCTAGTGGGAGTCGCGTCGCGCTGCCAGAAGCAAACCACCAAGCCTCGAAATAGCTGCGCAGGGACTCCAACCGCCGTGTTTGCTTTCCCTGGATTCAGATGGGATTACAGTCAGGTCAGATATGATATTGCGCCGTTGTGCCCTACACTCCTAAAGTGCGGTCTCAGCGTACAATAGGGCCATAGGGCCTTAGGGCCTTAGGCAAGCCTAGCAAGCACTTTCAAGCAGGGAAGCGGCAAACTCCGAGCGCTGTACGGAACGTGACAGTGCTTGGCTTTCGATAACACACATGGCATATCACATGAACATGAAAATTAAACATCTGGGCGATCCAGCACAAGGACCGACTGCTCAAGGTTCTGTCTCATTCATCACTCCGCTCACTTGAGCAAGTGGCGTGTCTGCTTGGTCATCACTGTGGGGCTGATGTCCAGAAGTATATCGTCGTGGCATGGCGCCGCTTCCTCTGCCTTTGGCATGGTGCCGCTAGCCTGTTCTGCTTGCCGCTGTTCGAAAGCGACACCACCCATGACCAAGTTTTGTGTTTTCTTCTTGATCAGCTTGCCCGCAATTTTGGTCTGGTTCTCCTCTTCAAAGTTGGTACGAGAGCACAAAACCATTTCAGGCGCACGAGCAGGATCGACATTCGACAGCTTCTTGGCGGCTTCGCTGCGAAAGTAGATGTATGGCCGCCGCATGTGAACAGCAAAGTTCTTGCCACCGGCCCCGGGGAAATTCAAGGTCTCCTGCCACTCAACACTGTTGCATCAGATACGGACCGGCTACCGCAACAACGCAACACGCAGCATGCAGTATGGATCGGAATCAACCAAGTGCAATGATTATTTAAACAACACAACGTAATTTACGGCTAATACTGGCTAATACTAATATACAGCTAATACAGCTTCAGAACTGAATAACAAATGAACAATGAACAAGTGAATCAACATGAAGTTGTACCAGCTGGCCTCGTCGAAGCCTGTCATAAACATGGCTTTGGCTTCATCGAAGCCAGCCTTGCACATCCATACTGCGCACGGAGCTAGGCTCGTCGTTTTCGAGAAGCCTTGCTCATGCAGCCAGAAGTTAATCGTCTGTTGATCCACGACAACGCTTGCCACCTTGACGGTCTTGGGGCCCTGCTCTGTAGTGACGGATCCAAAGGCGTACACCCGCTGCATACCAAGCTCCTCTGTAATGCTCTCTGTTGTCAGCATGATCGAAGCCTTCGCGTCAACCGTCAGCAAGCCAAGCATCACATGTGATGAGCACTTCCTTAGCAACAGCAACAGCAACAGCAACAGCAACAGCAACAGCAACAGCAACAGCAACAGCAACAGCAACAGCAACCACAGCAACAGCAACCACAGCAACAGCAACCACAGCAACAGCAACCACAGCAACAGCAACCACAGCAACAGCAACCACAGCAACAGCAACCACAGCAACAGCAACCACGGCAACAGCAACCACGGCAACAGCAACCACAGCAACAGCAACCACAGCAACAGCAACCACAGCAACAGCAACCACAACAACAGCAACCACAACAACAGCAACCACAACAACAGCAACCACAACAACAGCAACCACAACAACAACAACAACAACAACAACAACAACAACAACAACAACAACAACAACAACAACAACAACAACAACAACAACAACAACAACAACTCGAGCTCAAATCAAGCAGCCATGCATTAACCGTGATGTTATTCTCGATGAGACATCGCAAGGCAATGATGTCCAGCACCGTGATTGAGTCACGTGACATCTTCCCCAAGCTCACATCCTGCATGGTGTAGATGTCGGACAATGCCGGCGGCGTGCTGGACGACAAGCTCGACTGCGCGGTGGTGCTCATCGCATCTGCGTGTGTCGGTGTTGACTCGTCCTTGATCTCCATCTGTTGCCGAGTCGGGCCAAAGGCCTGGCCACGACTGCCTGATGAGTCGTTCTGCCCGCGAAACTTGCTCTTGGGACAAACTGCGTTTGGCGATGGCAGCACTGAAGCAAGCGCAACTTTGGAATTTGCCAGCGTTGCATCTGGGCTGAGCAGTTGCGCACACTGCTTTGGGTCGGCCAATATCTTCTTGACAGCGAAGTTGAAAACACTGTACCAGATCGTGCTCCAGGAGTCTTCCGCCGGAGTGCTGATCGTATCGCGTTGCTTCAAGTTGAGCAGTGTTTCAATCTCCATAATGTAGTTCGTCCCGTGCTCACAAAGGTACTGGATCACCAAGCGCAAGCATTTGGCACCTGTAGCCGCGAGATCTTCGAACGTGATCAGGTTCTTCTTGGCCTTGGCGTGGGTGTCATCTCCTTCACCATTGCCATTCGAGGTTGCGCCCGGGGCCGGCACCTCCATCATAGACAGCATCATGACAAGCATGTAACGGACCTTGGCGCAAACAAGGGCCTCAACAGCCTGCTCGTTGAGTGATGATGACGCCTGGGACTTCGTCGTCTTGGCCGCTGGAGTCACCGGAGTCGTCGGAATGTCAAGCGTCTCTGGCAGGCTACCTTTGTTCTCATGCATGGTCTCGGCGGTTTTTCTCAACCTTTCATGTACTGCGCCTGCGGCATCTGCAGCGACTGCCAGCACGTGCTCTGGAACTGGTTCTGCCACCACCGCCTCATGAACTTTGAGCAGAAATGCAGCTTCCCTGGGCAACGAATCCAAAACAGATTCTTCCTTGACATCTTTGGCCTTTGGTCGTCGTGGGCTTTTGCCAGTCTGTGGTGAGAATTGCGAGGCATCATGCCCCCGACGTTGCGGCGTTGTTGTCGTAGCAGCCAGCACCACAGCCGCCGTACCCACGAGAGACGCTTGGGCGGGCACAGTGTCGTCTGTTTCCAGCGCCTGTGCAATGCTGGACACGAAATCCGGCAGAGCATGCACGTCATTGTGGTACTGGCATCGTGTGGCTGATGCGTCCCACGTATCAGTGCCAGTACGACAGCTGCAGAACGATGACTTGAACTGGGCTATGGCCTTCCGCAGTGACTGATGCATGTACACGTTCGACGAATTGTTCTTGCGAAGAAACTCATTCGCAATGTGCAGCGAATCCTTGCTGGCCAGAATGTCCCGGGCAAGTGTTTCTGCGGACACGTGTCCGAACGTAGACGACGACTCCGGAACACCATCCTGCCATTGTGATTGCCTTGACAGCTGTTGGAGCACTGCGTCCATTCTCATGCCCTCCGTAATACCAGACTGCGATGTCTTTGCCGCGAAGACGTTCTTGAGATGAGCCTGCAGGACAGGCCGCAACTTTGACCATAGTGCAAAGGTTTTGCGATTGATGGTGACCTTGCAGTTCAGAGCGAACTCAAGCCCAAGACTGAGGCACTGTGAAAGCGCTTCACTGGCGTCCTTGAGCTGCTTGTTGTCGCTTTGCCGACAAATGTCGACTTGCTTCAGTGGCCCGTCTGGCAAACATCGTGCCAGACAACCCATCAAGTCGTCCAGCCACAATCGTGCACGTGTCATACCGTCTCCACCAAAGTCGTCGTCGTCCATCTCGATGTCGTCCTGCAATGTTGCTGCCTCACCATCTGCAAGAGGCCCGGCTGCAGCTTTGGCCTTTGCTTTCGACTTGGCTTTTGCCTTTGATTTTCCCTTGGCTTTTGCCTTCGGTGCCTTTGCTGGCTTCTCAGTTGCAGCCAAGTCAGGAACACGGGGGCGTTTCGTTCCGCTTGATGCCCCGACACCGTCAGATGCATGTGACGCCGCTCTTGCCGCGTCGGCAATGGCTTGGCTTTGAAGCAACTTCTCCACAAATATGGCACCGTAGACAGAGCAACACAACTTCTCTTCCACAAGCTTCATCAACGAGCTTTGCGGCCCAAAGCCTCTGCAGCACACGATGGCATGTAATCATGTTATTCATAAAACAACATGAAAGTATGAACCCCTGGATCGGCCACGCAGCTCACAATGTATGGAGGACGATGTTGTTGTTGCGTCGCCTGCACAGCCTGGCTCGAGGCTGACCCGTGCGTAGCGAGGGGCGCTCCGTCAGTCGTGCTGGTCGGATCCAGCAGTGGAACCTCAGGCGGGGCACCGGCCCTGGCACTATGACGTTGATTGTTTGATCAGGCAGCACACCGCCTCACCCTTACACTTACACCTTACAGCCTCACACCCAATGCACGCACTCAACAGTTGCGGCCAAAGCACACACAGTTTGCACAGTTCCAACAGGCAGTGACCCAGCAGCCACGCAGGTTGTCCCTTGAAGTGCGAATCCATGATGGTTGCGAAGGAATTCATCGATCCCACAACTGACTCGTGGCTTTTCAGATCCGAATGCAAGAAATCTGTTTCTTCAGCAAAGAAGCGGTCCCACTCAGCGAAAATGCCAAAGCTCACCAACTTGCGCCGCAATGCTTTGGAATTTTTGAATCCCAGCACACTGTATTTCTCCTGCGATCCGCAGCAAGCAAGACATGACTCGCACTGGACCCATGCTACTTACTGAGCCTAGCCACACCTCATCACATCAAAGCAATCCTTGTACTCGGACGAGTCAAGCCAGCTTGCGAACACGTCGTGGTACGAGTTCACAGACCTACTGGTAATCAGATTGCGATCGCAATAGGCACGCCACGCCTGCAAGGTTGTTCAGCATGAGCACGAGACAATGACAACAACAAACTCACATTGCAATCAACTCATCAATGCAACAAGTTGCACCTTGTCGACATCTTCGACACCTGTGACTAGCTCATGAAAGCTGATGCCCCCGCCGTGGTGAAAGTTGTTGTGAGTATCCTTGAGATACCTCGATTGCGGCGCGTAAAGTAAGCATTGCTGTCAGACTTCCAAAATGAATAGCTGTCGTCTGTCTGCAAAAATAATACAGCCTAGCAACGTCACCACGTCTCCAGGGGTTCGTGCGTGAAGCACACGGCACCCTTGCAAGCCTGCTTGAAGTGTGCTTTTCACTTGAGGGTTATCCGGAGCCTGCTCGTAGGCCGAGTAGAATGCCTCTGACCTAAGAGGCGAGTAGATTCTCATCACATTTGTTGCTGCTCTAGTCTAGCAACTGTGCTCCCACACGGTGCCCGCTGCCCCATGAATGTAGCAAGCAGTAAGCAGTAAGCAGTGAGTGATCAGTGACAAGGCTGTAAAACTGTAAGGCTGTGGCAGCGTTCCGTAAGTCACCGCCAGATAAGGACCGTTCGGCTTTTCCGGCCTGAAGTCCGGCACAAACTACTCTGTGACTCTGTGCAACTGTAGTCTGTCTCACAGACTTATAAATCATAGCCGCGTAGCCTGAATTAATTAGACTTTGCTACTCAGCCGGGGGTCGCCAAAAGCCAAGGTTCACCACGGCAGCCTTCAAGTATGCCGTGTTGCAGGACACCACGAGTGTAGCGTAGGCGAATTGATAGTTGTTTCCTCGCGTTCAGGGGATGACGGATGATTCCTTTGTTGCCGTCCGGCAGAAACCACGGGACCGTCGTTGTGGCGTTCTGGTCCACCTGCAAGATGGCAACTTGGAACTGACGACAACGCGACGACAATTCGACTGACTGACATGATTGTGATCGTGCCTGGTAAGTCTGAAAAACAGCATCCTGCAAAGGTCTGCCACTCAGACGCCCGAAACGCTCGGCCAATGAGCGTTGGCCGTAGATTGTGTCTGATGCTTCCCGCAACGCCACAGAGCCAATAACACCAGCTGCTGCTGATCCTGCTGATCCGGTGGTTGCCATTGGCACAGGTGCTGCCATAGCAACAGGCTGCTAGTCCCAGCACAGCCCTTGTTGATGCAACAATCACAGCAATCAGCAGTCACCTTGCCCGACTGGCGACACACACGCAACAGATCCTAATTACACACGAGCCAAAGCAGCAGTCAGTCAATCACAAGCTCAGCACGTTGCAAAGAGATTTAGTCAGAGTCATGTTCGTGTTGAATCGTGGCAGGAGATACACTCATACAAGCACAAGCACAAGCATAAATATCAGTTCAGTTCAACTGATTCAACCGCTGAATCGCGCGGTGCATGCTGATCGACTCACGGACTGACCAACAACACTTTCCGGCACTTCCGACCAAGGCTTTTCTCGGCCTTTGCGGATCTGTACAACTGTGCGATTTACAGACAAACTAAACTACCTGATCATGATTTGAATCATTGAGTTGAGTCATCATCGAATCGGGCCACTGAACCACTAGAATAGCCGCGCTGCCAAAATCCTTGCCAAACTGTCGAAATTTCGACTCGTGTGCGCGGCGCCAGGCGGTGCCTCTCACGTACAAGCATAACTAACACAAGTCCGAGCTAGTTAGCTCAAGTTAAATGATACAAATGTTAATGTTCAATGCTAAACCGACTAACTCTGACTCTTCTTTCTTACGGGCCTTCTTCTGCACACAGCCAATGGCGTACAGCATTGCTAGCCCCACCGCCACGCTGTGCATGCCATTGCCGGCCTGGTAATCGGTCGAGTCATGTTCGTCTCACAATCATGCTGCCACAAGGTGTCGCCGGCTCACGAAACTCACAGAACGTGCCTGTTGCATTTGTGCCGAACGTGAGCGTGTTGGAGCTGAGCTCGCATCGCACGTGAAGCTGCAAGCCGCCACACCAAACGACATTGTCTTGTCAATTGGGAATCCTTGGCTCATCAGCGCCTCTGTGGAAAGAAGCCAGCGGCCATGCGCGTCGGACCTCGCACCAAACCATGCTGCACAGAACACAAGTTAACACAACACAACACATCACGTGTGGTAACATTAACATACACACATACATATGTAAACATTGTAAACACTCAGATGCCTACCACAGAATACCAGCATTGCGGATCAGCGTGTGAAGTTTCGACCATCCGCTCATGGTAGCACTGAAGTTGGGATTTTGATTCAATGAATATGCACCGCCAGTCTTCCGTGTTCGGTACTCTGCCAGGAAATTGAACTCGACTGTCGTCAACGCACGCTCAAATGCCTTGCGAACAAGTTCAACATCATTCACGAGTGCATGCTTGAAGGCTTCCAGGCTGGCGATACCGCACCCATCTACTTTTGCTCGGCTTTCAGGTCGAGAGCATGCCCACATCAATTCTTCCCAAACGTCCTGGAAAACAAAAGCAATCAAATCAGGCATCATGATATGTTATCAGGTCAGATATGGTCCTCGGCAGGAGAACCAAAGTATGAATCCCAAGCAGGCTCCATCGCAGCCAGCTCCTGACAATACTGCAAGTGAGCATCCGAACACAGTCAATGTGAGTGTACAAATCAGTAACCCTGGCACACCCTGGCAATCCTGGTTGTACTCGCCAAACCTCACAGGCGCCCTGAACATCTCCACGAACACGTTGACTGGCGCAAGTGCAGCACCAGTCTTCCACTTATGGCGTAGAATGCAGTACTGTCTTGGTCTCGTTATAGGCATGCCATACATGTTGGGGTCAATCAGCGCCACGGATACAAAGTATATCGCTCCCAAGAAATGCTCCGAGGTTGATGCGTCGAAATTAATGACGTTCTCCTGGATTATCAGGGATTCCTGATAATCCCATCGTCGAGAAATCCAGCTGAGGAAGGCTTTCCACGTGACCCCCTGCTCGCGCATCATCAAACCTCGCTGACTGTAATCCGTGCATGGTGTCCCTGCAACATGTAAATCAGCTGCACGATCGACCTCACACATCTGCCCGTGCTTGTAGCACCATGCTTTTCTGATTGTTGCTTCGCCCCTGCGCATCAGCGGCAACAGTACTTCATTAATTGCCGTGTCGTTGGCTGCCAGGACATCCAGCTGTGCGGCAATATGGGGACGCCAGAAGTCATTCATATCCCCGAAGACATGCTGTGGACAATGTGGGTGACGAAGCAACTCTTCTCGGGCCTGCGCAGACCACTCAACCGCCGACATGTTGGCTGGCGCAGGGACATGAGATTTGTCCATGTTCAGCTCCGCGCAGATAGCTGTGCCCATCATGATGAAAGACGTAGCAGGAGTGTCAATGCCGGAAAATTCTGTAGACAGCGATGTTGCTCGCATGTCTTGTAGCAGTTGATACAAGTGCTCAGAATGGGCCGTGCGCTCCTGAGACACAGACTCACTGATGAACTGTACATCTGGGTCTGGGTCTGAGTCACATACATCCATCAAGTTGCAATCATGCTCACGACTCAGAGCTGCCATAGCTTGATCCACCACATGTTTGCAATTGCCTTGCTCGGCAACCGACCGACATATTCGCGCCACTCGCGCAGCATATGCCTTGTCACCATCAACGTCTTGCACCGGACACAGTCGAGCTGCAGCCACATTCCTGCACAACACATGCATGAGTGATAACACCACGACAATCGCACACATGAGCACTCCAACATGTCCAACATGGCAATGCATGCAGCAGCACGGGTCCTAGCAAAGCGAGCGAATGTTGTGACTGCCCAGACCGGCCACATCATCAGCCTAAACACGGAGGGCTTGTGGCCGTTGCTGTGTGCACACATGGGAGTCGCACTTGCCGAAGGCGTCGCCTCAGGAGACAACCCAACATTCATGCCTGGATTTGCTTGGAGGGTGGCATCGGCAGTTCCCGATACAGCCGTATCAGGATGCGAGTGTCCTGCTTGGAGTGTGGCTTCACATGTGGTCGTGTCCTGGCTGCCATGGCCGACGGTCGTTGCATGCACGGCATCCACGCTATCCGCTGCACCCACATCATCGTTTGTGGCGGCTATGCCCGCCTTTGCATCTTTCATCTCTGTCACAACATCTGAAGCGTTTGCTTCGTCCGACGTGGCCGGCGCCGTGGGGTTGCTTGCATCGTCCGTCTCAACCGCATCATTGGCAGTGGTTTTGCTCGCATCTTCAGTCTCCGCCGCCACACATTGCGCAGCGGCACTGCTCACATCTTTCATCGCCTCTACATCTTCCTTTGCTGTCACATCATGTGTGGTGGCTTTGCTTGTGGTTTCCTTGACCATGTCTTCCATTGCATCCACCACCACATCATGCGTGGTGGCTTTGCTCGCGTCTTTTGTCTCCACCAGATCATCCATGGTGGTTCCAGCACTTTGTGTCTGTGTCTCATCCACAAGTGTGGATGCAGAAGCGTTGTTCTGCGCTGGCACACTTGGAGGCGAAGGTGTGTTGAAAAGATGCTGTATTCCTGCTTTCGTCACCAAACCAAATTTCACGGTTGGTGGTGGCTCCTGCGCAGCTGACTTGCTACCTTTGCTCGGTGCTTTCGGCTGTGGTGGTGATGGAGATGCTTTCCGTTTGGCATCTATTCTGGCCGGCTGCTTGCTCTTTGGCGGCGGCGGTGGCGGGGCATGTGGCTGTTTTGCCTTCGGAGTTGGCGATGGCTTAGAGTCGGGCGCCGCCTTGGTACACGCAACACAGCAAGAGTATGTTACATAGCTGCAGAGCGAAATACATGACTTGCTTTTGACACTGACTTAAACAACATGTTGTCTCTGCATCCATAGTTGCAGCTGACGAGGCTTTCCCTCGCCGCTTTGGCGGGTTGCTCTTGGCAGCCGTGTGAGCGGGAGCGACCGGCTGCTTTCGTTTCCGAATCGGTGGTGACGACATCACAAACGCATGTGACAGCTCACTGACAGTACGGGGACGTGTATGCAAGTCGATGCAATGCATAATTGGGCGTTGCCATCTGGTATTATGTGTACACCTTACATATTGAGAAGCATGTTGAATGTGAGCACTGCAGCATCATGCATGCAACACAACCTGATCAGCATGCAAAGACGTGCATCCAGCAATAACGCAGAGGGCATCAAGTCACTCATGAAGGAGTCTACGCTCAAAGTGATCAAACATGACGGGCACACACAACACCGTGGAGATGATTGACCTGAGTCAAGCAGTGTTTGCCCGTGAACAGCCCCATATGTAGACAACAAATCCACATCTGCCAGTGAACGTCACATGTCTGCACACAACACGCATACATTGATATCACACAACTGTCAGGGCATTCAATGTCCACGCAAAGCTAGTGTTTGCGGTCATGCCATGTCCACACATCAGGTACGCGCTACATGTATCCGTGGACATGTCATGTCCACACCCATATACTCGTGGACACCCCATGTCCACACAGCCCGTGGTTGTGGACATTGAATGCCCACGAAACCCATGCAGGTGGACATTGCATGTCCACACCCCAGGTGTCCGTGGACATGCCATGTCCACACCCAGAAAGCCGTGGACATCACATGTCCACACAGCCCGTGCCCGTGGACATTGCATGTCCACAAAAGCCATGCCTGCGGACGTTGCATGTCCACACACCCCATGCCCGTGGACATTGGTGCACGTTAACAACCGTCGTCCGTGGACAACGTCGCGTGCCCACACAGCCCGTCCCGTGGACATTCCATGTCCGCGCCACCCATGCCCGCGGACATCCCAAGTCCGCACCACACCTACCCGTGGACATCCCAAGTCCGCACCACACCTACCCGTGGACATCCCATGACCACAGCCCCGTTGCCCGTGGACATCCCATGTCCACACCCCACCCTGCATGTGGACATTCCATGGCCACACCCCACTCTTCCCGCGGAGATCCAATGACCACACCCCACCATGCCCGTGGGCATCCCATGACCGCAAACTGTTCATGCAGGCATCCCGTGTCCACATCCCGCCTGCCTGTGGACATTCCACTACCACAAAGTAATTGCCCATTAACATCAAGTGTTCATACCAACCGGAAGCCCACCACAGATGTACATCAAACATGTCACACTAGGAATCCTCAGCAAGTGCATCAGCGATACTGGTGTGCCCCTAGCCCCTAAACCCTAACCCTAACACTAGACCCTACAGCCTGAACCCTAAACCCTACACCTTACACCCCCCAAACTTTACACCCTAAACACTAAGCCCTAAACCCTAAACCCCTACACCTTACACCCTGATCCCTAAGCCCTAAGCCCTACACCCTGCACCCTGCACCCTATGCCCCACACCCTAATAAACACTAACCCTAAACCCCAACCCTACCAACAATACACACTGGCTCAGGCTGATCAATCATGAATCATGTGATGCACTCTCAGCTGCCCACACGTGGAAGTCATCTGTCGAGCCTTGGTAGCACACGGATGCAACGCTATACAACAGTGCTTTGATTGTAGAGAGCCACTCATCGTATATGCTTATATGCGCCCACTGCTTGCACTACGTCTGTCTTTTCCCAGGTGCTCGAGATCCCTTGAGACTTCAGATCAAAACAAACTCCACACAGGTGACACGGCTGCTGCGTGCTGCTATGTGCTGATTCCTACCCTACCGCGTCCTGGACTTCCTAGTCCTGGTGTCGTCACTGTCGCC
>CAJNDS010001194.1:0-29388 GCA_905221605.1 Symbiodinium natans | reverse complement strand
TTTATCTCTTTTTCTTTTTTCTCTATAGCTCTGTAAATTTATAATCCCATAAAGTTTTTGCGGGGGTTTGGAGGGCTTTTGCGGGGTTTTGTAGGTTTGGAGGGCTTTTGCGGGGTTTGGAGGGTTTGGAGGGCTTTTGCGGGGTTTGGAGGCTTTTGTCGGGTTTCGATGGGTTTTGTGCGGTTTCTGCGGGGTTTTGTGGGGTCTTAAAAGTTTTTTGGTGGGGTTAGTTTTGTAAGAAAAAATCAGTGGCGTAAAAACGCGTAAAGTGACGTAAAATCGCATAAAGTGGCGTAAAATACCGTAGTTGCGTAAACGTTGTTTTTGCGCGCTTGTTTTAACGTGCTCAAGCCCCTTTTTTAGGATATCGAACATCCCTGCGCTCTCCAGCTTGTGGAGTTGCGAGACTCTTCTCGAGGGAATGGAGTTCTTGAAGGGTCAGATGCGTGTGAAGCAAGAGCCGGGAAGCATAGAGGATGATCTCCACATTGATATAGCGATAAATGGCTTAGATGTGCACACTGGATGCGAAAGTCCCCTCATGATGACCAACGCAAGCGAAAAAGCAGTCAAAAAGCAGTGAACATGAGACCCTGAATTTGCCACTACCCCGTGAAAACTGCCACTTAAATCAGTAGCCTTTTTTTGGCGTCGAGGTTTTCTAGGAACGCGTGGGATCCCGAAATCCTACTCCCTCAATCTTCTTTCCTTCAGGTCATTCAAATCGCAAAGAGGAAAGCCCCTATGAGGGCCCTAATTAGGGAGCCCTTGATCTTGTTTCCTCATATTTGCTCTCAAATCCGATTCCCGAACCCTGAAGAGGGTGTCCTCACATCTTAGAAACAGATCCTATTCACTACTTCGTTTTCGCTGAGCCCTAAAGGGTGGGATCCCGAAATCTTCTTCCCCATGTTAATCCCTGAATATCTTTCCCTATGTCCTATTCCCTATCCCTAAACCCTAAACTTAAGCCTGAATCCGAAAGCGAAATGGCTGTTGTTGCCTCATTCTTTTCTTTAAATCTTAAAGAGCAGGATCCCTTAATCATATTCCTTTATATTTGCTCTCAAATGCTATTCCCGAACTGAAAAGAGAGTCCGTTCATCTTGAAAACAGGTCCTATTCCCGCTAAGCCCTAAAGGGTGGGATCCCGACATCTTCTTCCCCACCTTATTCCCAAAATGTTTTTCCCAAAGTCCTGTTCTAAGCACCAAGAGGGGTCCGTAAATCTTCAAGAGGAGAGCCCCTAGGAGAGCTCCAAGTCCTAAGGATGCACGTCTGCAAGCCAAAACCCTAAACTCTAAGCCTTCTAAACCCTAAAACCTAACTTAAGCCCAAATCCGAAATTCTAAGCCCTACATCGTGGGACTGCGTGTGGCTTAGGGCCTAGAAAGCGGCTTTTCCCTAAACTTGAGCCTAAATCCTGAAGAGCTGGATCCCTAGCTGTTGTGCCCTAAGTCTTCTTTTCTCAATGCCCTTCAAATCCTAAAGCGCTAAGCCCATAAGGGTGGGATCCCGTTCCCGAAAGCTTATTTCCTTAATGCAGCTAGGTGACACCGATTCGAAACAAGATGAAACGCATTCAAATGCATTCAAAAGGCACAAGATTCAAGATTCAAGATTCAAGCTGCCCGGGAGAACTTGCCCTGGCATCTTGAATCGTGAATCCAAGAGCGCATTCAAGTTGAATGCCAAAAAACCCTCAGCACCTAAGCCCCAAAAACCCCTATTGACAGGCACCTCCCATAGGTAGGACAGGGCCTATAACCCTACACCCTAAAACCTACACCCTAAGCCCCCCGGGAGTCCTAAGGGATAAGGCCTAAGCGCGAGAAGTCCCGCAAGACTGCAAGTTGCAAGACTTGAAGCCTGTAACGGACTGCATATGCTATAATTCACAGCATTCACAGTTTGAGGCCGAAAAAAGTTATAGGCAAGCAAGGGTTTTGGCACCCCTCCTCGGGAAACGGCACGGAAAAGTTACGAGTAACGAGTAAGCACAAAAAGAAGTTACAAGCAAGTAAATGTAGCAAAAACGCAGAAAGTTACAGGTACGCAAAAAAAAGGTTACAAGTAATCGTGCTTCCCTCACCCGATCCCCATAACCCACGCCTTTCTGAAAAGCTGAGATTCTGGAAAAAGGCGTGGGTACATGGGGGGGGGGGTACGCTCGCACCAACAAATTGCCATGTAGTGCACGGCGGCCGGCCTTCAGTTCGTGCCGCTCGTTGCGGAGGCTTGTGCAGGGGGGTGGGCCCCCGAGGCCATGCGCACGTGGAAGGCGCTTGGCTCACTCATAGCTGCCCAAACAGGAGAGGCCACGGGACTGGTGGTTGATCAGCTCCTCCAGACGTCACCTTGCAGCGTGAGAATGCGCGGGCCGTGCTCAGGCGCCTCCCCAAGCCTGCTGCGGCACCAAGCCCTTTCGCTGCGCCTTGAGGGGCTTGCGTGTAAGCTCGTGTAAGGGGATTCTTCCAACGTTTGTTGCAGAGCCTTCCAGGGCCGCTACTTTTCCAGCCGCCTGCAACTGCTCCAGTTGTTCGCCCTCCTCTCTGCCAGGGGTTCGTGCTGGGTCTTCTTTTGGTTTTCCTTTGCTTGGGTTTTTTCTTGGGTTGGTGCTTTGGGTTTTTGGTTGGTTTTGGCTTGGGTGTGGTGTGGGGTGTTGGGTTTTCCGCTTGTCTCTTGGCAGTGGGGTGTGCGCACAGGCTCGCTGGTCTGTATAGTTTGCAGGTCGGTGGAGCTCAGGGTGTTTTTTCCCAAACGAGGTTTTTCCCTGAGCTGCCTGAGCTTGCTTGCTTGAGTCTTGCGGGTACCATATATAGAGAAAAAATATGTGTGTGTTTGTGTATAGACATGAATTGCTCTCTACCCTCCAGCGCAAGGGCCGCAGATGCCAGGGGCAGGTAGGACACAACAGGACAATCGACGACGAACCTCCGAATCGATGAAGATCTGACAGCCTTGAGCCAGAACCCCTAAGCCGGCCTGCAGAAAACACCTTTGGCTTGACAATGCACTTGTAGGAGGAATCCGAAAAAACAGACTTGGCTTCAAGAGCGTATGCCTGGGACTGGTAGCTGAGGAGACCTACAACTATGACCAGTCCCTTTACTTCCTCCTAGAGTTGGCGTTGGGCGGCGAGCTCTATGCAACGTACAACAAGAAGAACTTCTGGGGAAACGAAGCTTCGGCTCAGCAGAGAGGACATCAAAGGCTAGAACGCTTCCGGTTTTTTTGTGCCTCTAAGGAGAAGTGTGCAAAGTTCTACGTGGCGGGCACCGTCTTCGCTTTCGAACACCTCCACAGCAAGAAGATCATCTTCCGAGACCTAAAACCGGCGCCTCGTGTTCGAGAAGAAGAGATTGTTGTAGAAGATGTTGCTTAGAACGCGCAGGTAAAAATCAAAGCAAACAGCAAACAGCGTTCTTCAGACTTCATATTCCTTCATATTCCTGAGTCGGAGCTTAGGAGAACCTGCTGCTGAACGAAACGGGCCACGTGAAGCTCACGGACATGGGACTGGCCAAAGTTTCTTTGACGGCCTTGGCGTTTGCGCAGTGTAAGGCAGTATTGGAAGTCCAGCTCTCCGTTTTTTGTGTTGCCTTCTCTTTGTCTTTGGGAGGTTGTACCTGGGAAGACCTTCACAACATGTGGAACACCAGCCGCTGGACAGCAAGAACAACCCGCCCCCCTCCCCCTTTTTTTGCACGCACACACACACAAATAATCTAGTGACCCTTCAGTTGCACAACATCCCTGTCAAGAACCCAAGACATGTCTGAAGGACTACTTTGCTCCGGAGCTCATCGCCTCCAAAGGCTGAGACCAAAGCACTGTTGACATGTCTTGGAAATCAGCCGCGCTTTCTTGCTGCGCTTCCGCTGCGTGCTTGCTTGCGCATTGGCAAAGAGGCCACACGTTGGCTGACCTGCCCTCAGCTTCCCCAAAGGGTTGAGGCGTGACCAGTATGTTGGGACTCACAGTCTAAAAACTAAGTCTGACAGGTGGACTGGTGGACGCTTGGGATCTTGACCTTTGAGCTGTGCTCGGGTCATCCACCCTTTGAGTCGGCCTCACCCATGCAGATCTACGCCAAGGCCAACTGAGGCTTTAAAGGCATGGCTGAAAGCGTGTCACCTCACGGGAGGTCCAGAAGGGGATCAACAAGGTGAACTTCCCCAAGAAGCTGAAAGGCAATATCGAAACCCTGGTGAAAGGGCTTTGCAACGCATCCCCCAGCCTGATGCCCAGAGAGCTCGGCAATCTCGGCACACGTTGGATTCTTTGTTGCTTCGACACAGCGGTCGCTCTCTTGGGCCGCTGTCTCTTCCGAGGCGAGCGGCTGCCGATGAAGAAAGGGGGCACCCAGAACATCAAGCAGCAGGCGCCCCGACAGCAACGTGAGAAAGTGCGAGAGGGTTCCTTGGGTTCCTTGGGTTCCTTGTGTTCCTTGAGTTCTTTGGGTTCCCTGCTTGGAACGGTCTCGTTTGCTCGAGGCCTGGTTCCAGGGCTTCAGCTGGGAGGAGTGTGCTAACTTCATGATGACACCGCCCTATATCCCCACGGTGAAGGGCAAGAAGGAGCCAACGAAGCTGGCAGCGAATAGGGAACGATGCTGCCCACGTCCTTGAAAGACGGGCATGCACAGCCTACGGCAAAGTATGACAGGTCTTACCCATCGGTCTGCCAGGACATAGCAAACTTCTCTCCCAACAAAGAAGACATGCCGCCACAGATTCCATATAAGGCAGGGCTTCCGGCAGACATTCAGCGTGATGCATTGCCTGTCATGTCTTGTGGCATTGCAGGATCCAAAGACAGGCTGGGACAAGGACGCCGCACGAAGCCACACGTGACGTGAGAGTTGAAGTACAAATCTAATGCCGCAGCACCAACAAGCGATTATTGCGGCTGACGACCTGACTTGCACTCGCAGGGGGCGCTACTTGGCAGGTATAGGGAATGTGATTTGGCTTTAGAGACATTGAACCAACAGAGGACTTCGCAACGTCCACGTGATCGGAAATCCGATTGGCAGGACAGAATGTCGGAAGCGTGCCGCAAGAGGGCGTCGGTAATTTATGAATTCCGCAGAGTCGTAGAGCGTACCTCGTGCTTGTTATGTATCTGCTTCTGCGGTCATGCTTGTGTTCGCTGCAGATACTACATGTGAAGTCAAGGTTCATGATTGGTCTGGCAGGTCTCTCCGAAGCCGGCGGAATTCAGGGCACAGCCAGCCAAGCGCAAGCGAGAGAATGCAACTGAGACTTTTTTGGGCAGTGCTCAAAGCATGGCATGCCCACGAACTCTGCCTCTCACCGCTTCGCTGCTCTTGCGGGTAATTGCCTGCCTGGCATTGATAATGCATCGCCTGCGCGGCTCGTTTCATGACCCAAAGTGGTTTGGAGAGGGGAAATCATTCCGACATGCACAGTGTAGCTAGTCTTTCGTTTTTCCCCCCTGCCCCCACCCGCCCCCAACCTCCTCCACCGGCCTCGACCCTCCTCCACCTTCCTCCACCTTCCTCCACCCTCCTCCACCCTCCTCCACCCTCCTCCACCCTCCTCCACCCTCCTCCACCCTCGCTCCCCCGCTCCCAGAAGTACACCGTCAAATAGCTCAAATTTCTTGGGCAGACAAATAAATCTCTTCCGGTCAAATCCGACAGTAGATTCCCATGGTCGATTTCCGGCGTAAACCTGTCCACCCCGCGCACAAATTTTGCGGCGCTGGAGTCCCGGGAGAGCAAAGATGAACAAAACATGCGCAAATCTTCCTCCGACAGCACATCTGGCATCCCCAACAACCACAACTGCCACAACCCCCGAAAGCACCAGAGACGGAACATGTATTTGAGGTTCTGTCAGCATGCACCACACACCCGCTACGCCCCCACCAAGCTTCTGCCCCAACCTCCCACTTTGTGTAACATCACGAACCTGACCGGCTTCATGTAACTCCTAAGTCACTCGCCCACGGCTTTTCGTTGGCAGGGCCTCAAGTCGAGGAGAGCAGCACTGGGAAGCACTGGGAAGCATTTCAATGTCTTTGCTTGTGAGAGGCCAACGAGCTCCAGTCGGCAATCGGTTCCCGTGGAGGACATGGGGCTTGGGGCTTTCGATGTGCAGTGGGGCCTACAAGAAACGGGGCATATGATATAAAGCTGAAATGTCCGCCTTCTCGGACTTGGATATCTTCGCAGCATGGCTTCCGCAAAGCACGAGAGAGGAAATGGCCAAGTTCAAAACTACCGTCATTCGGAAATCGTGCAAGAAGTACAAAGCAGCCAAGGCGAAACGGCCAAGGCCTGAAAATCGCAAACGCAAGGCTAAAGATGCCGACATTGATGCAGAGGACGCCGCAAAGGCTTTTCTTGGACTCTGAGTGCCACATGCGGTGGGGTCGCAGGTGCAAAATGTGTAGAGCTGCGTGCTGCAGCAAAGCAAGGCTTTCTCCAGCTGTCAGTTCACTTCAGCATTCAATTCCCCGAGAAGAGGACCGCAAGTCTCAAAATCGTTTTCGACTCTGAGGCCATACGTCGCATGTCAAAACACAAACCAACAAGAAAATGCAGCGATCGGTTCAATCGTTGCACATGTCCCTTAATTGTTCAACGGCTTCTCTTCCCGAGAGTAGCGCTTTGCCCAGTTGTAGCAAACAAGCAGCTGTGAGAAGCTGCAACGAATATCTTGCTGCAGTGGTTGGCAAGCTCTGCGGTGTTTGGCAACTGCTTTGAGCTTACATGTTTGGTTAGGCCATAGTTCGGTTGAGCACAAGCGTATTGCAAACCACGTGCCCCGCCAGTGTGAACTTGTAACTTTAGCTTCGTAGCGCAGTGGAAATGTTCTTGTTGTCGGTTCTACATTCCCTTGGAAAGCAGCCACCCCTCTTAAAAAAAAGCAGGTTATAAATCCCCGCAGAGCGCGTGCAGACCCATTAGGCCCAAGATATTTCCTTTGCTTTTGTTTGAGGAGTTCCTGGAAAGGGGCTCTCCGTTGGAGAAGAGGTGGATGCTCATGTTGGCTTCGCCAAAAAAGTTGGCTTGCATATGAGGTATCTCTTCGAGCTTGCTTCATGAAATGGCCAAGAGTATAATTTGAAGAGTCAAGCATTCATGAAGCATGCTTTCGATGCACGCGGCATGCACCGTCACGCCATTTCCATGCGGCACCATGCGTCGTGCAAGGGAACGGATGGGAAAATTCGGCCTTGTCACAGGCCGCTTCGTTGCCTGCGGTCGGGGCCCGCTCGCAGCTCGGGGGTTTTGGGGGGGAGGGGAGCTTAACAGTTAAACTGGAGAGTCGCTTCTGAAATAATGCGCCATGAGGAAAGATCTGTTGCCCCTTCTGTTCTTTCTCTGAGGTCCTCTCCTCCGTGGAGTGCCTTTGCGAGGGCTGGAAGTGAGTGAGGCTCCTCGCGAGGTTCCACCTCGCAGCTCTCCAAGCGGGGGGCCGTCCTCACAACTCTCGCCCCCCCCCCGGGGCTTTCCCCCCGAGGGCGGGGAGGGCAGAGGAAGTACAAATTGTTGTTGGCTCAACTCAGAAGCGCTGAGGAGCGGAGTGGAGTTTACGAGAGAACAAGGGCGGTTAAGGCCGGTGTTGAGGGTGAGGGACTTGAGGGACTTGAGGGCCCTTGAGGGACTTGAGGCTGGATTGCTGCACAGCAGCTTCTCTGAGCTCGTTTAGAGGCCCGGCATGCCCTGGGAAGCCCTCGTGTGCAGAGGTCGGAACGCCACGAGTTGAGGCCGAGGACACTGAGCAGAGCGAGTCGGAGCTCAAGGCATTCGATTTGTTGAAAGGATGGGGGATGGGGGGAGCTTCAAAAAGTTGAAAGGTGGATTTCGGTGGGTGTCATCCTGGTTTTCAATGTACTCATGCTCGTTCTACTCTGCTGTTGTGGGGCCCCCATCCTCACTGAAGTTGAGTTGGTGCCTTGTTGAGGCCGAGGCCCGCGAGGGATTGGCCAGGCGTGGCTCTGAGAGCGAACAGTGTACGATGTTTGCACATGCTTGGGTCGAGCTCCTGGGGCTCTCGCAGTGTTCTTCTCTCTGTGTGAAGATACCTAAGATACCCAAGGGGTTCCCTATTACGTGGTCCCCAGTTCATTTAGTACCCAGCACGAAGGAACCCACCCTCGGGACCCCAGCCACGTGTCTAGTCCACGTTTTCCCATGATACCGTCATGGCAACTTACCACTGAATCAGTTTCCTTAGACTCAGACCCAAAAAAAAACTCCCAAATTTAGAGGCAGACAAAGTTTAACCTCTCTTTCCCTCTCACACCATCAGTCGCAATGCTCATGAACTTGTGATCGCACAATAGAACCGTGAACCATTCACCCTATATGTTCCGTTCATCAACTTTTACTATGGCAGCGAAAAGTCAGTCCAAGGAAAACTCTGGACCCGGAAGATTGTTCTTAGCTTGGCCTGACGGCACCCAGAACTCGTGGGACTCGGCGGAAGCTTGGGTGTTCGTAGAAGGCAGCGGCCACTACTGTAGTACGTGTGTGCAGACTCGCTAGGGACAGTGGGGCGGGCCTCACATCAGTACATATGTAGAATATACGTTGCCTCTCGCGAAGGCTGGTGCTGGCCAAACGCCAGGACAGGCAATGTGTACTGTCCGAGTCGTAGCAGTTCGGCATACAGGCCCAACGTGTGGTTGTGGCAGGAGCTGCAACGGATTCAGCTCCAAGCGAAGGCGACATCACGACGAAGCGCATTCCTTTTTTCAGCAGATGGTACTGTCCTGCATCTGAAAGGCATGGAGAAGCCAGGCGTTGCAGCATAAAGTGGAGCGAGCTTTCAGCAGGTCCAGCAGCTCGCGCAGATGCGCAGACAGATGCAGGCGCTCCTGCGCGGAGAACCGCCTGAGAAAGTGGTAGGAGCGAGAATGAGCAACAAACCGGAAGCAAAACGAAGCAAGTAACACAAAAACAACAAAGCCGGAGGCTTCTTCAAAAGTGGACGAGCAAGCGTGGACCGAAGAGAGGCCAACGTTCCCGAAAGCAGCGAGTAGCTCCCCCCTAGTATGCTAGCAGCTGCTAGTCTGATGTGGATCATTATGCCTGCAGGTCGCGGATTCACGAGGCATGGGCATCTGTGAAGATTACCAACTTACTTTCGCTCAAAATCAGACACATGTGGTGTGGAAATCCTGAGGAGAAGCAAAGCGTGGCGTCTTCAGTTGATGTCTCAGCATCTCAGCATATGGCCAAACCGTCGCCGCAGCGGTGAAACGCCGCAAGGTGAAAGGTACGCGGCGAGATCAGGCAACGCCCCCACTCATCTGCAGCTTACGGCAAGTGTGCTGCTTAAGTGCTGCGGGGGAAAGCTGCAGGACGATGCTAGGGAGGCGAGACCGCTCCCCGTCTTGATCCGCCGAGTCGTGCTTCGCGATGCTCACGAATTGCTTCTCGCATTTAGGTTTTCACATCCTGGTTCTCCCACAATTGCTAAAAGAATGCTCTCTCATCCTGTCTCGAGGAGTCACGTCGGCGCATGCGCACGCTCCTGGTGCACAACCGCTTGCAGCAGCGGCCCCTGGTGGCTGGTGTGCCTGTCTTCACAGTGCCTTGAGAAGAAAAAACGCCTCAACGCAACTCTGTCGCCTGAAAAGACCCCACATCGATATCCGGACGACTCTGAACGTGTAGCCGGCCATCATGTGCAGAATGCTGTCGCCGTGGGCAGCACACAGGATGCTGAAGAGACAGCGGGAGCAAGAGACACCGGCGCCCAGCACACAGGAGAGGAGATAGGGTAGAGAGTACAGGGCCCCGAAGTTGCCGATGTTCTTCTTAAAGTCTTAGGGGCACGTGGGAGTTTTTTTTATATATTTTTTGGGTACTTTAATTCCTAAGAGACAGCTAAATTTATGAAATTTGCTAGGGTTCCAAGTTCAGTATAGTGAATTCTTTTTGTGAAGTGTTCTGCATGTCGCTGTTAATTCCACCGGAGGAGGAGACCCTCGTGGTGATCGACTCCGATGCTGAGACCAAGGCCCGGGGCAACTTAATTGTAAACGCTTGCACGCGCCGCCTCGGCAGCCAGGCCGGGAAAGGAGGAAAGAAGGTGTCTTGAAAGGCCTCAAAAAAAAGGGGAGGGGGTCCCAGGAAGGGTCCCAGGAGTCTCAGGCGGGTTTCAGGGGTCCAAGGTCGGGGGGTTCCAGGAAAAGAGGAGGTGGGACCCCCCACAGCATCGGTTTGCAGCTCCTCCAAGCGATGGGGGGGGGGGAAGGAGACCGGATCCGTGTCTGCTTGTGCCAAACGCTTCTTGGCAGGAAGCCGAGGCGAACTGTAGCTGCTACTGCAATCGTTTGAGAAGCGGATGAGAGTTGCGCGTTGAGAATTTCTGTTAGAGAATTTCGAGGGTCTTGACCGTTTTACCTAGCGGGTTCAACTCAACTGTGTGGAAGTGGTAGTACATGACTGTATCACCTGGAAAGGGAGGTGTGGCAAGTTCTGTTGCTTGTTTCAGGGCACCTGCGGCACTTGCTCCAGGCAAGCTCCAAACGCCGGAAGAAGGAGGCGGAGAGCAATCGAGCGTTTGTTTTTTTTGAGTGTTTAGTCAGAAGACGCTCCGTTCGAGCGAGGCCAAGGCGGTGATTCGCCAGAGCCGACCTCGGTCTGCCCAACCTGTGAATTTGGTTCTCCGAATGTGGGGGAATGTGGGGGAGGCAGGGAAGAAGGCTCCCCGCTCCCCAGGGCCCAAAAGAAAGAACAGAAGACAGAAGGCAGGACACTAGGAAGAGGAGAGAAACGAAGAGACCCGCACAATGTAGGTGAGGTGGGTTGGGGCTGGTTCCGTACAGATGAAGGGCCACGCTTAGCCGGCTTAGCCATACTGAGCACCAGACAGCACATCAGCAACAGGTCGTCAAAGCTCTACATCCATGAGTGGAGCATTCAGTTTTTCTTCAACTGAACAGCGCCGCGGCTCTGAATGCGAATCTGGCAAAGGTCAGTCATTAAAGGATGTGATGCATTCGATGCGCCCGTCCGTGCTGGCGCCACCTCAGGGTACTGTATGGCACCCTTGGAAAGACGAGCTCACCAGTGTTATATAACTCCGACGCCAGGCCCGTGCTGCTGGCCGCCTCTGAAGCTTCTGATGCTGCCCTGACTGCAGCCGCTAGCGCGGAAACCGGAGCGAGCTCGAAGAGCTCGGACTCTTCGAAGTGCTCGAAGAGCTCGAAGAGCTCGAAGAGCTCGAGTGCCCGCCATCCCCGAGCTCGAGCTCCCCGCTCGGGTAGGACTGGTAGGAAGGGAACCGTCCTTCTCGTTCCTCGAAAGACGGAAAAGGCGACACTGCGACAGACCGTGCAAACAGAAGACAAAAGTGTTTGCCCCATGTGGGTCCCAGAGGCTGTTCAGCGGCAGGGCCTTACAGTGTGACAGTGATGACAATGTGACAGTGTCAAGCCGACTCGGCTTCATTTAGTGCTTTCCCATGGGTCAGATAGGCCAAAGAGGTCAAATAGACAAAGAAGGAGGCAGCGACAATTCGACAGATGCGGTGGACTTTGTAATCTGAACCTAGCTGTCGCGAATTGTCGACTTTCTATCCTGCGGGCTTGCTGCTGCCTCCTCGCCATGCCAACTCTTCGGGCAGTCTCGACAGTCAAAGTTCCATGGCACCTGCGCAGGCTCCTCGAGAGCAAATGGGATCATCCTGTCTTGGGCTTGACCAGCGAGTCAGCCAGTCGTGTCGTTCCTTACACCATCGGAGACCCTTATGCCAGGCGCGGCAGTGCACGGTCAGCGCCAACGTGGATAGGGAAGGCCGTGACAAAAGCAGTGACTTTTTTGCATCACAGAACTCCGCTTAAGTTTTCTCCCCCCCTTCCGTGAGGCAGCGCGTGTTTCGACCTGAGACTGGTGCAGCCCGGCGTGTTCAACAGAGCATGTGTCGTCGCTTCGGTTGGTACTTCCTCGACCTTCACAGAGTTCGCCTTGCGCGTTGACTCCGAGACTCCCTGGCGTGGCTTTCTGTTTGGTGCCGAGCTGGGCCGGCAGAGCAAAGAGCTTCTAAGAACTTGCGGCTATGTGGATTTGTGCACACACACCGTGTGCCACGCAAGTGGAAAGCTTTCAAGGCTTTGGGGGAGTGGAAGTTGGCGACTCGCAGCGGATTGGTCCTTGAGAGATCTGGATGCCAGACATCCTCACCCTTCGGTTCTTCTTCAGCAAGAACGCCTTCGGTCCTTGAAGACCAGCCTTAACGCTTGCCTGTCATGGCGATCCTTGCAAGTGACCACAGAAGTGGCAGGCCCCCCAGGAGACGTGACCTTCTGCAAGGCTCAGGCCGTGGTGGATGTGGTGGAGGCGCTGCCGGCGCTGCCGTGGCCGAAGAAAGAAGAGGGCGAACAGGGCTGGCAATTGCACCTGGCCGGTGTCGCTCGGTCTGAACCAGTCTTTTAACTTCTCCATGTTTACAAAGTGAAATGTAGCTAAAGGCCAAGGGCGTCAACCCAACGTCAACAACGGGCTCCTGAGGGAAGTCTCGCGAGGTGCTCGGCCTCTTGTTGCCCGTCGGGAAAAGCTGCGCGCAGGACTTGAGTGCCAGCTGTGACAGAATTTCTTTTTGGCAGCCTCGGTCATCCGAAAGGCCGGCCCGTTCAACACCGCAGCATTGAACAGCAGAGCGCACGATTGCACAAGAGAGTTTGGTCAGAGTTTCGGAAGCGCACGTGAGAGTCGTGAGACTTTAGAGTCGTGAGATTCATGAGAGTCGTGAGTCGTGGCGAGGACCGCTTCCACCTCGGGGGTGCTGCTGGGCCTTGGTCTCTGAAAGGCTTTGCGGACCATGGCGCCGAACCTCGGGCAAGGCGCCTTCTCTTTCCGAGTCCCCTATCGCTGCCTACCACCCCCGTTCAGTCAAAAGAGAGCGTCTGCTCACAGACATTGTTATGGAGAGCAAATTATGTGAGAGTTGAATGACTAGGTTCAGCCGGCCAAGCTACAATGTCCTTACTTTTAGTTGCACAGGCACAGAGTTTCTTCAAGTCTGCAGCCTCCTCTTGGGAGGCGGACGCTGGAGACAGTTCAGAGCACTCCAGCACGCGGAGAGGCTACGAGATACGAGATCAGCCGTACACGCCGCACACCAGAGAGAAACAGTGAGGTCTCGGCTGATGATGCTGGTGACGATGAGGGGATGATTATATTTGAAATTTTTTGACGTTGTTGACGATTGTGGTGATGATGGTGCAGGAGCACAACGCTTTGGGAGGCGAAGTCATGGCGACCCTGTTCCTGGGTGCAACTCGGCAGAGCTATGGCAGGGCTTGGCCCACATGTTGTAGACATTCGCAATCATTCGAACATACCTCAGAGGCAGAATCTGATGCAGAATCGCACGGAGCACGCATCGCGGCATGCACACTTACCTCGAGCCCGCCAAAGACTACGGAAGCACGAGCAGTCTGCAAGAAGTAACATCGCTTTGGTGTCTTCTCAAAAATGCAGAGGGCGGACCTACGGTCATGTCAAGTGCTCAGCACTCGCCGGGCCTGCGCGCTGCACAGGAGACCCCGTGCCCCAGTGATGGGCTGCCTGAAAATCTTACTTTGTATTTCCCAAAGACGGAGGCCTCGAATATCCCCAATTCTTGTAATCCTTTGTTATGCGAACCCCCAAAAAGGGTACTCTTAATTTTTTTTGGAAAACCACCCCATATCACAAGCGCGACAACATTGCAGGGGCAAATTCAGGCGTAAAAATTCCTGGAGGATAACGGAGGCGCAGTCGGCCCAGCAAGGCAAAGGAGTGAAAGAAGCGAGAGCCTTCTCTCCTCAACCAACACTCCCTGCCCGGCTGCACTCTTTCACTTTTTCTTCGAGTTGTAAGTGCGTCTGTGGACCGCGCCCAGCCCGGCCAAAGCCGGCCCCAGAAATTCCCTGAAGGGCTAGGGCCGCCAAAAGGGGGTCGCATTGGGGTGAGCCATGAGCCCCCAGGAGCCATTCTAAACCCTTTTTAAGGCCCTTCTTCTCTTTCCCTCTCAGCTTTCTCAGCGGTCTTCAGAGGCCTCGAAGCCGCTGAAGATGCCTTCACTGGAAGGCCTCACTCGGGAACGCAGACGTGCATGTGTAATGCGTTGGGAATATGTTGCACCATGTTGCACCATGTTGCACCCCAAGTAGGTCTGAAGGTTTTTCTTCAAACTTCATACTTCATACCGTCTTAGTCTTCGTCCTCGCTCCTCTTCTCCTCTCTCCTCCCTCCTCCCTCCTCCCCTCTTCCTTCTCCCATCTCCTCTCTGCTCGCTGCTCTTCTCCTCTTGCCGCCTCTTGCCTGTTTGTTCTTTGGAGGCCTCCGGCTCATGGCCTTCACCAACCTGGGCGTCCTCCAGCCCTCGCTGCTGCCGCGGCGAGGCGAAGCAATGCGAAGCACCGTCGACGCGCTCAAAGCAAGAGATTTCAGCTGCAGAGTCCTTCCTCCCGAGTCGCCGAGACTTCAGTGCCTTTAAGAAGCGCTCCTTTGGGGCTTTCGATGGAACAGCTAGGAATGGAGAAGACTGCTGCCTTTGGCGCTTTCCCACAGTCACAGCCGCCTCTGCTCCCCCGTCGGTTTTTGCGTTGGACAGACGGAGACGGAGACGGAGACGGAGACGGAGACGGAGACGGAGACGGAGACGGAGACGGAGACGGAGACGGAGACGGAGACAGAGAGACCTTCCACACCCGCAGCGCACACAAGTTTCCCCTTGCTTTCCGAAGCCCAACGCACCAAGACACCCGAGCCGGCAGTCCCCGTTGACATGGGTATACAAATTCGGGGGTAGCAAGAAAGGCCATGCGAAACACCATCGGCCGCAAGCGCTCAACAAGTCTTCGGGCAAACTGCACAGCCCATCACGCCGCCAGACTGGAGGCGCCTGGGTTCCGAGTCACCTGGCCCAGACCCGACATACGACGGAGCCACGCAACCCAGGGAGCCAGGTCCACCGAGCTGGAGGGCGAAAACACAGGAGGATGGCGAAGAGGGAGCCCCTACGAGCACAAATACGATGCCCGGCCGCGGCAAGCCCAAGGAATGAGCGGCACTGAGCCGCCAAAAGAGTGGAGCACACGGCATAGCTATTGCTTGTGGTCCTTCTTGATAATCTTTGTATTTGTTTTTGTCAGCCCTCGGACGCATTCCAGGGATCGTACATCGACATACTCACCGCCGTGAGAGGTTGTTCGCAACACTCACCACCCGTCCACATCCCCCTCTGCAGAGAGGGGGGCCCGGTGGGAGTTGGCGTGGGTTGATGGGGTCTGGTTGGGTTCCCAGGAATTGCTGGGGCTCGACTTTCTTTGAACCCGTGACCTGGCAAGCCAAAGTGCGACCATACACAAACAGGCTTGTACTCACAGGAAGGCTCACGAGAATCGAGGACAGTCTCATAGACTCGGTGAGCGCACGCGGCCCCTCCAACTGGGGTTAAGTGCGCTGGAAGAGGAAGGGGGGAGATCGCTGGAAACCGACAACGCTTCGTGAACGCTGTTTCCCCCAGCATAGACAAACTGTTCCCCCAGGTTTTCAACCAAAGTGTCACGAAGAGACATCGCGGAGCCCGGGCTCGCCAGCTCGCGCGGGTTCAGGGACTCCTGCTCTGTCGAGATCGCTCCGGGAAAAGAAGCCCTGTAATTTCATGTGACGTGCCGGTGTGTGTGTGTGTGTCTGTGGATTGTGGAGGTGGCGCATCTGAGATGCTGCGGGCATCGTTGGGCTGCGGATTCGTGCAGACCTCAACGTGACTCGGAGGAGTTGTTCCCACGGCGCCGCGCATTCTCAAAGGAGAAGGAAGCGGAAGCAGTATGCGACATAGGACTATGGGATTGGATGCATGATCACGAAAGCTAGCCCCTGAGGAGCTAGCGGAGTATCTTACCTAAGCGAAGCTTACAACCTGAAGGGTATACAGGGCCCCCGGAGGCTCCGCCACGAAACGCAGCAAACCCGGTCGGTTTCCGGGTGGCGAACACAGGTGTTGGGGAAACAGGCTGGCGTTCATTTCTTTCGTATATTGGGTGCAAATGAACGCCGTTTTCTGTGGATCCCAGGCCCTCCAAGTCCCCCAAGAAAAGACCCAGAAACCTTGATGTTGATTTGGGTCTGGCGTCCCTCAAAGCTGGATTGGACAGACTTCAGACTTCGCCTAGCGAGTGCAACATCTGTTGTAGCGTCATGCGCTTCAAAAAAGAGCGGAAGATGCTAACAGAAAAGCCCCCTAAGAAAAGACTCAGAAGCCTTGATGTTGACTTGAGTCAGGCGTCCCTCAAAGCTGGATTGGACAGGTTCCCCTGGTAAGTGCAACATCTGTTGTGGTGTCATGCGTTTCAAAAAGGAGCCCTCCGGAAGATGCTAAAACACCGCAGAGCAAAGCAACACACCAACACATTGCCAGAAGGAATGCCACGTCAATATTGGCACCTGCGCCAGAAAAAAGGTGACACGACCTGCTGCCTTTGCTTGTGCTTGTCCTTCTGCGTAGTTACGGCGTAGTTGATGCCATGTTGACGGAAGCTCTTCCGTGGGGGTACCTTAACTAGCTTTCGTCCCAGGCCCTCACCCCCAAGTTGGGTAGGTGAGAACTGTGACACGATTCGACACGGCACATTGAAGGTGCTGCCACTGGGGCCTGGCCAGCTCGAGCTGACGTTCGCCCAGCCAATGCCCGGGCCTCTGATCTACAAAGCACAAGGCACAAAGCATAAAGCACAAAGCAACGTGGCGCAACAGAAACAAGAAAAAAAAAAACAACCCCGACAAAGCCTTACGCCGGTGGGGCTGAAAGGGGTTGGGCATGCCATGTCCAGCCTGTGAAGGTGGACACATGTGGACACATGTGGACACCCGGAGTTTTTTGAAGATAGCCGGCTTCAGCGGCTGCATGTATGAAGCAGACATCCGTCAAAGGCTTCGCATGAATACTTGTGTTGTTGGTCCACGCCGTAGCAATCGTAGTATACGCACTGGGCTTGCTGGTATTGAGGCACTAGCCACAAGAATCGAATTCGGGACTCTGTGCTGGCTTACCAGGCTGCCAACAGTCTAGGGCCATAGGCCATATTTCGCTTCGCCACCAGTTTGGGCTGCAGGCACATGGGTTTTGCCGCTTTACGCTTCTGTTGCTGAATGTGCTTTGTGGTGTCCTTCGCTGTGCGCACATTGCTTCAATGATGTGTCCAAGCAGACATCATCTGTCAACCAAGCCGAGCGAGGGCGTTGCTTCGGGTCGTGTGGGGTCCTAAGCAGCTTGGTGAGAAAGCCAATAAACCCAGCTCTCTTCGGATGCTTTCGCTCACAAGAGCCCGCAGCGCGATCTCCTTAACATCAAGATGGACATCCTGGCAGAGTGCATCGTTGGGCAAACAGCTCCTCTGCATCCTGCATTGAGTCGTGCGCACACCGCATGACAAAACAAACACACACACACACACACGAGATCTATCTCGCCCTCTCTCGCTGACTCTCGCTCCCTCCTTTCTCTCTGGCACACAGACACTAGTTGACTTACCAACAGCTAATGCACAGGACCAATGACAATACATAATGGAATGAAAACAAAGCCTTGCTTTGTTAAGCTCAAGCAAGTCCATCTTGCACGGCCTCCTGAAAATAGACTGTTCGTCTTGACAGCGACCAAAGAATTTTGCAGTTTCTCAAAGAGGTCTGAGTCCTGTTTTTTGTGGTGGTCGCTGGGAATCTGATTGCCCAGGCGCTGGGCAGCCTTCGACGTCCGGCAGAAGTGGCAGTTCGGCCTCAGGCACAGAATGTCTCCATGTTGTTTAGTCGAGAAATCCCGATAGACTTGAAGACGGTCAGATGGTCAGGCTGCAGGTCATCGGCTGACCCCTCGTGCCTCGGCTTCCGCGCGGCTTGAGGTGCCAATCGCTGGATGTTGACTTTCGAAGGCGCCCTGCTCGCCTGGATGCGTAAAGCGTGCCTGCTTATGGATCGGCAAGGGCTATCAGCGTTTCTTTCTTGTGACTGTGGCAGTTAAGTTTTTCCAAGAACTCGAAAATACACCGTAGTAGCCCTTCGGCAAGATCTTGAGATAGGGTTTGGTTTTAGAAAGGGCCAAGAATGGCCTCCAAGACATGTCCACGGCCTGGACTCCAGCTCAGACTGCTCGTCGTGGCAATCGGCGGCCAAGCATGTACCATTGTTGTGACTTACTTCATGCATATGGCTGCATATGTTCTTGCATATGTTCATGCCTATGGTATCATATGGTCATGCATGTTTCATGCCACCGACCCAGTGGCTCCTTGAGCCGCGCTTCAGTCTGCTCAACGTTTGAGGATCCAAAGGCTCCACACCGCCCCCCCAATTCCCAGAATCGCCACTGAGCAGGGTGTAGATGTTGCCATGGATTGAGTTTCCGTGAGGATGTTGGCGGCATCTTACACCATGTGTCCAAGGCAGCCTCGCATCAAGGAGCAGTTAGAGGTGCTTCGCATGCCTACACCATACATGTCGCAGGAGTCACACATCATGAGAGGTGTAAAAGGACACTCTCCAGTCCTACTGGGACGCCCCGCTTCGCTCACCTCACTGCTTCGCTCCGTTGCTTCGCTCCGGTGCTTCGCTCCGGTGCTCCGCTGCTCGCTTTTTTTTGTCACGTGATGGTGCCATGGTTCATCTTCATATCTTGGTGGTGCGGACACAGGCAGCGCGGCAGCCACGGCAGCCCCGACGAAGACACGTGTGGACACACTAGTGTGTAGCTCACACAACTAACTGTGACAGTTTCTGCTCAGCTCTGCTCACGCTCCATGGCTCATTCGGCTCAAGACGATGCAAATTGAACTTAATCGCAACTAACTCATTGTAGTCTTGGCAAACTGTGGTATTTTCGGCTGAAGGCATGTGGCGCTGTGCAGCATTGTGCATCGGTGCGTCCAACCTGCTCTGGCTATGTCAGACAGCTTCATTGAGCCCAGTGCACACTTACACTTTTGAAGCATACCCGCCCAAAGTGCATCGTTCCAGGCGGCGTCCTCGCCGGTGATGCTTGTTGAGAGGGGTGGCACGAAAGTGTCGGAGTGCGATAATCCTTTGGACTTCAACGGGGCTAATGCCTCCCTTGTCGCGATTGTGAACTTGGATAAGCAGGGCTGTTGGACCACGCGTGATGAGCGCTACTTCCACGGTGCATACCCAATCACCCTCGGAGTGGTGCACGTTGGAGATGTGAGTCACAATGTGAGCTTCGATGCCTTCGAAATACAGCCACCCCAGTCACTAGCCTCGGCGTTTGCCGCAAGCCACCAGGAGATGTATGTGCTGCTGCCAGGCGCAGAGAGTCCAACCACGTGTGTATAAGTGTTCTCAAACCATTGTCATGAGATGTGGCATTTGCATTAAGGTTAGGACATGTTAGGACTAAGAGCGTAGACGATGACACCATCAAAACTCATTCTGCCGTTGCCCTCAGGCGATGCCTCCAAGCATCAGCTCTACCGCTTGGAGGAGGACCTCCTCATTCCGCGGATCACGCTGCAGGCTGGCAGCACAGAGGGCTTCGTCCCAACAGGAAAGATGGTGCACACCCTCGCCGCGGCGGAGATCTGGGTCGTACTGCCAGCAGACACGCCACCACCGGCACCTACTTGGAGGATGGTGTCGGGGCAGGCTCTCACCGAGTGCGTCGCCACCCAACAAGACAGCCAACTCTTTTCCTGCAAGCCGCATCAACCTCTACATCAGGCAGAACGTGACCCAGCGCACGACTGTTTGGACCCTGCAAGCGAGTGGGCTCCACCCACTGGCCACCGTCGACGTTCACGAAGGCAACTTCAGCCAGACGACCTTCAGGGTGGACGACTTGGGAACGCGGGTTGATGACTTGAGAGGCCACTTGGTCCTCATCCTCCAGCCTTCCAGCGCTCGCTTGAGCATTTGGCCAAGCGAGGCAGCGGGCGTGGAGGCTGGATGGCTCGATGGCAGCTCAGGCAGCTTCGGTTTGGCTGGCCACAGGTTCACGGTTCCAGGGCAGCCCTTCGTGCCCCAAAGGGATTGGGCCTAGCCCTGACACTTCCAAGTGCGTGTACGGAGATTACAGGCGCTTTTTCCCTGTCCAGCATGCAGATGGCCGCGAGGGTGTCGTCTGGGAGGACATGGAAAGCAAGGCTGTGAAATTGACTTGGCTCTCACTGGACTTGCTGTCCTCGGAGACCGTTTCTTTGATCGTCCCGTCAGCAAACGTGCTTCTTGTCGGTGCTGTTGGCGATGGCCTTGGAGCCGTAGTTCTTCTTCTAGGCGACAGCAGACAGCCCAGCAGTGCGACCGGCAATGCCCCAGCAGAGCTTGTCAAGTTCGATGGGGCCGGCAACGAGCTGCAGAGAGTAGCCTTTCCGGTCGACGAGCTAAACCTTTGGGCCTTTTTCTCCTCTGGGGCCTCGCTCGTGTGGCTTGCCAGTTCGGACACCATCTCCATAACACTCACAATGCAATGGATTGATTTTGGTGATGGAGTGAACCACCAAGGAGCTACCAACATCATCTTGAATGCCACAACCTTGCAGAAGCTCCGGACGGTCAATGCAGGTAGCCACACCTGGGCCAGCTCCCTGAAGGTGTCGGAGAAGAATGACTATTACCTGGGAATGATCCTGGCGGATGCGTATCCGCGTGCGATCATGGTCTCAGAGTATCGGGCCAGCTCAGAAGACAAACGAGGCCGGATTATTTACAAACCCAAGATCGCGCACAGGACTTCGAGCACCAATCCAGCAGGAAAGGTTCTCCCCGTGTATCAGGAGATCTCCACGGCAAGCAAGACCTTCTACCAGTGGAGCAAGAACGACAACGCGGTCTACACCGAGCTGGCCCACCCGGGCCTGCATGAGCTCAACGACACAGTTCTCGTGTTCTTCGCTGGGGAGGATCCACCGCTCGACAATTCTGCAGTGGGAAGTCTGCTGAATGCTCCTCGACACTCGGCAGATAGGATTCCAACCTGGATCTCAACCAGCGGAGTGTAGGGGTGGGGTTTACATGTTGTGGCATGTCGGGTCTCGGTCAAGATTCTGGGTCTAGCTTGAGTGGCCGAGAGTGCACGCATGTTTTGTACAGGTTCGTACCAGGCAGAAAGGCGACGAGCTTTGATCAGCACTTTTTCTTGTAGGCTGCTTAGGCTGTCGGGCCGCAGGTGAAGTCCGATAGCTCAGGAAATCTTGGCTTCATCAAGATTCCACGCGACTTGACCAGTGGTGAAGTGCTCTCGCCTGGGGACGTTGAGAACGGCGGATTCTATGATGAAGATGGAGTGTGGCATAACATAACGAACCACGGGGTTAGTTTTCTGACTTCCAAGACGGACATAGACGAGTCTATAACTCGCGTGAAGACCGCAGAGCTCAACGGCTCAATCCTAATCTTTTGGGAGGTTTGGTCCCGCAAGATCTACCAAAGGAATGAGTTCATGGTTGTCAACGCCGCTGGTGGGTTGGAGCATGCTGAGACAATCCTAAACTTCCCGTTCAACTTGCCCTTTGCTGATGACGTGCTCGTTATCAACGGCAAAGCTGTTGCTTACACTGGAGATCCAGGCAATTGGCTGGTTCGCTACGAGATTTGCTACCAGAACTGTGACCCGCCAAGGTCACCCAGCGATGTCGGCTCAAGCACGTCAACAGTCAGCAGTACCCCATCCACGGGGATTGGCAGCAGCACAACGTCAGGGAGCAGCGGTACCACTTCAGGGGGCACTGGTACCACGTCAGCGGACACCGGTATCACGTCAACCAGCGGCAGCACCACGTCAGCCAGCGGCAGCACCACGTCAACGGGCAGTGATGCCAACGAGGCTTCATCAGCCTTTTCGGCTGCATCCATAAGTTTGGCCACGCTGCAATCTGTACTCGTCCTTGCAGCGTAGCCAGGAAGGTTATCTGTATAGCAATGTGTTTCTCCAAAATGTTCCGGCTAAGCTGGGCCACGAAGGCAAATTCACGACGACCACTAAGCCAGAAACGGCAGCGATGCCAAGCTGGCCAACCAAGTGGAATGGGAAGGAAATCTACTCAAACTGATCAGTGGCAATGTGTAAACCCTCTGCCATCGTTCTTTGATCGGCAGGGCACACCATAAGTATCTGGCGTGTCTGTTTCGCGAAATTGGAACTGCACGATCTACTGGTCTTGCGGGGTTGTAGGTTGTCGACATAGATCGAGTTTGGACAAGCCTCGTCTTGTTGCAAAATAATTCGCAATTGCACTTGCTTCTTGCGCTGGTTCGTCTGTGTATCTTAAAGTCTTACAGCTGAATACAGATCCTGTGTTCCCTTTAAAAAGCGATAAATCGAGAACCTGCTCTTCTCTCTGTATGCCTTTCTATGGGGGCCTCGGCAGTGATGGGGGCAGCTCCCAGACCGCCATGGCAGCAGTCTTAAGTGGGTGAAGTCACGATATTGTCGGTGTTTACATGGGTGGAAACTGTTTCCTAATTACAGCTCAGCCTACAGTGCCTACAGCTCAGCTCGTGATCTAAGCAGAAGTGGAGAGTTGTCACACGCCCTCGGGAGACGGTTGTGAGGCAAAAGTCCCCGCTCGGCTCGGTGCTCGAAAACGAGAGTGTAACGGCCCTTGGCCGTTAAGTGAGTCTTTCCACACTTCCACGGTGGCTGTCATTGTGAGACAGGAGACGGCACGCAGCCACTAGCTAGCGAATTCAAGTCTCCAAAGACACACGGCGTCAGCTTCAGCATACATGCACTTCTCCACAGTAATTTCACATCTTATGTGGGAGAGTGGCTGTTCGCAAAAAAGCTTCGGAGTTCAAATCTCCGTGGCGCACCAGATGCCAAAAATCTTAGCAATGGCCTCCTTCGATGTCCCAACCCTCATCAACATGGCAACCATGAGAAAAAGTCACAGATGAAGGAGCTGATGCGAGCTCTAAACGCGACCTGCGTGACCTGGGTCACGGCCGTCAATGGACAGGAGCTGAAAACCCGGAAGGCCGCGGCGGAGCCTCTCGAAAACAGACCTCTCTCTCACACACATACACACGTAGTAGGTACTTATAATTTCGCATAGTATGCCAGAATATAATACAAAACATCCGTATATGTATATATAGATATGTATGTGTTTTTGGGGGGTGGACTTGGGGGTTGGTCAGGCCGGGCGCATCAAGCTGCTGGGTGATGAAGGGAAGCTGTGGGCCACCTGGAACGTGGAAAGCGGAGAGGGAGACCCGGTGCTTCCGCTCTGGGAAGGCCTTACGAATGGGTTGGACGAGCTTACCCTCAGCCACGAAAAGGCACTCCGGGAGTGGGAGTGAAGAGAATGAGACAGGGTTAGAAGAAGAAGAGGGGTGGAGGAAAGGAGTAGGAGTTCATTTTAAGGAGATGCGCACGCGAAGAGACACACGCAGCTTTGGTGGGGGTACGTCACTGGGGGAAAACCGGGCAAACCAGAGATCAGACACGGCGTGCACCCACTGTCTCATTCCCGCTTCTGCGTTTATCGTAGAGCATCCATGCTGGCAAATGCGAAAGCGTCCATCTGCCAGCGCCGATTACAATTGCTTGGCACAGAGCATCCATGCCGGAAAGCCTGGAGTTGCAAAGTTGCAAGCATCGGGCCAAACCAGAATGTCGCAAAGAGTCGCATGGAACTCCACACGACCTGCTCGCCAGCAAGCGATCCCTATTTGTGTGTGTATGCTGAATCTGAATCAGGCAGCCCAGAAAGCAGCCAAGCCCGCTACAGCTCACGACGCTGAATGCGTCCTCATGTTTGAGGACGACGCATGCAAACACCAAGTCTCGAGTTGGCGAGGGGGGCCATGAAGCCAAGCTCCCGCTCCCGGCGCAGCAACCGCCCGAATGCGTGCCTGTTGGGCGTACTTCCTTGGATGAGGTCCTCATGCACAGCTGCGTACATGGTCTGCAACATGTGAGCCTGGTCGATGAGCCGACTGGAATCTGAAAGCAAATCAGACTCGGCAGGATAGAAGATTGACAAATGTTGAGTGGCTTGCATCTCCATCGCTGCGGCAGTGGCAGCATACGCAGGCAACAAACGCGCGATATGAGCATAACTTTGGCGCCGGCGGTGACGTAAGCGAGGTCGGCAACATGGAAGACTCTCATACCCATTTCGTGTCTATCGCTCAAGATGCCTACCCCCCCATTTGATGGGCAAGCGAGCTTGCAACCATTGCCCTGGGGACAAGGGTTGCTCCAACAAAGTTTCGAGAACATCTTTCTGAAGATTGGAATGGAGCTCAAGAAAAGAGGCTGTGAAAGCTCGTGGCGCAGTGCGTGCCAGTATTGCACGCGGCCGAAACTCAACGATTGTTGGAGAATATGGAAAGCAACATGTTTGCGTGGGAGCTGTTGCACTGCTGCGGCAATTTCTTGAAGCTCACGCTGTTTATCCTTCATGAAACACGCCAAGAAATCAGAAGTCCCGGCAACGGGCGTCTTGAGGACAGCCAAATCACAACCCGTCACAATTCGGATCCCCAAGGCCTGAAATTCTGACACATCTCCACGAAATTGTTCACCCGCGAGCAGATGGAGAGTACATTTCGAGTAGTCGAATTTCAGCCGAAACGTTTCAGCGAGAGCAATCTCTGCCTTAAAAGTGGCCAAGACATCTGAAACCTTGCCCCCCGAATAAGCGAATTCAACCTCAAATTCAGGAGCAGGACGACTAGTCTGATTCCTTGCAGCTTCAAACATTCGACGCCGTGTGAGACAAAACATCGGCCCCATCATAGGACAGCCTTGTTGCCCTCGTTGGCACGCGTGAAGGTGATCAGCATAAACCAAATGACTGTTCATGCCATAAACATAATGAGCAAATCGCGCTGAAGCCGGAGCATGATTTCTACAATCTTTCAAGAATTCACTTGGTCTAACTTCGTTAAAGGCATGACGAATGTCTTTTTGTAATAACACCGTGCAGGAATCATCTCGGCTTTGCTGAACCCAAGCGCGCGCAGCATGAACCATAATCTCACCTCCATTTTTAGTGAGGGCCAGTTGATGATCTCCTAGCCTTTCCCGAATCCCTGCCCGAGCGAGAGCCAAGGTAGCCTTGAAGACAAGTTTTCGCCAAGTAAGGCCGAGCACGATGGGTCTAGCATCGGTCTCGAGCGAAATCGGTTTACCAGTGGCATCCTTCTTACCAACTCCCACAATACGACCCCCACCAAAGAACGGGCGAAGGCCAAAAGCTGAACCAAATCACGGAAAAGCTTGCCAATCGGCTCCTCATCAGGCCTTTGCCCCAACATATCACGGAGGAAATCCCCACGTATTCCATCCGGCCCTGGCCTGCTCCCCGACGGAAAGAGTAGATCGCAGAAGAAACTGTTTCGAGAGGGATATCCGGAGGTTGAACGACTTCATCGCCACATACGTCAGGTTCGTTGCGATTTGGGAATTTCCTGAGGAGCTGAGCTCTAACAGCGGGCGTGTCAGAGGCGAGACCTGGCGAGACTAATCTTCTAGCGCTTCTCCGACTCTCCCCAACGAGACCAACCGCTCAACCTCCCGATGAAGAACAGCTTGTCTTTCCTGTTGATGCCTCTCCCTTCGAGTGCGATTACGAGACGCAGCCACAGCTTCTAACCACAACCCATATCGGTCCCCGGCCTTCCAACGGTGTAAAAGGGACTGAGTAAAGTGGTAAGCTTGCACGGGGCGTTGTCCTCTTTTCGCCTGCCTCAGGACGCATTTTCCAAACATGACAAATTCAATCCAAGCCCGGCGCGCCTTCTGTTTAGGCTCAGAATCAGCATCAAGGATCTAAGCATCGACCCGATTAATGTTGGACTCGCTTTAGTACGTAGGGGTCCCCCCCCCCCCAAACAATTTTGGGGTTTTCGGGGATCCTGAATAGTGTGGGCTGGGGTGGGACGGGGCTGGGGGTAGGGCGGCTAGGGGTCGAGGGTTGAGGGGAAGCCTTGAAGCTTGAGGGTCTAAGCTTTCCAGGCTTTGTAGCTCCACGGTCGCCGGGGCTCCGCATAAATGCGGACCACCGAAACAACTTGCTAAAGCGAATCAGGGCAGCTCGTGGGCTACTCCCTTGGAAAATTGTTTGGGGGCCTGTTTCGTAATGAAATTTTAAAAGGAACTTAAATAAGGCTGGACACCAAAAATTCCGGAGTTTCTTATTCAGAACTGTTTTTAGTTTTTGGCTCCCCGGCCCCCCGCCCTTCAACCCCGGCCGGCAAACATCGCATAATTGAGGACCGCCCTAAACAATGGGGGGTCCCCTATAGGATTTCCGGAACATCGCATAATAGTGCCCCCTCCCACTAAAGCCAGTCCAACATTATATTGAAAAGCTCGGGCAATAACTTTGCCGTACTCTTCCCGTGCCAGCGGAAGAAGCGAAGCTGGTAAATGCTCTTTACTCAGGACATTACACAAGAAGATGTCTTCAAGGGTGGGCAAACGATGATCAGTGAGAACGTGCGAGTCAAGAATCTCGTCGTGACGGTTGGGGACACGAGGGGCGATTATCGAGCACCGAGGATGTCGCAAATCCCTTATCCGCCGAGAGATCGTTAAGCCGCAGCATCGACACGCAGCTAAGCCCTGAGTTTCAAGCCACCCTTCCGGAGGCTGACGAGGCAATTCTCCGCCCATGTGCAAGTCAACATGCGCACGAACTGTAGAAAGGGAAGCGAAACCTATTGTGTCTCTAGACACACTTCGAGAGCATCCTTCCACAGGACAGAAGTGACGAAGCGGAGCTCTACTATTGCTGGGGTTAGAACGTGAGTTGCTTTGTTCCTGACGAAGAAGCTCTTCACTCGAAACATCTTCTCCAAAAAGAGTAGCCATTTGAACATCAACCGAACCCTCCCCACATGAGATTTGCAACAAATTGCCGCTGTGGCCTGCTTCCTCATCGATCTCCATGTTGATAGAGGTGGCCCCAGGGACAAGGCGCTTGGAAAAGGGACGGGCAGATTCACTGATATCTTGCGGAAAACTAGGGTGTCGCCAGAGATAGGCAAACCAAACGACTCGCATCCCCCAAGAACTGCCCCTCCATATCGACGCACCAACTAGACCACAAGTAGCGAGTCGACACCGCTGCACAGGGAAATGAAATCGGCATACCCGACAAACCACGGCTAGGCCCAATATCCAAACCTCGTCTCCGAGCCCCCAATACAAGTTCCAAAGAACAGCCATCTCGACACCCCATCCCGAATGATCTATCAAAGTGCGCAACCAAGTACTGACCCGCCCCAAGAAAATCCCAACAACGATGGCAATCCATATTGTGGCCCTGTATGCCCGCCTGACACGCGTGCCCCGCGGGGGGACTCTGCGCAACTACGAACATGAAACAGGTAGAACAAACTGTAACAAACTGTTGGGCTGAACCCACGTGTTGCGACATTGTTTGTGGCTAGCGCACGTTATTTTCGAATAATCCAAGTTCCACCCTCCACTCCAACCCAAAATCTGTGATCCACACGCAAGCAACCAGCAACCAGGACCAAGAACGATCCCCTGACCGGCCGACACCGGAAAGACATCCCTCGACGGTTGCCACCACTGCAGTTCCTTCTTCGTGATTGGAAGCGACCCAAATAAACTCCCAGAAGACAAGCCAGCCCCCAAGCCCCCACCCCTGCGAGAAGGAGGCGGTCGCACCGCATGGCCGCCGAGTCGAGGCAGCAGCTAGGCATGTCGGGCAGCCGCGCGCTCACGGTTCAGCGGGGCTTGCATGGCTTCGAAAGGAGCTAGGAATTAGTATTTTTGGGAGCATACATCTCATCCATGATAGAAAGACGAATATTAGCCAGTGCCAGCTCGGTGCAAGCGACATCTATTATTGCGCCCAAAAGCACCAATTAGAAATCGTCAGAGAATCCAAAAATATAGGTGAAATACATCGCCCAAGCAGCATGTGCAGCCACGTAATTTCGGACTCTCCAAGACGCCTCGACGTGCTTAAAAGCCCACCACTACTCCCCAATTACAAGGCATCCCCCACACAAAAGCACCAATTAAAATATTTATAGACGACGGAAATATCTACGCAATTCAGAGAGGTATTGCTCCCAATGCATCCTACCGGGGTCTCGGTTTGCTTGTGATCACTCGTTACTTCAATCGGGAGTCAACTTGTTTGCATATACTCTCCAGCAATCTCAACCCTTCTCTCTCGATCCCTCCGAAACTCTCGAAGACGATCGGCTCATAGCCATGTTCGCGACGGCGCACCGCTCAGTCAGGTCTTTTTGTTATCGCTTACGCTCCGCATACTTTGACGCCGAGCTAAGGGTGGTGTGAGCTGCCTCGCTCAAATGAGGTTACAGCATGGGAGAAGTCACCGCTAAGTCCAAAGCCAATCGGGGAAATTTGCGCCACGAATTGGGCGTCAATGAGGGCGGGGCCATTATCAATGTGTCAGCCGCAGGTGGGGGTCGTCGGCTAACAAACCAGTTGGTTCAAGGACCGGTCTCAATCCAGCCAGTTCAGCATATCTATGGACAGTGTCTCGGAGCGAATTATGGATCCCATACTTGCTGCCCTGTCGCGTACAAGCCAACACATGATATCCCAAAGGATCCAGCGTCTGACCACAAGAATGACATCCCTTGCCCTCACAAAAAACCGGCATTCCCAGTCGCATACTGACAACATCTGAAAATGCAACATCAGGAAACACCAAGTCTCGAGTTGGCGAGGGGGGGGCATGATGCCAAGCTCCCGCTCCCGGCGCAGCAACCGCCCGAATGCGTGCCTGTTGGGCGAGCGTACTTCCTTGGATAATTCATTCTTTTGGAATCTTTATGGGATTCTAATTGGTGCTTGTGGGGCAAGATGCCACTTGCACTTGCTTTTGGGAGCAGAAACTTCCTTCTTTTAAGTTCGAAGTCAGACACGCAGATCCAGAAGCCGAGTAGCATGTTTCTCTCCAGCACAAGTCTCTTGCACCGATGCGAGATACGAGATTGGAATATTACGTGGTTTCTCTTGTTCTAAACAAAATTCGTTCCAATGGAGGGAAACTCCGTAGGATGCGTGTCGCCGTGGCGTTACGCGGCGTTCCGAACCTGTGAAGTTAAGGGCAGCTCTACAGGACGCGCGCCGCCGTGGCGTTCCACGTGGCGTTCCGCTTGCGTCAAGTTAAGGGGGAACTCCACAGGACGCACGCCGTGGAGTTCCACGGAAACGCTTCTACGGAGCATTCGGGAAAATGAAATAGGCCAAGATCTGCTCGCTTCAACGAAACAAGACAAAGAGACTCGATCGGGCGACTACTGTATATCAATTGCATGGTCCCTCACATTGCATTGTTTTACGTTACGTGTGCCGCTCGTGCCCTAGCCCAAAGTTTCGTTGAAACTTTCCGCCGGTTGGCACTCAAAGTTTTGTTAGGTTAGGTGCCGTGAGCGGCGAA
>CAJNDS010001193.1:0-29399 GCA_905221605.1 Symbiodinium natans | reverse complement strand
GCACAAGCTCTTCGGGTTTGTGCGTGTTCTCAGTCCTCTGGAGGGACTGCTCCTTCACGAACCTCGTCAGCTTATCCATGCTCTCGAGGTGAGCGTCCCACCGATTTCACTAGCTATATCATAGGCTATATCTGCATTGGGACCTACCTTGAACCACAAGGCCCGGCAAGAGCAAATCACCTCCAGCTGTAGGTCTGGGAGGGCTAAAGGTGCTCACTGAGGCATTGCGCATGCAGAGTCATGGTAGCTGCTTTAAGCAGAAGAGGTATCGTGTGCAGCCGAGTCCAGCCTCTTCAAGTGAAAGCGCCTGCCATATTCACAATCCGGAGCAGATGACTCGATGACACTGAGCTGATACTGGGGGCAAACTTCTCGCTGCAAACTCTCAGCCTGGTTTTGTGAGAGCATCGCTGCGAACATGGCTGGGCTCAGGTCGCAGTGCTTGTAACACCTGTTCTTTTTGCTACCAACATGCTCTGGAAATGACATGCAATGCAAGCCCGGCAGACTGGTGGGCCAAGGCAATGACCGAGCGACATGTTCAACGTCATGGCGACATGATGCGACACGCGTGCTGAATGGCAACTAGCAAGGCTCAGCAGCATGCTTTGCCAGCATGGGTTGCAGCACGCTGCTGCAGCTGTATCCAAGCATCTCAGGGGAGCTGCTCTGGAGTGGGAGGCCTCTTGAAAGAGGCGAAGAATGGTAGAGTGCTTCGGAAGTTGCAAGCTGATTTTGCAGCCTGATCTTCAGAAGCTATCGTCAACTGCCCTGGTTCCTGTTGACAGGCCAGCGCATATAGACGCAGATTGAGGAGAAACAGGCTTAGACGATGTCTCGACCTTGCATCAGCTGCACTAGCCGGGCGAGGTAGAATCCAATGTGGTCAGCTTCTCCCCAGTGCGAAATCGTCCATCAGGTGCCACTCTTCCACATGTCTACAAGAAACTTGATCTTTCAAGTCAGCTCGTGTGGCATCTGAGAACAATGCTCCTGTATCGTCCGAAGACCGGAACTTTCCGTGCCGTGAGGCAACTACGACCCTGGCTCATACCCCTCTGACCCTCTCAGACGGGGTGCAGGGCCATCCTCGGGCTCGCTACACCGCAGTTTGCTGATGCCGGGCCTTAAGCAACAAGCAGCTTGCGCATCATGCTGGACGCAGCGCAGTGTGCAGCCTCCAGCAAAAAATGAGGCCCTGACAGCTTGTCCAGCTGCTCAGGTAGTCGGCTCAATTGCTCCGGCAATCGACGGAACATGTTGCCGACGTCGTGTGAGAGCTCGGGATGAGTTGCCCAGTAGTGAAGAGCCAGTGGTAGAAACACCTAAGTGCAACTTTCAAATGCAATGATCTTGCTATGAGCTTCGTGCTTTATATCACGCCACCCTGAGGAGAAGAGCTGTGGTTGCAACGTGTACCATGCTGAGATGTTGGCCGTTATCAAGGGGTAGAGCACTAACAATGCAGCCTTCCCTGCTCTTCCATGCATGCCCCTGCCGTCACCAGGCTCTCCAGCTGTCCACTTCTGCAATACTTCAACTTCCACGTGCTGCACCCTTGTCAAGTGATTCTGACACTGTCGTGCCTGGGTGGGCAGCATGTGCAGATCGCGAGCCAAAGGAGGCCTTGCCCGGGGCCCCAACAACACCCACAATACATAACGTTCAATACGTTCAGAAACATAGAAGCATCTTTACTCATGCGTAACAACAAAGGCTGATATCTTCTCTTTGAATGGTTGCACTGCGCGGAGCCTGCCAGGCAGCAAAGCACCATTTGCCACACCCCAAGCCAAACAGGCCACCAACACCCTAGACTCTCATGGCCTGTTGTGGTTTTAGAGGCCTAGAAGCTTTGGTACCATCTCTGCCTGGCCTAGGTTTGACACCACGGAGTTGAGAGGAGCGTAGGTCCTCAACAAAGGGGAAGCAGCTTTGGCAGGGCAAATTGCCACGCTTGCGTTTCGCACGTGCTTCAACGTGCAGCATGACAGATGCTTTGGTCCTAAGGGCAAACAAAGGGACGAGGACGCAAAGAATGAAGCCGGTCACCTCGGAGTTCAACGGCGTTCATGATGCAAATTCATGCAAATGGCCAAGTGGCCAAGTCATCAATGAATCAAGTTTCAAAGAGCCTCTCACTATTTTTCACTCTCTTTCACTGGGTTGATGACCATCAAGTGCCACGCACGCTTCACCGGTGCCACCACCTCTGTGAGGGCAGCAAGAACCCGAATCCTGCGCTCTGTGCTACCTCGGAAAGATCACTGAAAGAACTACTGACGCCCTGTGCTTGGAGATGGACCGTGTCATGGACGGCTGTCGCGATGTGCTCCTGGCTCCTGCGCATTGCTGAGAGATGCTGCTGAGAGCTCATCGAGAACGAAGAGGCAATCATGTCAAACATACTGCAACATGCAGTGTGTTTCAACCGATTAGTCGGAATATGTCACAGTCCGCCAGTCCATTGCGACTTCGTCTTCGGGTCCTTGAAGCGAAGGTTCCTGCAGCAGAGGCGGCTGCCCCACTCCCTGACCTTGCAGTCCAAGGCGCGGCTGTGCGGCTGAGTGCAGCAAGTGTCATGTGACACAAAAAGCCCCTGCTCTCACAAGCCGGCCACATCCGGCAACAGTGAGTCTAGGCCGCTAACTGCACGACCGTGCCCATCGTGTCGGTGGCGGCTCGTACCAGGTGCGGCATCTGAGTCTTGTCAGCAACAATCCCCACATTTCAACCCCGTCTGTTCAAGGCAATATGACGAATTTTGTTACTTTGTTCACGCTGGAAGCTGGACGGGCAACACTGAACATCGGCAGCACGGTATGCTGAAGAAATACGCTGCTGCTCCTATGTGGGGGTTGTTCCAAGTTTTCCCGGCTTGGAGGTCCGTTTACCATGGGCTCCTCAGGTACCAGAATACTGTCAGTTGAAGTCAGTGACAGTCCGAGCCTGCTCACGCCCGCTTTGGACAACAGTGGCAGCTCCGCGGCCAAGGTCCTTCACGTCATTGCCGACCTGCTGTCGCTTTTTACTGTCTCGAGTCAGAGGTTTCGGTTCTACTGCGAGATACTGCGAGAGAGTGGCACAGCCGGGAGAGGGAGAGAGGGAGACGGCGTCGGAGCAATGGAGAGCAAGGGAACCCCGCAAGCCTCAACCACCTCGTTCTTGAGCGTTCCGAGTATCTGTGCCCAAGCAGCAATGCCGCACACAAACAGTACAACAGGCTGTCATTATGAGTATACACTCACCATATTATTTAGAAGGAACCTTACACCAATAACAGTCATAGAGACCCTACCTCACATGCTTCGCAGCTCTCTGAGCCAGCGACGCCATGCTTTTTGACATTGTACTTGGTCACGTTGACCTCGTCCTGTGCGGCGTGTGGCCGAAAACTGCGTGAAGCCCCATGAATGTTATGTTGATTTGATGCTTGAGCATGCATTGAAGGTCCTTGAAATACTCTTGCCAGGATCGAACTTCGAAATACTGCTCTGCGACAACCTGGCAAAAGTACTGTGATGCAATGTGTAACAGGCATGATGCCCTGACTGGTGCCACGGCTGGGCATGTTGTCTGGTGTCCCAGCTCCGGGCCTCAACGTTTTCCAAGGCCGCATTCCCCAGCAGCTCTAAGTCCTGGCGAAGGCTGCGGAAGTGGCGTAATCTGCTCCAGAAGCGAAGGAGCCAGTGGATCAGGCTCCTCCTCGCGGCCATTCTGGCTTTGGTAGAGCTCCTTAACTTCCCGATATGATTCCTCGGAAGCGGTCAGCCTGTTCAGGGCATGCTCCGGGTTGGCAGTTGGCATGCCTCTGTTTGCTGGATTTGCCTCAAGTAGACGTCGCAGATGTCCTCAGTGATAGCTGCGTTGCCTGGCCAAGTAACAAAACTAAACACACACACACACACACACACACACACACACACTCGGCTTCCATCTGAGGCTCTCAAGAGTGCCGTTTTGATCTGTGCTACTCTGTGATGTGCATGAAGCGACCCAAGCCAACCCCAAGCCTTCTCGCCGTGCAGCGATTCCTTAGCTAACTCCATGATGCCCAAAACACGTGCAACAGCAAGGTAAGAGTAGGAGCGCCTCCCGTCCTGTTGTTTAAAACTGCACGCTTGTGAAGGTTACAGGAGGAAGTGCAGAAAACACGGGTTGTAGCCTAGTTGCAAGCCTTGGAGTAAGGTACTTTGCAAGGCTCGAAGCATGTCACCATTTCGGGTTTCTTTCGAGTTTTCTCCTAGGTAACATGCACTGTCTGGGGGACCTGTAAGCAACATGTAGCCGCGCGTGGCAGAGAGCTCTTTTACGGTTTTTAGCAATCGGCAGGACGCACTCCTACCAAAAAACAAGGTGCCCTGAGAATCCCGGCGCTGCTGCAAGGCGGCAGTGTCAGCCTTTACGCGGTCGATAGCCTTGAGAACCTAAGCACGACGGTGTCCGTGCAAATGTCAGTGACAAAGCATGGGATAAACATGGACCCAGCACACTGAGCGCCTGAAGCATTGTGTGCAAATTTCAATGTGCAACCTGGTGTGTGAAACTGTGTGGCACTCTGCTACTGGACCAAAGATTCGGACCATTTCACGCGTGATCGGGCCAGCACCTGGCCAGCACCAGAGGCACGGCATGGCATGGCAAAACATGGTCACGGCAGGAATCTCCGGTACGGTACTCACTATGCATACATATGTAAGATGCATATATATATATATATATACGTATGTGTGTATTTGTACACACATACCTTGCAAGCTTTGGCTTGAGCTTGACTGGCACGAAGCGCCTGGCAGAGCCATTGCACTGGACCGACCTTAAGTTGTGTAGATCGAAAAACAATGAAGATCACCACCCACCACCTTGCACAACCAAACGCATGAAGAGGTCTGCAGAGCAGTCTCCGTACATTCGGCACAGCGAAGGCCAATCGAGCTGAGAATTCCGCTGGGGGCCGACGCGCCCGCGGGCCCGAGCCGCACGGGTGTGAGTGTGTCCTCGATGGCAGGTGCACAGCTCGCCCTCTTTTCATGGATTCCCAAAGCAACCGTCAGCTTCAGAGCTGTTTCGCCGTCACGCCGCGAAGCACTCTGTATCTTTCACACATACACGTGCCAGGTCAAACTGCAGATGAAATGAACGAGGAGAGGGACAAGCAATAGTGTGTGAGAGAAAGAGGGAACCAAGCTAGTGTCCACATGGCTTGCAAGTTACGTTGCCCGAGCCGCAGACCATCGGTGGAGGCTGTAGATCCTGCATAGGCAACTCTTTCGGGGAGGCCACGGGGCTGGACATGTTCTGGGTATTGGCATGGTATTGGCTGTCAACAGATTATGGGTGGTGGTCTGCAGAGGCAGTACACATAAAGATTGGCGTTGCAGATTCAGACATGCCTGCACTGTACTGGATGCTACGTGACGGTCCTCCAGTGTCAGCAAGCGTAGGTTCTTCTTGGCAACGACCTGATATGACGACGACCCACAGTGGCTGAAGCACTTTCGGCCCCGAGTCGTGACTTTGTCAGATTAGTTGCAGTTTTGAGCACACCTTTGCAAACAGAGTTGTCATCCGAAGTGCCTCGCTGGTTCCACCCTGACTGACCTCCATTAGGAGGACCGCTTTCTTGGACTTGCATGACTACCCTTTACTTGGTTGGGTTCATGATATTGTACACTTTCACATTCCTTTCTTGAAGGGTTCCATGGTCTTACGCTTTTGTCTTTGTATCCCGAGCATCCTGGCATCGTCCGGCCCCTATGCTCGGCCCGTATGCTTGGCTCACTTGCTTCCTTCTGGATCCTGCTGATCGTGGATACCCTTCCTCGGCCCCCTACAAATTCTTTGTGTTTGTTCCCTTGCTGTGCGTTGCCAGCAAACGAGCGGATTCTTGAAATGACCGTTCCACGTTTCAAGCCGTATGGCACTAGATACCACATCGAGCACGTTCTTCTGAGCCTACATTTTTTCGAAAGCATGCATGGCTGCGCCAGATTTGGAAAGCACCGGAAACCCTCAAAACGGGAAAACGGAACATATGTGTTGGGAAGCCACAACAACAAGTTGCAGCATCAATACCTAGTACTGTGCCACCCTTGCAGCACTTCTTCGACTTTGCTTGCCCACGGGGGCCTTCACGGTGCTGTCCGAGTGGAGCCGCACGCCTGGCATGTCTTTGCCGAGGCTTAATAAATCCCAAACCGCAGCACAAAACTGAAATTCGCACACCTCCAAGGTTAGGGTACTGACTTGCTTCTTCGCAGCCGTTGCAAAGTTGTCACTTCTCATAACTTGAGGGTCTGCGTTCGTGTCAAAGCTCAGAACCATCTTAACATCATCATGGAGGGCTCCCGTCTGCTCGGACGATGGATGCAAGTTGTAACTTTCATCATCCAACTGATCCATGGCGCTCATCTATATGCCTTGACCGGAAACGGCGTTGCTACATGGATCCTCGCCCACAGATGCAGCGCAAGATCCTCCGCCCCTAAGAAAACACAATTTTTCCAACATATGTGCCACACCAAGTCAACCTGGATCGAGCAACCTTAACAATTGTTCTTAAAAAATTGCTCCAGGCGTCAAAGCCGGCAAGATCCGAAGGTCAGTCAGGGCAACCGACTGCATGAGTCCCACCAGGCATCCCTGGTATGGCGAGGGATGCCAAATTGGCTGAACTTTTCCACATTTTGTCAAGCTGCAGCTGGCATAGTTGCGGTGGCGAGGGTGGGGTTCGCTTGCGAACAATATTCTGTCCCACATACCCCTCCTGCGCTTGTGCGTTCCTGCCCAAAGCTGCAGCGGAGCGGTTGAAGCCCACACGCCGAACCCGAGAACAAAGCTTCACATGCCCGTGAATCCGCTAAACTTTAGCTGACGGATGCTGACGAGAACAATCAAAGCCCGAGGCATGCCTTTCTGTCCACGCAGGCTAAGCTTCACAAACTTGCACAGGACAGCCGTTCTGATCCATCCGACCATCCCTTCCAGCCTAATCACAAGTTTTGAAATCGCTCGGCAGGAAAATCTTCATGCAAACGCTTGGCACGCGTGAATTTGTTTGGCCCCGTGACAGCTGTGGACGGTGTGCAAGCCCATTTACATTCGGCATGTGAAAGTGTGCACAAACTCCTGCCAATCGAGAACAAGTCCGAATCCAACAAAGCGGAAAATACATGAACAACATATTCGGTACCCAACTTCGTCTCTTTGCACACATGCCAGTTGTACGATATCTCAGCTGTTTGTCGTCGAAGCCTGGGTACAGCAGGATCCATGGGACACGTCTCTCGGGCATGCAAATGGCCGTAAGGCCGCGACCTACGATCTCACCGCGCAGGCCATTCAACGTCTTGGCACGCTGCTCATGCAAAGACCAAAGTGACCCTCCAGAATGTCAACTTGTCAACTTGCGCCTGAGCCTTTTGTAGGCTGTGCAGTTCCACGTGTGCTCCATTTGCTAGCCAATGAGGATCACCTCCAAGCCGTGCATTTGACATACTGCGTGTACGCAGATGCTTACGGCCTTCGCTGCGGAGATCAGGTAACTTGGAACCTGAGAAATTTCGGGTCCACTCATGCTTGTACAGCCACAACTATTGATGGGTCTGGCAAAACTCCAACTTGTTGCCAGGCCCTCCACCACTACTGCAGAGTATGCTTTCGCAAGGCACACCTTGAAGCAATGACATGTCTTCCAGTCTTGGGGAGCTACTTGCTTCCTCCTGCATTTGGCGCAGTGCTTCTGCCTGCCACAAAGCAGATCCACAAATGAGTTGCAATGAAATGAACTGAACAAAGCCAATTCCATGCACGGCCGAGGGAAGGAAGGCATCCCCCCTTTTTGGTCTCCTCTCTCCTGAGATGGCGCTTCCGGATCCGTCCAGTCCAGCTCGAGGGTGAAACCTCCGAGCCCTGTTTCGTCTGCATACGAATTTCTGAAAACTCGCACTCTGCAAAATCCTTCGCCCTCACCTCAGCAACCGCTTTCTTTGATTTGCACGAAACAGCTACATACACACACATGCCTGCCAGACAGATACATATACATGTGTATATATATATATAGATATTCATATATATGGTCACGTCACCACCCCCCCCCCCCCCCCATGATCCACCCTTGCCCTTTCCTGTTCTGCTTCGCCCTGGCTTGTGATTCAAGCTCATGTCGTCAAGCCACGAAACCATCGGTATTTACGATGATTTCTATAGTTGTCGAAGCATCTCTCGAGTGAAAACTTGCTTAACGACTGTACCGGAGCACTTGTTTTCTGAAACCGAAATCCGGCTTTGGATTCAGTCATTTCTAGATACTGAAGCTACACTCCTCACAGAGTTTTCGGACCTTCTGATGCCAGAACACCAGTTTTAGCTACATTCTATTTATCAAAAAGCAACATCTGAAATCTCATGTGTGCATCGCCCGATAAGCAAAAACCAGAACAGGAGTTATTTAGCTTACGTTTTCTCTAATATGGCGTTGGGATTTCAAACTAAATTCATGAAATCTATTCGTTCAAGCAATAACATATTTCAATTTAATTTCCTTAAACTAACTTAACTTACCGGATCAGTTAGACCAAGTTAATTACTTATAAGAATGACATGAACTAACCTAATTTACGTAGTTGAATGAAGTAAATGAATTCACTGAATTAAGCGGATTAATGTATTCAAAGTATTTAAATTAGTGAAATTATGTAAATTAGCTGAATTACATGAACGGCAAAATTAAAAAAATGTAGTTCGAATTATAGTAATTATACTACTTGTTCCAACTCATTGAAATCTATTTACTGCATTCGTTGAATCCATTAAACTCAACAAACTAAACAAAATTGCGACTAAATTAACTGAACTATTGAAACTACTGAAACCACTTAAATGAGATAAATTAACTAAACTGACAGCATCAAACACATGAACAATTTCACTCAAGTAAACAACTGAATTGAATTATGTAACTGAACAAAACTAGTTACATTGTTTCGCTTAGTTACATGAACTGAATTTCTTTTGAAACAGGCATTAAACTCATTAACTTAACTATACTAAGTTAATAAAGTAAACTATTTTAATTTGGCTACATGAGCTCGACTCATCAGAGTCACTATTTTAATTGTACTAGTCAAGAAGTTTTAAGTAAGCAAAATTTTTACATTGCATAAATCGGGGGGAAGAGGTCTGCCGTAGGAAAACGGGCGCGCGCGTCCGTCGTTCGGAAGTCACACCTCATCTTACGCAAACTCCGGCACGCCGTGGCGATCGCTGCGATGTCCACGCTTGCAACTTTGACTCGTCACCCAGTGGCCAGGCCGGACGGCCTTGCAGCACCGCCATCGCGCACCAGCCGCCGTGCCAGCGCCGACCAGAGCCGGAAGCAGAGGCGGCGGCCAGGCGCTTTCGCATGGCAGCGTTGCCGCGCTGCTCACGCCCGGGGTAGCAGACCCTCTTGACAAACTTGCATCTATGTCCGGTGGCCATCCAACCGCAAACCTCACACTGGTATCTGTTGTCACCGAGGTGTTGCACGACATGCAAAGGCTCTGGATGCCCCTCAGCGCGCACGCTCTGGCAGCCACACGCTCCGCTTCTTGCCGCTCTTCGACCGCTGCCGGGTCGTATTGCCTCGAGCGGGACCAACTCTTCAGCATCATTGGCCACGCGGCGCCTGACAGCAGGCTGCCGCCCCACTTGCTTTGTCGCTCGAGCTGTTGCAGCAGCCGAAAAGACCAGCGCCGAGCAGCGCAACCTCGGGCGGACCGAGAGACCCCAAGTTAAGATAGCCCGGCCGGCATGCCAGTTCCCTGCCACCCCAGAGCAATTCGGAAGTCATAACTAAACTAAAGGAGCTGAATTCATTCAATTCATTCTGAGTTCGATTCTCTACATTAACCATATTTCCTGGGACATATGTCCGACATACGTCGCAACTGATAAATTAGATAAATGAATCTTGAGTGAATTCAACCTATCGAGCTAACTATGAATTCAATTAAGTAGATTGAACTACTTACCTGGGACATATGTTCGACGTGCGTCGCACAGTTGTTCTAATTAAACAAAATCAGCTTAACTAAATGGCCTAATCTAAGCTAATTGAACTGATTCTGCAAATTCAATGAAACAGGTGAACTGGATGAGTTTAAACTACTTAAAATAAATACACTACGTACATTGATTCAACCAATTAAATTCATCAAACTCATGTAGTAGGACCGCGGGGCATCCTTGCCCGTGTGCTCTTCGGCAATTTTCGGCTGGAAAACTATGCCTTTCTCGGATTCTTCTCCTTTTCCGAGGCCTCCGTCACCTGAAGTTTTTCAGGCCCTTTTCAACACGCGCTTTTTTGCGGGTTTTTGCTTTTGGACACTTTTCATCTCTTGGCTGTGCTTCTTTTTTTCTTTCGGGTGTTTGCTTGTTCTTCTCTGTTGTTTGCACTTTTTATCTTATATATGACTATCTATGTTTGGCTCTCTGTCGCTTTTTCTCGTGTTTTGGCTTTCGGCCGCTTTTTTTGGTCTTCTTCCATGCCACTGCCGGCTCCGACCAGCCTGTGCCTGCTGAGGGTAGCCCTGGCTCTGCTGAGGCCGTCTGACTTGCATCCGTGTTCCTCTTGCGTGCGAATCCATGTCCGCGCGATGATTCTGTCCGTGTTACCATTGCGCGCGAATGGCCAGAGCATCCATGCCCGCACGATGAGAACGTCCGTGTTACCATGCCCGAACGATGACTCCGTCCGTGTTACCACTGCGTGCGAATGGCCAGCGGCCAGCGAACTTTGGGGCTCGCCATTTCACATCGATGATTTTCATGTTGTGAGTCCTAAACTACTTCATTTTGGTAGTCGCCACTTTTTGGACACTTTTTTGTGGCGTTTCTCTGAAATACTGCCCCTGCCAGCGGTTTCGGCCTGCAGCCTCAAGAAAATGCTTGTCCCGTACTACGGGCAAGAATCACCCGCGCACCATGTAGTACATGAATCATATTCATTGAACTTATGAAAATAAATATAATTATTGAATTAATTTTGAATTAAATCAATTGAGGTACTTCATCCTAAACTAATTTATTGAGTTAAGCTAATTAGACTTTTCATTTTTAGCTCTGCTACTTGTGTGAGTTGAGAATTTTGCAGAAATTAATGCAGACACCTTAGGCTTGGATTGGTCAGAATTTTCGGACTTTTCGAGCTGGCTCGAAAAGACTCGCCACGAAACTCGAGCCGGCTCGAAAAAACCCGAAAAACCCGCAATCGCCGAAACCATGCCCCGCAAGCCTTGATGGGTTAAAATTTCAGGTTCTTTCGAGCCGGCTCGAATAACCTCAAAATTGTTACATTACCAGGCCCGCAACGAGCCGGCTCGAAAAATCCCGAAAGGCCCGAAATCCCAGAATCCATGCCCCTCGGCTTGACGGGTTAAAATTTCAGGTACGAAGCTCGAGCCGGCTCGAAAAAAAAAACCCGAAAAAACCCGAAATCCCAGGAAGAATGCCCCTCAGGCCTAAATGAAGAAAATCAGGGTCTTTCGAGCCGGCTCGAAAAACTCAAAATTTATAAAGGAAGCATGGCTCGAGCATAGTTTCTGAAATTTCGGGTTTTCGAGCCGGCTCGAAAAAGCCCGGAATTCAAAGGGGGAACAGGGCCGGACCAAACCTTAAACCCTTGTAAGCCCTAGACCTTAAACCCTAAACCCTAACCCCCAAACCACACCCACACCCGGGGGGGGGTCTTAAACCTTCAACCAGATCACACCACGGGCCTAGACCTTAGACCCTAAACCCCGAACCCTAAACCCTAAACCTCAGACACTAATTAAACCCTAACCCCCGAACCACACCCACTCCGCAGGGGGGGCTTGGGTAGGTCCTAAACCTTAGACCTTACACCCAAAACCCTGACCGCTTAACCACACCCACACGTAATCCAAGGGAGGATGAGGCTGGGGACACTCCCCCCTCCCCCCCCCCCCAAAACCCCAAACCTCCCCTAAACCTTAAACCAACCTTAAACCTCACACCCTTAACCTGAACCTTCAACCCCAAACGCCAATCGCCAACCCCCACATTCACAGCACAGGCAGGGGGGGCTAATCCTTCAACCCTAAACTCATGTAAACCCTAAGCCTCAAACCTTAAACACAAAGCCTAACCCCCAAACCACAGGGGGCGCAGGGGTAGCACGGGCGGACGGTCTCTTAAACCTTCAACTCCTAACCCCAACCCCCCGAATCACACCACGGGCCCTTCAACCCCGAACCCCAAACCCCGAACCCTAACCCCTAAACCCTAAACCCTAACCCCTAAACCCTAAACCCTAAACCCCAAAACCTTACTCACTAAACCCTAACCCTCCAACCACACCCACACCACGGCGGGGGGGGGGGGGGGGGGCGGGGGTATAATCTTAAACCTGAAACCCTAACCCCCAATCACATTCAAGGGAGGAGGGGGGGTGGATACCATTGGGTGGGGGGAGGCAGCCCGAGACCATATTTCTATTGATATTGATATCATATCACGTGCGAATGCCAACGACCCACACAATTGCAGGAAGATGGCCGGGTCTGATGTAGCTGTCGCGATACTTGTGCATGGCCTCAAGCGGCACCTGGCATGATTGCGCCGTGCTTGCTTTGATCCCAAGAGATGCGCAGCGTGATGGCAGAGTTGCACCGTGCCTGTCGATCTGCTGAGCGTGCCAAGTTGGAAGCAAGCGCTGCTTCGAAGTCTCTCTCCTGAGCCGTTCATTGTGGGAACCGCCACTGTCCAAGGGGCACATGCCGCCCTGCTTCGATGGCCACAATCTCCACTGCGACCTCAATCTCGTACTTGCTCAAGTTCTCAAGGAACTGCATGCGATGTCTGGGTGTGTACCTGAGTTTTCTTCTATCACACGAAAACAACCGGCATTTTTAACAAAACATGAACGTTCTTGTAATACACATATTGTATATGTATATATAAATCAACTTAGCTGCTAACTTTTGACGCTCGCACCATGACCATGTCAAGGTTTTTGAGTTGTACACTCAATTCAGTATTGATGCCAAAAACACTAGTACTGCTTGTTCTTTTCACATGACACAACTCATCCAAGTTTCTCTGAAGTATAAAATATATTTGCATTGCAACTCACACCAAAGCTATCCTATGCTGCAAGTTGGTAGGGGGTTGGCCTCCCAACACATATCGGGCAACGTGCATGTTTCTCTTTCTTGAAAGCTGCAGCAAGGCTGCAGCAAGTCATCAAAGAACACGGCCGACTCTGCTCGGCCGTGTGCGGCTATCCAGGTGCTCTTGCCAGCCTCAGTCGGGACCATTGGGGTTCACCTTGAGGCATGCGCTGGCGCACGGGAAACAGTTGTGCAAAGAGGAACGAAGCCGAAGTCTCTTCGAACTGTTGCAAGAAGCACAAGCTTGTTGACACACTCTTGGCACCGAGCGCCTGGGCATCCACAAGTGCATATGATCCTGATCCAAATTTTTCCGTCCAAAGGTGAGGCTTCAAACCGTTCACGCAAACTGGTAGCATGCTGCCTCCTGCACTGGCCATTCTGGACCAAAACCTTCAGCCTAGGTCTATGTGGAACTGTTGGTGGGGGCATGCGGCACCGAAAGCTCAGACAATCCGGACCCAAGCTCTGCTCAAGCGGCCTCTCAAAGCACGCCGTCTTGGCGGACTCGACGCGTTCGGCAGAAAAAGCATACACTCCATCTTTGTAGAGGAACTGATCCACGCTCAACACCTGCTCAATGCTTCGCTGCTGAAAGAAATGCTACCTGAGCATGTGCATCTCACCTGCGGGCCAGCTTCTTCATGGTCAGGCTCGAGCATCGGAATTATATGGTGAGAATGTGAACTAAGCATGCGTCGTCTGCTGACAGCTGACATGCCGATTGTGGTGGCTATCCATCTCTGGCTCTGGCTCTCCCCGAGACAGGTTAAAGGATGTTAAAGAAATTCAAAGAAACATCTGAGAGCCAGGTGCACACGCGTCCATGTGAGTCGCATCTGTGATCCACAAAAATGGAGCGGCGTTCTTGCCAGCTTCAAAAGCCCGGGCCAAGCAGTGGTGCCTCTTCAGCAGACAACCCATCGCCCGACATCGCCTGTGTCCAGACGCTGTGCTTCTCACACGCTGTCTTTTCTCCTGCCTCCGGGATGCTCTTGGCAACCAGGGGCAAATTTGCGCGGGTTATGTTATCGTCAGGTCGGTGGATTTTCTGCTGGGCTAAGATTGGCTTCGTGAGTGAGCGACGTGAACAAAGTGGAACCTTCTTTCATGCTTCACAACTCAAGCTGGCGTGTTCATTGACGTAGCTGGCGCATTCTAAGCTTGAGCAAAAAGTTGCTCGCGATGCGACTGATTCGTTATGGCAGTTTCCCTGCTTCATGAATCATTCAGAATCATTCATGAATCTACAAGAACCCATGGCCGAAGTAACACCTGCCACGCAAGCATGCGCACAATGACAAGTGCCATTTCGCGCGCTCGGTGAGCTCGGAGCTGGTCACTGCAGCTACCTCCGACTCGCGCTGCCATTTCCGGCAAGATGCAGGTGCTGCGCGAGGTGCTTGCCGTGCTTGGAGTACTTGTGCATGGACGTGCTTCTCCGTCTGATCAAACACGATCACCGTCGCCACCTTTTCTCGGGCGGCTCAGCAGGACGCATAGACCCCATCGCTCCTCAACGACAGCAGCGTATGCTGTCTTTTGTATGGGGACGTCGTGTATGAGAGCCCATCAGCACCAAGTAGTTGAGGCTGCTGCCATACTTGGGCGTCATGGCCATGGGACCACCTTTGCCTGCGAACAGCCTGGGCAGGGTAGCTGTGGTAGCTTGACGCTGCCACATGGATTCTTGTGCTCAAGAGATCTCAAGAGCAATCGTATTTTAATGTCTGGGGTTGCCGGTCCCTTCGGCAAATCACTTTTCTCTTCAAACCTCCTAAACTGTTGCGGCCTTCTTTCGATTGCCGCCAGGCCTTACCAATGCTGCAGGTACCAGGAGCAGCGACTGCGCTCAGTGCTCCTATGCTCAACTCAACTGAGCAGCATGCTTGTCTCTGGCTCACCTGGGGGCCCAGGTGGCCCGGGTGGCCCTGGAGGTGCGGGCGGCGTGGGTGCGCCCTCAATCGCCTGCCTCGATGTGATGCATCTGGGACAACCTGACTGCAGGGCTTCACGGGAGACTCAGCCCGCGGCCTCTTGGCGCAGGGTGCGGGGCCTTAATCAGTGAGCTCAACGAAAAACCGAACCGGAGAGCCCCCGAACGCTCCCTCCCACCTGGGCCAGGGCCGGCAACTCCAGGCGCAGGCCTTCACAGGGCTTTTGCGGGGCTTCGTGGGGCCCTTCTGCTTTAACGGGATGCCCCGAGACAGGCACGGCGAATATCGAACGGCCCGGCAAAAGGAGAACTTGCGAACGAACTTAAACATGCAAACGAAGTCTGGCTTGGATCCTGGCCCTCTTGGAGACTCCGCAGGAGATCCAAAGGACCCACCTCTGCTGCAGCAGGCTCAGGCTCTTCGCTCTCAAAGCAAAAGCTGGGGCTGCAGCTTGCTTTGGCAACCGCAGCTGACAAAGGACCCTTCGCTGCTGCAACGGCGCCCTGCCTGGATACAAGATGACGCAAGCAAGCGCGCCGTGCAACCACTTGCAGTCGGGGGGAGAGAGGGAAGGGCGAGGGGGGGGGGGGGGGGGGGGGTGGAACCGTGATCTAAACAAAATAAGAAACATGCCGAATCTGGAGAAGAACAGGAAACGGCAACCATTGCCCGAAGTTTAAGGTCTCCTTATAGATTTCAAACCTGGATTGGTTCTGAGGCATAACCTGAACGATTTTCGAACATGCGCCGCTCAAAAACCTCCATACAGACATGGCACTTCTAGTTGGCAGCGCCCTCCTCTGGATCCAATCTTAATACTGGTTCGCCAGATGGATTCGTCCCGTCCACTCACCTCTCATTCTTTTTGCACAATCTTCATCATCATATCTTCTATCTCCAGATAATATCTGGATCAGTGAAGAGAGTGAGTGGTTATTCAACATTGTAACATTGGGCTTATAAAGAGTTCACGAACGTATGAAACCCAAGTGAGGCTCAAGTGAATAGGCGAACGAATGAACATAACTTCAGCTTCCAAGCTTGTTGAAACCGCCCCAGAGGTCCTAATGAACAAAGTGAGCGTATTTAATAGACTTCTGAGGAAGCGCATGAACTCCATGAAAATGCGTACAGCAGCAAGGGGCCCATTTTAACCCCAAATCGCACACTCTTATGGTCTTCTTTTGCATCCTGTGTAAGGTGTGCTGATAAATAAAGTAGCAAACTGAGTACCACTCCTCAAACCCTGGACAAGTGGAATACTATGGCATGGCGTTTCTTCCTGGGACCTTGGCCACCCAGATGATCAGCTTTTGGTTCAGTTAAAACCTCACCATCCTTTGCTGGTGAACCTTACGGCCTACAAACAGTTGTCAAAGGGAGATGCTATGGAAAGCAATCAACCGAATGCCCTGGATGAAATGCAGATATTTGTTTGCAGACGAGATCTGTCTCGATCTCAAGTGACTCAAGTGCAAGCTCAAGTGACTCAAGTGCAAGAGCTTTCCGCTCAAATCGAAGGAACGCTGATAAACTGCAGCGGCGCACGATGATGCAAAACGCGCCGGACCTTTGGAATATGGCTTGGCATGGCTTTGTCTTTTACCACAACGTGCGAAAGGTACTGTGGCTTGCCTTTGCTTTGTTAAGCGGAGTAGTGGTAAGAGTGTTTTTTGATTCCGTACATTTCTTGTTCAGCACGTCTTTTTTGTAACTCACGCGGCTGGCAAAGAAAAAGACACCCGGGGCGGGTTTTGTTGGTTCGGCACGCGGCTCGCCCAGAAAAACAGAGGAAACAAAAACTCCGGGCACGTCAATTCTCACTCACTTGCGGACCCGGGCTCGCGTAGGCCTTCGTCCGGGGCCTTTTTTTGTTCGGCACACGGCTGGCAGAGCAGAAAAAACCACTCCGAGCGCTTGGTCGGGAAGCGGCTGGCCTAGCAAAAGAAAAGCCTCAAACTTTCCTCGTGTCACTCACTTCTTATATGTTCGTAAGAAAAACCCGCTCTTATCTCTGCGTTTTCAGCCAGAAACAACTGATTGTCTCTATGTTCCTAGAAGAAAGCTGTATTTCCACAAAATTTCCATAGGAATCCCTCTATTTTCTATATTTATAGGAAACCTCCTATATTATAGAAACACACATATATATATATATATGTGTGTTGCACAGCACCCGGGGCGCGTTCATTCCATTCGGGACGCGGCTGGCCGAGCAAATCAACCCTCCGGGCGCGTGTGTTTTTGTTCGGGACGCGGCCAGCTGGCCGAGCAATAAAAGGAAAAGGACAAGAGCTGGCCGAGCAAAGCAAAGAACACATGTTCCCGGAGGAATGGGGTATCCGCAAGTGTCGTGTCAAATGCAGGTTTTCGCCTTTAACTCGGGCGGACTTCGTCGCCTGACGAGCTGTGACTGCACGGGAGACTCAGCCCGCGGCCTCTTGGCGCAGGGTGCAGGGCCTTAATCAGTGAGCTCAAGGAAAAACCGAACAGGAGAGCCCCCGAACGCTCTCTCCCACCTGGGCCAGGGCCGGCAACTCCAGGCGCAGGCCTTCACGGGGCTTTCGCCAGGCTTTCGCGGGGAGTCGCGGGGAGTCGCGCGGGGGGCTTTCGGGGTTGCTTTTCGCAGTTGCTTTTGCGGGGCTTCGCGGGGCCCGTCTCTTTTAACAGTATTTTTAACAAGATGCCCCGAAACAGGCACGACGACTATCGAACGGCAAGCCCAGCAAAAGGAAAACTTGCCAACGAGCGTAACATGCAAACAAAGTCTGGCTTGGATCCTGGCCCCCTTGGAGACTCCGCAAGAGATCCAAAGGACCCACCTCTGCTGCAGCAGGCTCAGGCTCTCAGCTCTCAAAGCAAAAGCTGGGGCTGCAGCTTGCTTTGGCAACCGCAGCTGACAAAGGACCCTTCGCTGCTGCAACGGCGCCCTGCCTGGATACAAGATGACGCAAGCAAGCGCGCCGCGCAACCACTTGCGGTCGGGGGGAGAGAGCGGAAGGGCGAGGGGGTGGGGCGGCGGGGGAGGGCGGGGGGGGAATCGTGATCTGAAAAGGGTGAAGTCAAAGCAAAAAACAAGAAACATGCCGAATCTGGAGAAGCACAGGAAACGGTACTCATTGTCCGAAGTTTAAAGATTTCGGCTCTACTGCACGCCGCATGCCTCCGTGAATGGAATCACGATTTTGCCCTGCTCCGCAGGCCCCACCACCGTATGGGCCATGAAGAACGATGTTCAAACATCCAACCATGATTTGTCAGACAGAAAATCAGGTGGAGCAATTGAAGAGCTAGGCCCGGCTAACAGAGGCTACAAGAGTCGTTGCGGGCCCAGCTTTTGCGTCAGTCTTGCGGCAGGGAAGGCCGGGCTAGAAGGGAGCGCAGGGAAGGGGTAAGAAGGGCACCCAGAAAAGCGCAGTCCAGGGGGCGAGCATCTTTGGGACATCACTGGGACCAAACCCCAAAGTGCATGGAAAAAACTCTCTGCGGTGTCGTTTTCCTGCACTATTCACGCTACGGTGCCTATTTTTTAATATGCGGACATTTAAATAAATAAAACAAATAATTGATACTACCTCCGTGAGGGGTTGGGTGGGGCCGCCCCTTTTTTAAACACCTGGAAACCATCACCATTAAAATTACCCCCGTGGAAACGGGGTCGTCCACGACGTCGGCTGCCTGCTGTCGGTTGAAGGTGTTGTTGTGGGTTGGGGTTTGGGCTTAGACTTTTGTAATGGCTTGGAGGCTTTCAGCCCTGGGACATTGTCCTAGGGTGTTTTCTGGCTTCTTCCCACCCCTGAAAGGCCCCAAGCCCCAGAAACCTAGGACATTGTCCTAGGGTGTTTTCCGGCTTCTTCCCACCCCTGAAAGGCCCCAAGCCCACAGAAACCTAGGACATTGTCCTAGGGTGTTTTCTGGCTTCTTCCCACCCCTGAAAGGCCCCAAGCCCCAGAAACCTAGGACATTGTCCTAGGGTGTTTTCTGGCTTCTTCCCACCCCTGAAAGGCCCCAAGCCCACAGAAACCTAGGACATTGTCCTAGGGCGTTTTCTGGCTTCTTCCCACCCCTGAAAGGCCCCAAGCACCAGAAGCCTAGGACATTGTCCTGGGGTGTTTTATGAAAGGCCCCAAGCCCACAGAAACCTAGGACATCGTCCTAGGGTGTTTTCTGGCTTCTTCCCACCCCTGAAAGAGCAACCTAGGACATTGTCCTAGGGTGTTTTCTGGCTTCTTCCCACCCCTGAAAGGCCCCAAGCCCCAGAAACCTAGTACATTGTCCTAGGGTGTTTTCTGGCTTCATCCCACCCCTGAAAGGCCCCAAGCCCCAGAAACCTAGGACATTGTCCTGGGTGTTTTCTGGTTTCTTCCCACCCCTGAAAGGCCCCACGCCCCCAGAAACCTAGGACATTGTCCTAGGGTGTTTTCTGGCTTCTTCCCACCCCTGAAAGGCCCCAAGCCCCAGAAACCTAGGACATTGTCCTGGGTGTTTTCTGGCTTCTTCCCACCCCTGAAAGGCCCCAAGCCCCAGAAACCTTGGACAATGTCCTGGGGTGTTTTCTGGCTTCTTCCCACCCCTGAGAGGCCCCAAGCCCACAGAAACCTAGGACATTGTCCTAGGGTGTTTTCTGGCTTCTTCCCACCCCTGAAAGGCCCCAAGCCCACAGAAACCTCGGACATTGTCCTAGGGTGTTTTCTGGCTTCTTCCCACCCCTGAAAGGCCCCAAGCCCCAGAAACCTAGGACATTGTCCTAGGGTGTTTTCTGGCTTCTTCCCACCCCTGAAAGGCCCCAAGCCCCAGAAACCTAGGACATTGTCCTAGGGTGTTTTCTGGCTTCTTCCCACCCCTGAAAGGCCCCAAGCCCACAGAAACCTAGGACATTGTCCTAGGGTGTTTTCTGGCTTCTTCCCACCCCTGAAAGGCCCCAAGCCCCAGAAACCTAGGACATTGTCCTAGGGTGTTTTCTGGCTTCTTCCCACCCCTGAAAGGCCCCAAGCCCCAGAAACCTAGGACATTGTCCTAGGGCGTTTTCTGGCTTCTTCCCACCCCTGAAAGGCCCCAAGCCCACAGAAACCTAGGACATTGTCCTAGGGTGTTTTCTGGCTTCTTCCCACCCCTGAAAGGCCCCAAGCCCCAGAAACCTAGGACATTGTCCTAGGGTGTTTCTGGCTTCTTCCACCCCTGAAAGGCCCCAAGCCCACAGAAACCTAGGACATTGTCCTAGGGCGTTTTCTGGCTTCTTCCCACCCCTGAAAGGCCCCAAGCCCCAGAAACCTAGGACATTGTCCTAGGGTGTTTTCTGGCTTCTTCCCACCCCTGAAAGGCCCCAAGCCCACAGAAACCTTGGACAATGTCCTGGGGTGTTTTCTGGCTTCTTCCCACCCCTGAAGGCCCCAAGCCCACAGAAACCTAGGACATTGTCCTAGGGTGTTTTCTGGCTTCTTCCCACCCCTGAAAGGCCCCAAGCCCACAGAAACCTAGGACATTGTCCTAGGGTGTTTTCTGGCTTCTTCCCCTGAAAGGCCCCAAGCACCAGAAACCTAGGACATTGTCCTACGGTGTTTTCTGGCTTCCCACCCCTGAAAGGCCCCAAGCCCACAGAAACCTAGGACATTGTCCTAGGGTGTTTTCTGGCTTCTTCCCACCCCTGAAAGGCCCCAAGCACCAGAAACCTAGGACATTGTCCTACGGTGTTTTCTGGCTTCCCACCCCTGAAAGGCCCCAAGCCCACAGAAACCTAGGACATTGTCCTAGGGTGTTTTCTGGCTTCTTCCCCTGAAAGGCCCCAAGCACCAGAAACCTAGGACATTGTCCTACGGTGTTTTCTGGCTTCCCACCCCTGAAAGGCCCCAAGCCCACAGAAACCTAGGACATTGTCCTAGGGTGTTTTCTGGCTTCTTCCCCTGAAAGGCCCCAAGCACCAGAAACCTAGGACATTGTCCTACGGTGTTTTCTGGCTTCCCACCCCTGAAAGGCCCCAAGCCCACAGAAACCTAGGACATTGTCCTAGGGTGTTTTCTGGCTTCTTCCCCTGAAAGGCCCCAAGCACCAGAAACCTAGGACATTGTCCTACGGTGTTTTCTGGCTTCCCACCCCTGAAAGGCCCCAAGCCCACAGAAACCTAGGACATTGTCCTAGGGTGTTTTCTGGCTTCTTCCCCTGAAAGGCCCCAAGCCAACAGAAACCTGGGAGTTTCTGGCTTCCCACGGCCCTGAAAAGCCTGCAAAAGCCCAGAAACCCCAAAGGCCCCCCGAGAGCCCCTCGAGTATTTTTCTATCCAAACCACTGAAAAGCACCAAAACCAATTCCAGGCGTCGGCGAGTTGCCCCAAGTGCCAGGGCAAAGCAAGGGCACTTAGATTATACATTTAAACACACGGAAATTTAAATAGACATTTTATACTACCTCTGTGGCTTGTGGCCCGGGCCCGCCCTCCACATGTTTAAAAACAGTCACCGTATTTTCCGGGTCTCTTTTTCAGCCTCCGGGCATCAACGGGGCCCGGAACACATCAGCAGCATCAGCGGGACCAGCTGGTTGAGGGGGTCTTTGGGAAGCTTCGGAGCACGTCCTCAACAGCGGGCGCGCAAAGGGACCTTGCTTTATATTCATTACATTCTTCTTCTTCTTATTATTATTATTCTTCTTCTACTTCTTCTGATTATTCTTCTTCTGCTTCCACTTCCACTTCCACTTCCACTTCCACTTCCACTTCCACTTCCACTTCCACTTCCACTTCCACTTCCACTTCCACTTCCACTTCCACTTCCACTCTTCCACTTTTCCACTTCCCCACTTCCACTTCCCCACTTCCACTTCCCCACTTCCACTTCCCCACTTCCACTTCCCCACTTCCACTTCCCCACTTTCACTTCCCCACTTCCACTTCCCCACTTCCACTTCCCCACTTCCACTTCCCCACTTCCACTTCCCCGCTTCCACTTCCCCACTTCCACTTCCCCACTTCCACTTCCCCACTTCCACTTCCCCACTTCCACTTCCCCACTTCCACTTCCCCACTTCCACTTTCCACTTCCCACTTCCACACTTTCCACACTTCCACACTCCACACTTCCACACTTCCACTTCCCACTTCCACACTTCCACACTTCCACACTTCCACACTTTCCACACTTCCACACTTCCACACTTCCACACTTCCACACTTCCACACTTCCACACTTCCACACTTCCACACTTCCACACTTCCACACTTCCACTTCCACTTCCACTTCCACTTCCACTTCCACTTCCACTACTTCTTCTTCTTCTTATTCTTCTGCTTCGTCTTCTTCTTCTTCTTCTTCTTCTTATTCTTCTGCTTCTTCTTCTTCTTCTTCTTATTTTTGCGTCGTGCTCTTCTTGTTCTTCTTGTTCTTCTTGGTCTTCTTGTTCTTCTTGTTCTTCTTGTTCTTCTTGTTCTTCTTGTTCTTCTTGTTCTTCTTGTTCTTCTTGTTCTTCTTGTTAGACCCCCAAACAACAACTCGCCTTGCGCCAAACTCTGGGAATTGAATTTAAAATTAATAAATTACCTTCCATCTACTCCTGCCTGCTAATTTCATACAAGCCTGGAACAGTGCTTTCTGCAAGGGTAGTGGCTTCTATCTCACGTCCAGTCAGAGCTCGTCCAGAGCGCAGAATATTTCCGAAAGAAGGGTCAGCTCGGCGCTTCATTGTCAAACTCACAAAATGGACCGGAAGAAGGGCCATGGGTCTTTGTTTGTTTATTGTCTTCACAGTCGCTTGGAATAGGCTGGAAGGGTCACTGCATGCGTGTTTCTCATTTCTGCGTAGAACTGAGCTCTGTAAAACCGTTGAAGAAGCAAGAAACTCGCGCATGGTTTGTAGTCGTGGGTATGTCAAAACCCCTGTTGTGGCGAAGGCACAACCTCAGATAATCTCAGCCCGCGGCCTCTTGGCGCAGGGTGCGGGGCCTTAATCAGTGAGCTCAAGGAAAAACCGAACAGGAGAGCCCCCGAATGCTCTCTCCCACCTGGGCCAGGGCCGGCAACTCCAGGCGCAGGCCTTCACGGGGCTTTCGCCAGGCTTTCGCGGGGAGTCGCGGGGGGCTTTCGGGGTTGCTTTTCGCAGTTGCTTTTGCGGGGCTTCACGGGGCCCGTCTCTTTTAACAGTATTTTTAACAAGATGCCCCGAAACAGGCACGACGACTATCGAACGGCAAGCCCAGCAAAAGGAAAACTTGCCAACGAGCGTAACATGCAAACAAAGTCTGGCTTGGATCCTGGCCCCCTTGGAGACTCCGCAGGAGATCCAAAGGACCCACCTCTGCTGCAGCAGGCTCAGGCTCTCAGCTCTCAAAGCAAAAGCTGGGGCTGCAGCTTGCTTTGGCAACCGCAGCTGACAAAGGACCCTTCGCTGCCGCGACGGCTCCCTGCCTGGATACAAGATGACGCAAGCAAGCGCGCCGCGCAACCACTTGCGGTCGGGGGGAAGAGAGCGGAAGGGCGAGGGGGTGGGGCGGCGGGGGAGGGGGGGGGGGAATCGTGATCTGAAAAGGGTGAAGTCAAAGCAAAAAACAAGAAACATGCTGAGAAGCACAAAAAAGAAACGGGCGAATTGGCCAGATGCTACATTCAAGGATGGAAGAACTACTCATGTTTTGTTGCAGCACACGTCACCATGCAGCCAGACAAGAAGCTGTAGATTCATGCAGATGTAATGTCATTGAGGACCCGGCTGCGCTGTAGCCCTCCCAGAAAACGTCGACATGGCCTGCGCTGCAGCCTTCGGAGCCTCAATTGGTCAAACCCCCAGATCACACAAGCGCGCACTCAAACATACTCAACCGTGAACATACTCAACCGTGCACTTCAACCCTCTCTTGAGCGTCACACACGCGTTGGCTCGCGGTGGAACTCGCAGATGGCAAACGTACCCCTTGCGCCCAATGCCATCTTTCTTAAGATTTGGTCTTCGGCGCAAGTTTGGACAAGGCGGCAGCTTCAGCTGGCTGGCGATGTCGTCCGGCGTTCGGGCTGCCGAGTTGACCTGTGCAAGGTGCAAGCATGACCATGACCGTGAGTCATGAAGCGCAGCTGTAAATCGACCTGAAACCATCATGTGACATGCTTGCTTCCCCACCTGAATCAGCTCATCGCCCGGGAGCGCAGCCTTTTTCGGGTTCTGCTGATTCCACATCGCCCAGGGGCTGTTGGGCGCTGCCTAAAGAGGGAGAGATTGTGAGCGTCTTGCCGTTGATTTTGGACCATGATTCGATCCCCTGAGCCAGTGACAATGCCTTCACGAACGACACGCCGGCCCCTGACCTGCAAGGCCTGCGTGCTACCATCTTCATCCATCTTCAGCTACCGCTTGACAGCACAACCTTCGCGGCCTCTCGATCCCACAAGAAGCCCCACTTCTCGTTCTCATTCGAGCGTCTCAACACTGCGGTATAGGACTCGACGCTCCCTGGCTGACGACACATCGCAAATCATCGCAATGCAGGCGCATTCATGATCTTCTCAAAGGAGCCTGAACGCGACGCCGATCCGCTTGTCGGATCCCCATTCCAATCTTCCTCTGCGAGCTTGAGATCTCTTGAAATCTAACAGAGCAAGACAGTGCTCATACATGCTCATACCATCTCAGAGCACTCAGCCGACTCACCCTGAAGCTGCCTCTTGCACTTGAACTTGATGCTGGTCGTGTTGGCTCCGGCCTGAAGCAGACGCGACGGACTGAATGCTTCTTTGCGAGGGAGAGGGAGGGAGAGAGGGAGGGAGGGGCGAGAGAGAGAGAGAGAGAGAGATGAGAGAGAACGGCAATGCCAAATCTCCATGGCATCCTTGAACCCGCAAGAAGTTGCACGCTCAGGGGCCGTGGCCAAGATTTCCTTGTGGCCAAGACTTGCCTGCCGGCAAGAGCAACGAATTTGTTGCTGTTGACCTACTGTCCACTTCTGAGGTGTCTGCCGCTGTCCTGCGCTTGCCCCTTCCCTAAGCCAGCAAAAGATGCAGCACGTACCACCACGACAACACCCCAAAGCTTGCCCTCGGAGTTCTGCTGCATGCCACATGTCCGGCTAGGGCATGGACCGGGAGCTCCCTTCGTCGCAAAGAAGCTTCGGGCCCCAGCTTCACCTGTACGGGAAACCAGCATCGTCAATCAAGTGACTTTGCCGGCCAGTGTTGCGGACAGCCATGAGCACGACCCAAGTGCGAGTCGTTGGGGCACGGGCCTGGAGGCCCCTTCGCGGCAAAGTGACCTGGTGGGCCGTCGCCTGGATATATGCAGCGCCGCAGCGCCATTAATTTAGCTCATGGATTTGGCTGCGTCGTGCTGGCTTGTGCCTGGTTCGGGAACGTGGCCGGCATCTTGAGCGGAGCCTTTGCCTGATACACAACCGACCAAACGACCAAGCAGACCTTCTCTAGTCAGCTTGGTGCATGCGGCTAGGCAGGACTCCTGTGAATCCTAGATAATCCTAGATAATCCAAGAGCCTCTATCCTGGCATGAGCTTGGTGCGTACAGTGAGCTGATGGTACGTCTATGTGTGGGCAGCCACGCCCATACCAGCATCTCAGGCAACAACCACTTTGCCCTTTCGCACCGGACTTGCCGGGCCCGACACCTGACCAGCAGAAGGCAATTCGCCCCAGCTTCCATGGCCGCAAGTCACAAACAGAGCCGTGGCTTCTGCCACTGTCTTGCTGCCCTTGCCCTTTCCCTTTGGACATGACAATAATGGGAATGCTCAGGCCTGCGCCAGAATCCTGCGCCTGTCCCTTGCCTGCATGCATGGCTCCAGCATCCAAACATTTCACAGACGCATGTCTTGAATCTGCGGTGTATAGGTTGTGAGAACAGGCACCCCCCTCCAAATCCTCGCCCCACACCCAAAAGCCATTTTTCGGACCCCTTTTTTTGGCCTCAAATGGGTACCTTCTGTAGGAAACCGGGGTCCGCAAGACTCACCACCCCCCAGGACCAGAGGCCCCCCCACCCCCCCCCCCCCCCCCCCCCCCCCCCCCCCCCCCCCCCCCCCCCCCCCCCCCCCCCCCCCCCCCCCCCCCCCCCCCCCCCCACAGCCACCACAGAATATTGGTGAGCGGGTTTTAGGCTCAACTAGCGGGTTTTAGGCTCAACTGGTGTGAGCACGGCCGGGGATGCATTACACGAGCCGAAGAATCTAAGCTTGAACCTAAACCCTAAACCTTAAACCTTAAACCTTAAGCCCGAAGCACACCCAAAGCGTGAACCTTGAGCCCTAAGCCCTCAATCCTAAACTAACCCTCAACCCTAAACCCCAAACCATAAACCATAAACCCGGAACCCTAAACCCTAAACCCTAAACCCTAAACCCTAAACCCTAAACCCTAAACCCTAAACCCAACCCTTATTGCTTGGGGTCCAGCGACTTGGGCGCTGCGGAATCAGCATGCTCACGCGGCTCCGCTGGGCCGGGCCGAGGCGGGTCGCGTAGCGTTAAAATTAGCTGTCCGGCTAGGGCATGGACCAGGCGCCCCTTTCGTCGCAAAGAAGCTTCTAGCCCCAGCTTCACCTGTAGGGGAAACCGGCATCATCAATCAAGTGACTTCGCTGACTTTGCCGGCCAGTGTTGCGGACGGCCATGAGCACGACCCAAGTGCGAGTCGTTGGGGCATGGGCCTGGAGGCCCCTTCGCGGCAAAGTGACCTGGTGGGCCGTCGCCTGGATATATGCACTGAACGGATGTGCTCACTGGGACTCAGTGCCAGCTTCGTGCCGGCTTCTGCCTGGTTCGGGGATGCGGCCGGCATCTTGCGCCGAGCCTTTGCCTCATGCACAGCCGACCAAACAGATTTCTGGGGTGGGTCATGCCAATTCTTTGTACATGAGTTGTCATGCCAATTCTTTGTACATGAGTTGGTGCTCACAGCTAGCTATAGCTGATGGTACGTGCCGCAACGTGTGAGCAAAGCCCGTACCGGGGAACCAGCAGCTCAGGCAGCCACCACTTTGCCCCTTGGCACCGGGCTTCCCAGGCACGACACCTGATCAGCGTGACCAACAGGAGGCAGTTCGCCCCAGCTTCCATGGCCGCAAGTCACAAATAGACCCGAGGCATCTACCACTGTCTTGCTGCGCTTGCGCCTGCTGTCCCTTGCCTGCACATCCAAACACTTCACAGGCACATGTCTTGCTGTTCGGCTGGGGCACAGACCGGGCACCCCTTTCGTCGCAAAGAAGCTTCTAGCCCCAGCTTCACCTGTACGGGAAACCAACATCGTCAATCAAGTGACTTTGCCTGTTTCGGAGAGATGCAAGTTGTGAGGCACGGGCCTGGAGGCCCCTTCGCGGCAAAGTGACCTGGTGGGCCGTCGCCTGGATATATTTAGCGCTGAACAGATGTACTCAATAGAACTCAGTGCCATTAATATGGCTGGCTTCTGCCTGGTTCGGGAACGTGGCCGGCATCTTGAGCCGAGCCTTTGCCTCATACACAACCGCCCCAACGACCAAGCAGACTTTCTTTAATCAGCTCAGTGCATGCGGCTGCACGGGGTCAATCCAAGAGCCTCTATCAAGAATTCCAGCCTTTGTTTTCACGTGGCATGAGTGTGGTGCAGTTAGCTGATGGTACGCGTCGCAACATGTGAGCCAAGCCCACAAAGGCATCAATTTCGAACAGAGAAAAACCATCAGTTTGGAAGACAGAAAAGCACGATTTCGGAGCCCATACCAAATCTCAGGCAACAACCACGCGGCCCTTTGGTACCAGACTTGCCGGCCACGACACCTGACCAGCAGAAGGCAGTTCGCCCCAGCTTCAATGGCCGCAAGTCACAAATAGAGCCGGGGCATCTACCACTGTCTTGCTGCGCTTGCGCCTGCTGTCCCTTGCCTGCACATCCAAACACTTCACAGGCACATGTCTTGCTGTTCGGCTGGGGCACAGACCGGGCACCCCTTTCGTCGCAAAGAAGCTTCTAGCCCCAGCTTCACCTGTACGGGAAACCAACATCGTCAATCAAGTGACTTTGCCTGTTTCGGAGAGATGCAGGTTGTGAGGCACGGGCCTGGAGACCCCTTCGCGGCAAAGTGACCTGGTGGGCCGTCGCCTGGATATATGTAGCGCTGAACAGATGTGCTCAATAGAACTCAGTGCCATCAATATGGCTGGCTTCTGCCTGGTTCGGGAACGTGGCCGGCATCTTGAGCCGAGCCTTTGCCTCATACACAACCGCCCCAACGACCAAGCGTGCATGCGGCTGCACGGGGTCAATACAAGAACCTCTATCAAGAATCCAGCCTTTGTTTTCACGTGGCATGAGTGTGGTGCAGTTAGCTGATGGTACGGGTCGCAACGTGTGAGCCAAGCCCATACAGATAAGGTGTCCGAACACAGAAACAAGCATCAATTCGGAACACAGCAAAGCGTCAGCCGTAGATTTGAGGATGAGCGTGTTTGGAAAGATTTCTGCGCGTTCCCAATGACTGTTTTCACGGTCAGATTGACACTTTTGGGGCGGCAAGGAGTGTGTCTTGTTCAAGGCTTGAAGGTTTAGGATAAAAATGCATAACATGCATTAACATTATAAACAAAATGCTGTATATCGTATGACATACATATGTATAAAAATGAGAAGTCTATATTATTTAACATGGATCAATCATAAAATATTACCGACTATGCATTCCATATGGTATCTTATCTACTATATGTTCAAGTTTTAGCATATAAAACTACTTATTATACAACACATAAATATGACATATTGCATATTTTGTATCACATGTTGAAAAGTTGTATCATCTACATCTATCTATAGATAGATAGATAGACAGATAGATAGTAGATAGTAGACAGATAGATAGATATAGATGGATAGAGCGACGGACAACATCACGTTACACAGTGCGACATCGCGGAATACTATATTGTCGCTTTACGTGGGGCCCATATCGTTTTACATACTGTGGGGCTCCGGATACATGTGTCTGAATGTGCCAACTAATGTTATCGGTTTAGGTGGGGCCCATATCGCTTTTCATGGTTCAACAACTCGTGTCCACCGTAGTACTGGCTTAGACAAACATAATTTAGGCAGGCGCTCAGATAAATAGTAGATAGTAGATAGAGAGAATAAATTTGACACAGAACGCTCACGTTGCAACCAGCACCACTTTCAAACGTGCATTAGTGCTTTAGATGATGGGAGTTTCAGGTCTTGACACATTTAAGCATAAAGGCCTGCCAAGCACCTTGCCCCTGGTTGTAAAGTGGGGTGTGCAGGGGGGAGGAGAGGGGGGGAGAGGGGGGGAGAGGGAGGGAGAGGGAGGGGA
>CAJNDS010001192.1:0-29445 GCA_905221605.1 Symbiodinium natans | reverse complement strand
AGCCTCTCTCGAAGCCGGATCAAGCGAGACGAGCAATAGCAAGGAATAGCTAGCTGACCCCCCCTTTCGACGACATGGCCTCAACCTCTGCTATGGAGAAAAACACACACTGTCAGGAGCCCCACGTCTCACGGTCCCAAAAAGATGATTTCCAACACGCGGGAAGTCATTTCGATAAACGAAGAAGAAGAAGAAGAAGAAGCAGGAACAGCAGGACTCCTTCCGAACCTCGCGCCCGTCGACAACAACCAGTCGTCCAAGAACCATGGCTCGCCAAAACAGAAGATCCAATCAACGTCATACAAAGAAAGACGAACAAGGCATCAGCTGTTGCCAGGGGATTTTGGTGCCCATCACAGAAACACATACAGACCTGGCTACAGATCATGAGCAAGAAGCGGAAACACATGTACACCGAACCCTTCGGAGACCTGATGACCAGCATGGGATGGACGGCCAAAAAAGTTCACAAATGGTTCCACTACCCCTCCTTCAAGACTCTGTGGACTTCAACACAGCGCCCACGGGCGCTGGCGTCCAATATACAGCAGCAAGCAAGCGTCGATCTCTTGAAGCAAGGCGGGCGAAAGTGCATGCAGTTCCACTTCTACGTCCTCGACTACGTCACACGCTGCGACCGCTTCACTCGCTGTAACTTAAGGCAGCAGACGGACTCGAACCTCTTCGACTGAACGGGGTAGCTCCACAGAAGTAACACCGCATATATAATGAAAGTGAAATATCCACCCCACTGCAGAGCACCGGCATGCAGACAATAAAATACACCATTCAACAACACCAACACCGTGCTTTTCGAAAGGGACCAGCACAGACCACGAAAAGCAAACGGAAAAAAAGAGGCACTGCACCAATCAACTGATTCCCAGTAGTCGCGTGACACTTCACGTTGCTGCATAACGAGAAGCAAAAAGTCAGATGGATCTGAATCAGCGCCCACAGCCATGCCACTGAATCGAGTCTCACTCTAACATGATCTCTTGATAGTTCACATAACCCCGAACCGAACCCATGCCAAAGCACGTCACGCATCAGATCAGCAGAACAGCCGACAAACGATGTCCAATCCAATCAGCAGACCTTCACGCTACTCCGAAAATCAACACGGGATCACGTCATCTGTGGACTCATCAGGCATAAGGCAAACCTTGAAAGTTGACAGCAGCCACCTCTGGGACCATCGAAATCGGACAGCGATGGGTCCTGCTGGGCCAAATGGACAGAACGGACAGGCCGAAGTCGGTAAACTCTCAGACACCATTTTTCGCCCCTCTACTCCTCTACCACGCACCCCCCCCCCCCCTCCCTTGCAGCTCGTCCTGCTAACAGCCTGACAGGACACATGGTTCCAGAAGAAGCACACCAACTTCGGAAAAGAACTAGCACGAGCACGAAACGTCGAAGTTCTCACCATCACACCACGGAGCTTGGCACGCGTGCAAATGGACCAGCTCACGATGAACGAAAGACGCATCCACCATCAGAAATTTCGGTTCCACAAGGACACAGGACAGATACTATCATTCAGATACCACCGACTAATGGATGTCTACTATCGCCTCGGGAAAAACGGCCTCCTGAGAATCGCCACGGGGAAGACGCCCAACAAGTGCCAGAATACCCCACTCCAGATGAAAAAAAGCAGCGCCGCCCGGCAGAAGACCAAAACAATTTCAGTAATTAGCCCGTTAGTATGCAAAAAGCACGCAGGACGTCTTGGCAGAGCGATAACATGCACAACATTGTTCCGACCAGGAAGAATATCCGAGACACAGAGGAGGCGGAGCCACGGACATCACGTCCACGAAAGAGATCAACGTGGACGATCTCATAAAGGCAAGCAGCTCCACCGGACCCCCTGTGTAGATCTCCCCCCCCTCCTCTCCCCAATGTCCCCAATGTCACACCGTCCTGTCTGTAATGCAGTCAATCAAAACAAACAACTGGCGACTCAGGAGTACTTCGAAGACCACCTGCGCCTCCTAAAAATGAAAGGCGACGGCAACTGCCTCTTCCACGCACTGGCATACTCCAGCGACACCACCGGAGCAAACCTACGAGAAAAAATCATCGACTTCCTGGAGCAAGCAGCACCCGAACAAGAACACTATGAAGACACGTGGCTACAGGAATCAGAATACCTTCGAGCAAGCCAGTACAACTGGGGCGGCGACACGGCCATTGTGGCCTTCACTCTCATGGAACAACGGCGTGTATGGGTTCACTGGCCCGACGAAGACAGCCTCATACACTCAATGGAAAGAACCCACGAAGACGTGCTCCCAAACCTTCCTACTCAAAATCTAGACGACATCCACCTTTGGTACAACGGAAAAGATCATTACGACCTCCTGATACCCCACACTCCGCAGCACAAGCAGCCAGCCAATTTTCAAACGACATCGATCACAGACCGACCATCCAACAGCCATCTAGAAACACCCGAGCCACAGAGACAATCGCCATCACTAACAGCAACAGCAGCAGCACCACCACCACCACTACCACCACCAACAACACCGCCACCACCAACACCAGCACCGGACAATACGTCTACCACGACTGACACACCACCACCCCCGCCGCCACCAACGCCAACACAGCCGACACGCCACAAGAGAACCAAAACCAACCAAGCAGAACTCGACAAAAAACCAAAGGCCGCAGCCAAACCAAAGACCAAGTTCTGCTGCAAAACCAACCAGCAACACACACTCCCGGAACAGGAGTCGACAGAAATCAAGGTAACACCACAACCAAGCATCCTACAAGAACTCAGCAGAGTCCAGATCGCACCAAACCCGATACACCCACGACGCCTCCTCGAAGACGCGATCCATCACCTGGCTTCAGAAGAGCTGCGTGACGACCCACTTATACCGCCAGGAAAAAAAAGAGAGGACATAGACAAGGGAGAAACCTGGCCACGAGTATTTTGTGCGTTCAAAGGATGCAATTGGACGAAGAACAATGGAAACGAAGAAGATCTCCATCGTCACGTCGAGGCTGTCAGTAATCAAAACAACACACACACACATACACAATCACACACACAATCACACACACACAATCACACACACAATCACACACACAATCACACACACAATCACACACACAATCACACAACCACACAATCACACAATCACACACACACACACAATCACACACAATCACACACACACACACACAAAATCACACACACAATCACACACACAATCACACACCATCACACACACGATCACACATACAATCACACATACAATCACACACACACACAATCACACACACAATCACGCACACAATCACGCACACACACTCACACACACACACACACACACACAATCACACGCACAATCACACACACAATCACACACACACACACACACACACACACAATCACATACACAGACAAGCGTCAAGAGAAACATATATATATATATATATATGAAAGAGCAGCCTTTAGGGTCTATTTAGCTCATTCCTTTTTTTTTAATAAGCAGAAAATAATTAATTTATTTAAATAAATTAAACTATTTAAATAGAGAGAGCTTAATTAAATTATTTAAATCCTACGCCCTATTTTTTTGAATAAGTAAGGCGTCGGATTTAAATAATTTAATTGGCTCTGTGCTTGTCTATACTCACCTCCCACCACAATTAAATTAATTTAAACGATTTAAACGATTTAAACGATTTAAACGATTTAATTGGGGCCAATTAAATCGTTTAAATCCTACGGTCCAATTAAATTATTTAATTGAGGCGTCGGATTTAAACGATTTAATTGGGCCCAATTAAATCGTTTAAATCCTACGGTCCAATTAAATTATTTAATTGAGGCGTCGGATTTAAACGATTTAATTGGACCCAATTAAATCGTTTAAATCCTACGGTCTATTTAAATTATTTAATTGAGGCGTCGGATTTAAACGATTTAATTGGACCCAATTAAATCGTTTAAATCGTTTAAATCGTTTAAATTAATTTAATTGTGGGGGGACTCAGCCAAGCCATAAACCAATTAAATCATGTAAATCCTACGGTCTAATTAAATTATTTAATTGAGGCGTCGGATTTAAATAATTTAATTGGCTCTGTGCCTGTCTGTATTCACCTCCCACCACAATTAAATTAATTTAAACGATTTAAACGATTTAAACGATTTAAACGATTTAATTGGGCCCAATTAAATCGTTTAAATCCTACGGTCCAATTAAATTATTAAATTGAGGCGTCGGATTTAAACGATTTAATTGGACCCAATTAAATCGTGTAAATCCTACGGTCGAATTAAATTATTTAATTGAGGCGTCGGATTTAAACGATTTAATTGGACCCAATTAAATCGTTTAAATCGTTTAAATCGTTTAAATCGTTTAAATTAATTTAATTGTGGGGGGACTCAGCCAAGCCATAAACCAATTAAATCATTTAAATCCTACGGTCTAATAAAATTATTTAATTGAGGCGTCGGATTTAAATATTTTAAGTGGCTCTGTGCCTGTCTGTACTCACCTCCCACCACAATTAAATTAATTTAAACGATTTAAACGATTTAAACGATTTAAACGATTTAATTGGGCCCAATTAAATCGTTTAAATCCTACGGTCCAATTAAATTATTTAATTGAGGCGTCGGATTTCAACGATTTAATTGGACCCAATTAAATCGTTTAAATCCTACGGTCGAATTAAATTATTTAATTGAGGCGTCGGATTTAAACGATTTAATTGGACCCAATTAAATCGTTTAAATCGTTTAAATCGTTTAAATTACTTTAATTGTGGGGGGACTCAGCCAAGCCATAAACCAATTAAATCATTTAAATCCTACGGTCTAATAAAATTATTTAATTGAGGCGTCGGATTTAAATAATCTAATTGGCTCTGTGCCTGTCTGTACTCACCTCCCACCACAATTAAATTAATTTAAACGATTTAAACGATTTAATTGGGCCCAATTAAATCGTTTAAATCCTACGGTCCAATTAAATTATTTAATTGAGGCGTCGGATTTAAACGATTTAATTGGACCCAATTAAATAGTTTAAATCCTACGGTCGAATTAAATTATTTAATTGAGGCGTCGGATTTAAACGATTTAATTGGAATCGTTTAAATCGTTTAAATCGTTTAAATCGTTTAAATCAATTTAATTGTGGGGGGACTCAGCCAAGCCATAAACCAATTAAATCATTTAAATCCTACGGTCTAATAAAATTATTTAATTGAGGCGTCGGATTTAAATAATTTAAATCGAGCCGCGCATTTCTCATCGCATACGAAGAGCTGCCCGATTTGGCCAAATTTTGCCCGAAGGCTGCCCGGCAAAATTTGGCCAAATCGAGCCGCGCCTCTCTCATCGCCTACGAAGAGCAGCCCGATTTGGCCAAATTTTGCCCGAAAGCTGCTCGGCAAAATTTGGCCAAATCGAGCCGCGCATTTCTCATCGCCTACGAAGAGCAGCCCGATTTGGCCAAATTTTGCCCGAAAGCTGCTCGGCAAAATTTGGCCAAATCGAGCCGCGCATTTCTCATCGCCTACGAAGCGCAGCCCGATTTGGCCAAATTTTGCCCGAAAGCTGCCCGGCAAAATTTGGCCAAATCGAGCCGCGCCTTTCTCATCGCGTACGAAGAGCCTGATTTGGCCAAATTTTGCCTGAAAGTTGCCCGGCAAAATTTGGCCAAATCGAGCCGCACCTTTCTCATCGCCTACGAAGAGCAGCCCGATTTGGCCAAATTTTGCCCGGAGGCTGCCCGGCAAAATTTGGCCAAATCGAGCCGCGCATTTCTCATCGCGTACGACGAGCAGCCCGATTTGGCCAAATTTTGCCCGAAAGCTGCTCGGCAAAATTTGGCCAAATCCAGCCGCACGTTTCCCATTGTTGGGCCCTTTGGGGCCGTTTTTTTGGGGCCAAATTGGGCCCAAAGGGCACATGTTGCCCAAAATTAGCCAAAGGAGAAAAAAAGAGCCCACTTCATAAACTGTATAAACCTTATAAGTAGTTTGATATAATTCTTTTACCCCACCCCCCCAGCCCTCCTCCACCTTTCGTGCCCTCTACCTCAAAAACGAAGGCTTGTACTTGCACTTGTACTTGTAATGTACTCTGATAGGCGCAGAGTGTGCCTAGGTCACTTGAGAAGTTTTGAGTGGTGCAGCAAACCCAGCTGATGCTCACGATTTCTCTGTCTCCCTATATATGGGCGATGGAACGGGTGTCCTTTTTGATCGTTTTCTGCATCTTGAATGGAGAAAAAGGACCCCCCAAGAAGGAAAAGTAACATAAGACAAAGGGAGGGACATTGAAGAGCCCCTCTCTTTACTTAGTCATTCCCTGTCCTCTCTTCGTATCTGTTGTTTTTCTTAGTCGCTTCAAAACGCAAAATAAGGGAAAGGCGATTTCCTGAAGAGGAAGAAGGGCACCTATCTGTGAATAGCAAGATTGGTTTTTTCTAATTAGGGAGAGACAAGGGAGTTATAAAAAGCTTTGATTAAAAAAATTACATAATTTAAACAATTTAAATAGTTCAAATAATGTAAATAACTTATATAGTTTAAATAGTTTAAATCCGAAAAGGGGGGGGGAACCACCCTCCCCGCCCCCTAAGAATTAAATAATTTAAATAATTTCAATCCGAAACCTCCCCGTCGTACTTAAATTAATCATTATTAAATTCTTGGGAGGGGGGGAAGCTCCGGGCAAAACTTGGCCAAATCGAGCCGCGCACTTCTCATCGCATACGAAGAGCTGCCCGATTTGGCCAAATTTTGCCCGAAGGCTGCCCGGCAAAATTTGGCCAAATCGAGCCGCGCCTTTCTCATCGCCTACGAAGAGCAGCCCGATTTGGCCAAATTTTGCCCGAAAGCTGCTCGGCAAAATTTGGCCAAATCGAGCCGCGCATTTCTCATCGCCTACGAAGAGCAGCCCGATTTGGCCAAATTTTGCCCGAAAGCTGCTCGGCAAAATTTGGCCAAATCGAGCCGCGCATTTCTCATCGCCTACGAAGCGCAGCCCGATTTGGCCAAATTTTGCCCGAAAGCTGCCCGGCAAAATTTGGCCAAATCGAGCCGCGCCTTTCTCATCGCGTACGAAGAGCCTGATTTGGCCAAATTTTGTCCGAAAGTTGCCCGCCAAAATTTGGCCAAATAGAGCCGCACCTTTCTCATCGCCTACGAAGAGCAGCCCGATTTGGCCAAATTTTGCCCGGAGGCTGCCCGGCAAAATTTGGCCAAATCGAGCCGCGCATTTCTCATCGCGTACGACGAGCAGCTCGATTTGGCCAAATTTTGCCCGCAGACTGTCCGGCAAAATTTGGCCAAATCCAGCCGCACGTTTCCCATTGTTGGGCCCTTTGGGGCCGTTTTTTTGAGGCCAAATTGGGCCCAAAGGGCAAATGTTGCCCAAAATTAGCCAAAGGAGAAAAAAGAGCCCACTTCATAAACTGTATAAACCTTATAAGTGGTTTTATATAATTCTTTTACCCCACCCCCCCAGCCCTCCTCCACCTTTCGTGCCCTCTACATCAAAAACGAAGGCTTGTACTTGCACTTGTACTTGTAATGTACTCTGATAGGCGCAGAGTGCCCCTATGTACTTGTAATGTACTCTGATAGGCGCAGAGTGCGCCTAGGTCACTTGAGAAGTTTTGAGTGGTGCAGCAAACCCAGCTGATGCTCATGATTTCTCTGTCTCCCTATATATAGGCGATGGAACGGGTGTCCTTTTTGATCGTTTTCTGCATCTTCAAGGGAGGAAAAAGGACCCCCCAAGAAGGAAAAGTAACATAAGAAAAAGGGAGGGACATTGAAGAGCTCCTCTTTTTATTTAGTCATTCCCTGTCCTCTCTTCTTATCTGTTGTTTTTCTTAGTCGCTTCAAAACGCAAAATAAGGGAAAGGCGATTCCCTGAAGAGGAAGAAGGGCACCTATCTGTGAATAGCAAGATTGGCTTTTTCTAATTAGGGAGAGACAAGGGAGATATATAAAGCTTTGCGACAAGTTTTGTCACTCCGTCTCCTTGCTTCCTGTCTGTTCTATTCCTTGCAGAGATAAGGGAAAGAGGATAGATAAAGAAGAGCGCCATCTTCTTTGCTCCTTGTTTTGTCTCTCCCTCTCCTTTATTCATCTCTCTTCCATTCTTTTCTTGGCTCTTCCCATTAAAATTGTGTTCTTTTTATCGCTCATCTCTCCTTCTCTTTCCCTTCTCTTCTCCTGTTCCCCTTTATATGACAAAAAACACAAGAAAGGAAGAACAGGAGGGGAATGGAAGCCCTTTTCCTGTCTTCTCCTGTTGCAATGAATAAGGAAAAGAGCATAGGAGATAAGGAAGGGAATTGAAGAGTAAATGGGCGATGGAACGGGTGTTCTTTTTGATAGTTTTCTGCATCTTCAAGGGAGAAAAAAGGACATCCCCCAAGGAGGAAAAGTAACATAAGAGATAGGGAGGAAAATTGAAGAGCTCCTCTCTTTACCTAGTCATTCCCTGTCCTCTCTTCTTATCTGTTGTTTTTCTTATTCGCTCTTCTTATCTGTTGTTTTTCTTATTCGCTTCAAAAAGCAAAATAAGGGAAAGACGATTCCCTGAAGAGGAAGAAGGGCACCTATCTATCTGTGAATAGCAAGATTGGTTTTTTCTAATTAGGGAGAGACAAGGGAGATATATAAAGCTTTGCGACAAGTTTTGTCACTCCGTCTCCTTGCTTCCTGTCTGTTCTATTCCTTGCAGAGATAAGGGAGAGAGGATAGATAAAGAAGAGTGCCATCTTCTTTGCGCCTTGTTTTGTCTCTCCCTCTCCTTTATTCATCTCTCTTCTATTCTTTTCTTGGCTCTTCCCATTAAAATTGTGTTCTTTTTATCTCTCCTCGCTCCTTCTCTTTCCCTTCTCTTCTCCTGTTCCCCCTGAAATGACAAAAACGCAAGAAAGGAAGAACAAGAGGGGAATGGAGGCCCTGTTCTTTTCACAATGGATGGGGCAAGTGAGCGGGGTTGGCTCCTTGCCCGTAGACCCTCCCCATGCTTCAGCAAATTCTTCCTCTCGCCCTATCGCCTCTGTTCTTTTCCTTGTTCCCAAACGGAAAAAGTGAACGGGTTCCTGAAGACGAGAGAGGGCGCCTTTTTTTCATTATAGAGGGAAAAGGGAAAGACAAGCAAGGGAGAGATGATAGATAAAGAAGAGTGCCATCCGTCTCCTTGTTTCTTGTCTTTTCTCTTCTTTTCAATACCCTTCCAGAAAATTAAAATGACCTCCTTGTTGTCTCTCCTCTCTCACTTCTCTTTCCCTTCTCTCCTTCTGCTTCCGTTTAGCTGTAAACCACAAGAAAGCCTTCTCCTTTTCATAATTCTTCCTGCTTAGTTTTTCTTATTTCAAAAAGAAAAAGGGAAGGGAGAGATAAGGGAGAGGGGATGGATTAAGAAGAGCGCCATCTTCTTTGCAACTTGTTTTGTCTCTCCCTCTCCTTTATTCATCTCTCTTCCATTCTTTTCTTGGCTCTTCCCATTAAAATTGTGTTCTTTTTATCGCTCATCTCTCCTTCTCTTTCCCTTCTCTTCTCCTGTTCCCGTTTATATGACAAAAAACACAAGAAAGGAAGAACAGGAGGGGAATGGAAGCCCTTTTCCTGTCTTCTCCTGTTGCAATGAATAAGGAAAAGAGCATAGGAGATAAGGAAGGGAATTGAAGAGTAAATGGGCGATGGAACGGGTGTTCTTTTTGATAGTTTTCTGCATCTTCAAGGGAGAAAAAAGGACATCCCCCAAGGAGGAAAAGTAACATAAGAGATAGGGAGGAAAATTGAAGAGCTCCTCTCTTTACCTAGTCATTCCCTGTCCTCTCTTCTTATCTGTTGTTTTTCTTATTCGCTTCAAAAAGCAAAATAAGGGAAAGGCGATTCCCTGAAGAGGAAGAAGGGCACCTATCTATCTGTGAATAGCAAGATTGGTTTTTTCTAATTAGGGAGAGACAAGGGAGATATATAAAGCTTTGCGACAAGTTTTGTCACTCCGTCTCCTTGCTTCCTGTCTGTTCTATTCCTTGCAGAGATAAGGGAGAGAGGATAGATAAAGAAGAGTGCCATCTTCTTTGCGCCTTGTTTTGTCTCTCCCTCTCCTTTATTCATCTCTCTTCTATTCTTTTCTTGGCTCTTCCCATTAAAATTGTGTTCTTTTATCTCTCCTCGCTCCTTCTCTTTCCCTTCTCTTCTCCTGTTCCCCCTTAAATGACAAAAACGCAAGAAAGGAAGAACAAGAGGGGAATGGAGGCCCTGTTCTTTTCACAATGGATGGGGCAAGTGAGCGGGGTTGGCTCCTTGCCCGTAGACCCTCCCCATGCTTCAGCAAATTCTTCCTCTCGCCCTATCGCCTCTGTTCTTTTCCTTGTTCCCAAACGGAAAAAGTGAACGGGTTCCTGAAGACGAGAGAGGGCGCCTTTTTTTTCATTATAGAGGGAAAAGGGAAAGACAAGCAAGGGAGAGATGATAGATAAAGATCAGTGCCATCCGTCTCCTTGTTTCTTGTCTTTTCTCTTCTTTTCAATACCCTTCCAGAAAATTAAAATGACCTCCTTGTTGTCTCTCCTCTCTCACTTCTCTTTCCCTTCTCTCCTTCTGCTTCCGTTTAGCTGTAAACCACAAGAAAGCCTTCTCCTTTTCATAATTCTTCCTGCTTAGTTTTTCTTATTTCGAAAAGAAAAAGGGAAGGGAGAGATAAGGGAGAGGGGATGGATTAAGAAGAGCGCCATCTTCTTTGCAACTTGTTTTGTCTCTCCCTCTCCTTTATTCATCTCTCTTCCATTCTTTTCTTGGCTCTTCCCCTTAAAATTGTGTTCCTTTGATCGCTCCTCTCTCCTTCTCTTCCCCTTCTCTTCTCCTGTTCCCCTTTATATGACAAAAAACACAAGAAAGGAAGAACAGGAGGGGAATGGAAGCCCTTTTCCTGTCTTCTCCTGTTGCAATGAATAAGGAAAAGAGCATAGGAGATAAGGAAGGGAATTGAAGAGTAAATGGGCGATGGAACGGGTGTTCTTTTTGATAGTTTTCTGCATCTTCAAGGGAGAAAAAAGGACATCCCCCAAGGAGGAAAAGTAACATAAGAGATAGGGAGGAAAATTGAAGAGCTCCTCTCTTTACCTAGTCATTCCCTGTCCTCTCTTCTTATCTGTTGTTTTTCTTATTCGCTTCAAAAAGCAAAATAAGGGAAAGGCGATTCCCTGAAGAGGAAGAAGGGCACCTATCTATCTGTGAATAGCAAGATTGGTTTTTTCTAATTAGGGAGAGACAAGGGAGATATATAAAGCTTTGCGACAAGTTTTGTCACTCCGTCTCCTTGCTTCCTGTCTGTTCTATTCCTTGCAGAGATAAGGGAGAGAGGATAGATAAAGAAGAGTGCCATCTTCTTTGCGCCTTGTTTTGTCTCTCCCTCTCCTTTATTCATCTCTCTTCCATTCTTTTCTTGGCTCTTCCCCTTAAAATTGTCTTCCTTTCATCGCTCCTCTCTCCTTCTCTTCCCCTTCTCTTCTCCTGTTCCCCTTTATATGACAAAAACACAAGAAAGGAAGAACAAGAGGGGAATGGAGGCCCTTTTCCTGTCTTCTCCTCTTGCAATAGATAAAGGAAAGGGAGGAAAATTGAAGAGCTCCTCTCTTTACCTAGTCATTCCCTGTCCTCTCTTCTTATCTGTTGTTTTTCTTATTCGCTTCAAAAAGCCAAATAAAGGAAAGGCGATTTCCTGAAGAGGAAGAAGGGCGCCTATCTATCTGTGAATAGCAAGATTGGTTTTTTCTAATTAGGGAGAGACAAGGGAGATATATAAAGCTTTGCGACAAGTTTTGTCACTCCGTCTCCTTGCTTCCTGTCTGTTCTATTCCTTGCAGAGATAAGGGAGAGAGGATAGATAAAGAAGAGTGCCATCTTCTTTGCGCCTTGTTTTGTCTCTCCCTCTCCTTTATTCATCTCTCTTCTATTCTTTTCTTGGCTCTTCCCATTAAAATTGTGTTCTTTTTATCTCCTCGCTCCTTCTCTTTCCCTTCTCTTCTCCTGTTCCCCCTGAAATGACAAAAACGCAAGAAAGGAAGAACAAGAGGGGAATGGAGGCCCTGTTCTTTTCACAATGGATGGGGCAAGTGAGCGGGGTTGGCTCCTTGCCCGTAGACCCTCCCCATGCTTCAGCAAATTCTTCCTCTCGCCCTATCGCCTCTGTTCTTTTCCTTGTTCCCAAACGGAAAAAGTGAACGGGTTCCTGAAGACGAGAGAGGGCGCCTTTTTTTTCATTATAGAGGGAAAAGGGAAAGACAAGCAAGGGAGAGATGATAGATAAAGATCAGTGCCATCCGTCTCCTTGTTTCTTGTCTTTTCTCTTCTTTTCAATACCCTTCCAGAAAATTAAAATGACCTCCTTGTTGTCTCTCGTCTCTCACTTCTCTTTCCTTTCTCTCCTTCTGTTTCCGTTTAGCTGATAAACCACAAGAAAGGAACTTGTATGATAAGGGCAGTGGGAGGGTAAGCAGAGGGTGACTCCTTGCGTGTGGACCTTGCCATACTTCATCATATCACTCTTTTCGGCCTATCTCTTCTGCTCTTTTCCTTACCCTTCTCCTTTTCATATTTTTTCTTATTTCGAAAAGAAAAAAGGAAGGGAGAGATAAGGGAGAGGGGATAGATTAAGAAGAGCGCCATCTTCTTTGCAACTTGTTTTGTCTCTCCCTCTCCTTTATTCATCTCTCTTCCATTCTTTTCTTGGCTCTTCCCATTAAAAGTGTGTTCCTTTCATCGCTCCTCTCTCCTTCTCTTCCCCTTCTCTTCTCCTGTTCCCCTTTATATGACAAAAACACAAGAAAGGAAGAACAAGAGGGGAATGGAGGCCCTTTTCCTGTCTTCTCCTGTTGCAATGACTAAAGAAAAGAGCATAGGAGATAAGGAAGGGAATTGAAGAGTAAATGGGCGATGGAACGGGTGTTCCTTTTGATAGTTTTCTGCATCTTCAAGGGAGAAAAAAAGGACATCCCCCAAGAAGGAAAAGTAACGCACAATTGAAGAGCCCCTCTCTTTACCTAGTCATTCCCTGTCCTCTCTTCTTATCTGTTGTTTTTCTTATTCGCTTCAAAAAGCAAAATTTGGGAAAGGCGATTTCCTGAAGTGGAAGAAGGGCACTTATCTATCTGCGAAGAGCAAGATTGGTTTTTTTCTAATTGGGGAGAGACTTGCCCCGCCTGAGCCTCCCTGGCCTGCTTGTTGTGGCCACATTCCGCTACAGTTGCCCCGCCTGAGCCTCCCTGGCCTGCTTGTTGTGGCCACATTCCGGTACAGTTGCGCTTCCAGAAAAATGCCGTCCAAGTCATCTCTCCTCTCTCACTTCCCTTTCCCTTTTCTCCTTCTGTTTCCTTTCAACTGATACAGCGCAAGAAAGGAACTTGTATGATAAGGCAGTGGAAGGGTAAGCAGAGGGTGACTCCTGGCGCGTGGACCTTGCCATACTTCATCATACCCCTCCTATCGGCCTATCCTTTCCGTTCCTTTCCGTCCCCTTCTCCTTCTCATAGTTCTTCCTTTTTGTTTTCTTATTTCGAAAAGAAAGAGGGCAGGGAGAGATAAGGGGGAGAGGATAGATAAAGAAGAGTGCCATCTTCTCTGCGCCTTATTTTGTCTCTCCCTCTCCTTTATTCATCTCTCTTCTATTCTTTTCTTTGCTCTTCCCAGTACAAATGCAATCCTTGTTGTCTCTCCTCTCTTCTTCTCTCTCCCTTCTCTTCTCCTGTTCCCCTTGATATGACAAAAACACAAGAAAGGAAGAACAAGAGGGGAATGGAGGCCCTGTTCCTTTCTTTTCCTGTTTCAATGGATGGGGAAACTGAGCGGGGTTGGCTCCTTGTCCGTAGACCCTCCCCATGCTTCAGCAAATCCCTCCTCTCGCCCTATCGCCTCTGTTCTTTCCTTGTTCCCAAATGGAAAAAGAAAACGGGTTCCTTTGCATGTTCATTGTTCTTCCTTTTGTTTTCTATTTGACAGGGAAAAGAACAAGAGAAGAAAGATGAAAACGAGCACCATCTTCTCTTAGCCTGATTTTGCACCTCCCTCTCCTGTCTTCATTTCTCTTCCATTCTTTTCATTGCTCTTCCCATTAAAATTGCATTCCTTTTGATCTCTCCTCTCTCCTTTCTCTCTCCCTTCCCGTCTCCTGTTCTCTTTGAATTTCAAAAACACACAAAAGGAAGCTTCTTTTCCTTATTGAATGAAAAAGAAAAAGAAGAAAAGAGATAGGGAAAGACACTGAAGAGCTCCACTGCCTATTGTTTCATTCCCTTTCCTCTCTTTCTATGTGTTGTTTTCCTTGTCGTTTCAGAAAGCAAGCAAAATACGGGCAAGTGGGCTTCCTGAAGAGGAGAGAGATCTGCGAAGACCAAAAAAAGTCTTGTCTTTTGAATTATAGAGGGAAACGGGAGAGGCAAGGAAGGGAGAGATGATAGATAAAGAAGAGTGCCATCCGTCTCCTTGTTTCTTGTCTTTTCTCTTCTTTTCAATACCCTTCCAGAAAATTAAAATGACCTCCTTGTTGTCTCTCCTCTCTCACTTCTCTTTCCCTTCTGCCGCAGCCAAACAGCGACTTTTTCACGCAGGCTGAAAAAAGAACACGCATACACAGACAGCAAAGAGAAACAAATGAAAATAAGAATAACCAGAAATTCGCAGTTCGTAATGGCGTGCGGCTAGGCCTAGAACCGCTGGGCATGAGATTTGCGTGCCATATGTAGGTGTAAATATGTATTTTTGTATTACGATGTTTATATTCGCTCTTTTAAAGCAATAAGAAAAACCCAAAGCTAAATAGACCCTAAAGGCGGCGGGCTCATATATATATATATATGCTAGATCACACGCATAAGGGATCCCTGCACAGGAAGCACACTACGAGAAGTTGAAGCCCGCAATGGAGCACATGCCAAAGCCAAAGCCCAAAGATATCATCAGGAGCATCTATAACGAAGCTGTCGCCACCGTCTGCCGCAAGCAAGCCCCCCCGGCCGGCTGCTCCCGAGACCGCTCGGCACTCAAAAGCTTCACGAATGCCACGACCGAGAACCGAATCGAAGCCCTCATCTGCTTCAGCTGCGCGTGCATCCACACGCGCGTGGACGAAATAAACGAAGCCAACAGCATCGACTGGTACCCCATCCTCGAATCCCTGGATTCAAAAGAAGAAACAGAGGCAAGAACGAACAATCTCTACAAAATACTCAGCCTACAAAAATACCTGGACACCTACGACACCCTAGCTGGAGACATCAAGCTAAGCTCTCTCACAGACTTTCACAACTGGCAAGTGAACATCCCTGGTCACGGCGCAGTACTCTGCTGCCCAGAAGATCACCAATGCACCGCCCATCCAGAGCACCCCAGCCTTCACACGCTATGCGAAAAGTGCGAAGTGCCACTGTGCAAAGATTGCGCCCAACACCTAAGAAAGGGACAGCTACCGCCCCTGAGCCTGTGCAATGACATGTGGACGGGATTCGCCCCCGAACGCCTCTACAAAGAAAACGTGACAGTGATGGAAATGATCTGCGCCAGCCCCTGCGTAACCACCCTAATCTGCTTCTCCATGGAAGCACGATATGGAGAAGAAGAAAGAGGAACCACAGCAGCCCTCGACGCCAAGGCCCACGCAGCACTCCATCGACTGGGAGCAAGAGGAAACGCACTCACTTTCCCGATGCCCTGGGAAGAACTTCTCACAAACCTCAAGGACGCACTGAACTCCGAAGAAAGTCCACCACAACTACCACGCACAGGAAAGCAGCTGGGAGAAATCGTAAGAGTCCTTCTGAAAACGAACAAAACGCGCAAAACGACTGCCTCCGAATTGAAGACGCTCATTCACCAGGCCACTGTGCGCCGAGAGGTGGTCGTGCAGCTGATCCTCGACATGAAGAAGTCGGGCCATCCAGCCTTCCAGAAGACACGAGCAGAGAACATACAAAGAACGGCCAGCGAGCTCCCAGAAGACGGCATTCCACCCGAAGTCCTAAAAGTAATCGAGGTCATGCAAAACAGCGACGACTGGGGAAAGCTACAACCACAAAAAGCCGCAACACCCGTGGACCACCCTCACGAAGATGAATCGAAAGCCGGCGAAATATTTGCCAGCCAACGCGCGCAAGGCATCTTGGCCGAAGGACGCAGCGAGGAACGAGAAAATCAAAACTCAATCGCCGTCGCGGCCTTAAACAATCTCCGAGACCAACTGACACCACAGCTGCACAAAAAGATGGACACCTTCGAAGTCAGAACGGGCAACCAGCTCATCGACCAGTTTGAACCTATGTACTTCGCCACCGCTTTCTGCTTCTGCTTCAGCTACGCCACAGCCTGTCCCGACGTGCAAGACACCCGAACACAAAAAGCAGAAGATGACCGCAACGAGAGGGGCATCACAAACAGACGCAGCCGAGACCCCAACGCACCACCCGTCCACATTCACGCCTGGGCGGCAGCCATGCTACGTCGCGCCGAAACACAGTTTAGACGAGACTGGACATTCGGCTTCACGACCTGGAACTTCCTCTTCCGAACCATGGTAAACCTGCAACAAAACACCTTCATGTATGCAACGATCGACGAACAGGGCGACCACCGGAAATTCAGCAACCTCGAAATACTTCACGGACTGAACGAAATCCAGAACGCGCTCCATCACGGCAAGTACATGGACATCAGCAACCAGATCAAGCCCGTCAAAGGCGATCTGAGCAAGGTCAAGTACAGCATCGGCCTATCCGAAGCCGCAAAGAAGGCCCGATCCCTGGCACACATCCGAGTGGCATCTATCTCTGGTTTTCTCTCTTTCTTTCTCTCCTTCTCTTTGTTGTTTTTTATGTTATTGTTTTTGTTGGTCATCTTTTGTTCTCTCTCTTACATCATTTTTAGACTCTCTTCTGCTCTCTGACAAAAAGAACAACCAGTATGCGTTTCCCACACGTCAAAAGCCACACGTGCAGGTGCTGGACAACTGCACGGCACGCTGCCGCAACATTCCGGGCACCCACGACGTCAGAAGCATCATGAGACAAGAAACTCACGCCAATCGAATTTGCTACGGGACGCCGCTCTTCGTAACCTTCTCCCCCTCCGAAAGAGACTCCGCATCTTGGTTTGAAAACGAACAGAACAAAACCCTGACCAGCCTTCTTCTCTAAGCACACAAACACATGCAAAACGACAGTGAATATCCGATCACTAAAAATGATCCCACGAAGACCGGCGAATAACCACGCGCCACCACCGCCGCCAAAAAACATAACAAGAACAGCAACACCACGCAGGTCCTCATGGTGCGCCTGGCAAGAGCTAGAGAATGCGATCCCGCCACCACCGAAGAAGCCACCAGGTCATATCAGTCCAAAAACAAACCGGATCTCAACGTGGAGTACTACAGCCTCGATCCGGAAAAACTGATGACTCAACTGCCCGCCTATGACGAGCGCCGAGCCATGCTAGCCAAGGACCCGTTAGCATGCGCGGAAGGCTTCCGCGTGCTCGTGCAACTGGCCATGCGGCACCTATTCGGAGTAAGATTCTGTCCCAATTGTCCCGAATGCGCAATGACCAACAATCCTTGCACAGACGCCTTCGGCAGCAACGCCATGGCATGCGGAGGAATCTTCGGACGCGTAGACTCCGTCTATGGCTCGATCGAGTGTCAGAAAAGCGGAAGCCTGCACATCCACTTCCAGGTCCGAACCACAAAGAAAGGAACTGTTCAATGACCCAACTCAAAGTACACACGGGCACAAGCACATACTCGCACGTTCACCCTCTCCCCCCCTCTGACACCACACAAAAAAACATATAAAAATCACATACTACAAATGTATACACTACGCCCAAACCTTTCACAGTCCCACAATGTAACCACCTATCCACATCACAACCCCACAGGTGCACACACAAACACAGAAAGATTCACATACAGAAAACACACACACACACAGACACACACAGACACACACAGACACACACAGACACACACAGACACACACAGACACACACAGACACACACACACACACACACACGTGGACTTGCACAGGTTTTCGTGCAGAGCTTCCACCAATTCAGACCCATCGCCGATCTGCAGAAACTGAGTTCAGAGCAACAGATGAAAATGCTGAAGCAGTACCAAAACTACGTTTCACACGTCTCCCGCACCGTGTATTCCAACCCAGAAGAATGGCAACGACATCGCCACGAAACCGAAGCAGCCTGGCCAGCTTTCCGCAGCTCAACGCTCGCGCTCAGCCGTCCCGACTATCAAAGCGACAGCAAGCTGCCTGCCGAGACCTGGAGACAGCTCTACCTAAACGAAGACGTCGAAAAACTCCAACAGCTAAAACAACACCACGTCCACCTTCCCAACACACCCGACGGACCTCCCATGCCACTACGCCACTGCAAAGACCCCAAAGATCCCACCAAATGCAAAGCCGGCTTCCCACGAGACAAGCGCCTAACAGACAAAAGCCTCCTCATCTGCAAGGGCCTAGCAGAAAACATGGACATGCCAACCAAGGGCAAACGCAGCGCCTTAGGCCTGCTCTGGGGGCCTTGCAACGACGCGAACCTCAACGGCACCCATCCAGCCATGCTCGCAGCACTACGATGCAATAGCGACGTCCAGGTCCCATACCGCTTCCCCATCACCCAACAATTCCACGATCCCGCCTGCTGCGATGAAAACTGCACAAGCGAAGACAACATCTGGGAAATCATGCGCCAAGCCCAGATCAACCAGTCCGCGCAGGCCGGCTACGCCTGCGACTACCAGTGCAAGCGCCTGCCCATCGCCATCAACGAAGTGCACGAATGGAACAAAAGCCAAGCCGCGCAAGAACACGACCTGACCAAGGAACTGCAGCACAACCCCAACACCGGATACGTCGGGGCACGCACAGCCAAAAGACTCGCCACAGATTGCTATGCCCGAGGCGTGGTCCGTGGAGCCGTGGAATGCACCAACCTCGTCCAGCACGCCGGCCATCTGGACCCCACCAAAGCTGAGGCAGTGAAAACGAGCCCATGCCAACAAATCAACCTACATCACGGACTCCAGTTGCTCGAGGAAATCGTGACCACCAACCAACCCAGACAAGAACAAGCAATGATTTGTAAAGACACCAGAAAAACCTGCAACCGCCAAGCCATTCCCAAGCCCGCGTTCTGGACCATCTACGCTCATCGAGGACGGCGACCTGAGGTGAGCCCCTTGTCCGCCTACGAGTTTCTCAGATACTACAGCACGAAGATGGCAACTCGGCCTCACCACCTCGAGCAACAACCAGGTGACGCAGCGCAACCACGACCCAAGAAATACCACGCCTACCTCACCGAAGCCGGCTCGAAACAAATTAATGCAGGAACCTTCTGGCAGAAGCTCCAACCCGGCTTGCACTATCGAATACACGAACGCGGAGATGACGACTGGATGCCCATGAGTCCCATGACGGATGATCCAACGCACGAACCGTTCCGACACGACTGGATCATCGTACCCCGACCAAGGCCACATGTTCCTGTAGTGTTCAAAGCCACGTACGGACGAAACGACGAAGAGCACGCGAAACGCCTCCTGGTTCTCTTCCGACCCTGGAGCGGCACCAAAAATGACGCCACCGACGAAGCTCCGTACATAGGCACGCTAAAAGGTCCCGACACGACAACCTGGAAGGAGGCCCTCATGAGATGGGCGACCCACACAGGCTGGGCCACGGAGGAAGTCAAGCGCTACGTCCTGAACTACGCTTTCACCTTCTGTCTACCACGCCAACTGCAAATAAACAACGACCTCTGCTGCAACAGCGACAACGATAACTTAGAAGACATCATGTATCACTTCGAAGACGACGACTTGCAACTCGCCAAAACCACGAGGGTTCGAGGAGCCGAAGACGATAACGACGACCCAGAAGCCACGGCTCCGGAACCTTCAGAAGACGCAACAGCAACAACGACCACAATGAAACGAGGCCAGCTTACAAAAAACATGTTTGATCTCAGCCAAAAGATCTGGCTTTCACACACACCAGAAAGCAACCCGCTGTCCAAAATGGCTGCGACACAGAACTCGCTGCTGAAGTCCTCACCCGGCGTAGCGGACCCAGACAAGCTGATCCAAGCAGCAAAAGACTCGCGCAGACTACAAACATCGACCGAGCAGCAGCAACAAACAGGCCTCCACCACCCTTACCAACGACCCGTCGTAACCCACCAGAACAGAATCACCGCAGACAAACTACACACATGGCTAAACAGCAAGAAAATTCAGTCCACTTTAAACGAACAACAAAAAAGCTTCATGCAACTGATCGTAAACAGGATTCTAGTGGAATACAACCTGACGCCAAGCAACGACACCAGACTGCAAGCGGACGAGCCGCTCGTCTGGCTTCTCCACGGCGGTCCGGGCAGCGGCAAAACCCACGTTCTCAAATGCATGCGTGCGCTTTTCCAAGATGTCCTCGGCTACGTCCAGGGAATCGACTTCGAGACCGCCGCGTTCCAGGCAACCAACGCCGCAGACATCCGCGGAAAGACGCTCCACGCCAGTTGCGGACTCTCCATGGGGCGCCACAGCCTCGACAAGGGCATGTCTCCAGACACCGCCAAGCGCATAGCCCTCTGGCGATGGTTAATCATCGACGAAATCGGCATGGTCAGCGCCACGCTCCTCACACAAATCGAAGCTCGCATTCGCAGCGCCACCCCAGCCGCCAGCCGCTGGAAGCACGACGTCACGGGACGAGTGAGACCCTTCGCCGGCCTCAACGTCGTGTTTCTCGGCGATTTCAACCAACTACCGCCTCCAGAAGGTGGCAGCCTCGTGGACATACCAGCCTACCTGAAACCTGCAAGCAGCCAAGCACAAGTAGCGGCGGATCCACTGATTCAAGCAGGCCGGGAGCTCGTCTGGTGCGGAGCATTGCAAGGCGTAACCGAACTCGTGCAAAAAGAGCGCTGCAAGGACAAATGGTGGAACGAGGCACAATGCACTTCGAAAAAAAAAAACAAACAAAAGACTCCCAACCAGGTCAAAGCATCCAAAAGAACAAAACACTCACCACATCAAGTAAAACGTCCACACATTGCCTCATCCTCTCGAATTCCCGCCCATACCCCCCTGAACCTCCTACCCCCCCACCCCCCCAATCCCTGCTTCTCCTGACAGGTCGTCGCCGAGATGCGTTCAGGCCGCCTGTCTGAAACCAACTGGAAGTACTTGCACGGCCAGCACGTCGATGGATGCACCCTGACCGAAGCCGAAAAAAGAAGCCGCAAACGAGTCATCGACTCACCACAAGACCCACGACTGAGCGAAGACAAATTCATGTGCGGCACAGTCATCGTTGCCAACAACGACGCAAAGTATCAAATCAACAAAGACCGAGCCGCCAGCTTCGCCCAAGCCACGGGCCTTCCCCTCCGCTGGTCCGTCGCACGAGACAAAGCCGGCACAGAAGTCATGCAAACCCAAGCGTGCGAAAAAACCGCCAAAATTCGCTGGTTACGCTACCACGACATGGACACAGAAGGGCTCCTGGGCATGCTGCCTTTGGCAATCGGATTGCCAGTGCAACTCACCCAGCACATCGACCGCTCCGACAAGTACCTGCTGAAAGGTCGCCTCGGCTATGTTCACTCCTGGGAATGGCCGGAAAATCAACAACAACCACGAGTAGTGTCATCGATCCGCAAAAAGAATATCCAAACGAAACAACACAGCATAAACATATACATACACATGCACGTGAAACTGTATCTTTAGAATCATTCACGTATTCGTTTCTGTACAACTGTTATTTCAAGTTAACATCCGTCTGACTAGAATAGCAGAGATCAGGTACGTCAAATTCTACGATGCAGACTGGACCTTAGACGGCAGCCGAGAACCGGGACTCTATCCTATCATGCCATGGACCAGAACTTGGAAACTCGACAAAGGAAGGAAATGTCCCGTCTTGGGGGTGAAAAGGACGCAACTGCCATTGAGTCCAGCCTTCGCGATCACGGCCCACAGCAGCCAAGGAAAAACACTGCGACTAAGCTGCAATCAAACAAACCACAGCACACTATCTCCGATTCAAACCCACCGACAGCACTAGCACAGCTGCACATGCACTCTCAACCCTTCCAAGGAGCGCGGTTCTCTTGGACCTGAACATAGATCGTCTCACACACACGTCATACGGCACAGTGGCGGCCAGTCGCGTTTGCAGTCGAGAAGACCTTCTCATATTGCGCCCCTTTCCACTATGGCTCTTTCAACGTGGCGCACCAGATGGACCCGAATTATTGCTCAAAAAGCTGCGCAAGGAACTGACCATACAAGACGTCCAAGAAGCAAGGTGGCCGACCGCCTGCTGTTCGACATGCAAAGAAATCAAGACCCTAGAAGCCTTCTCGGACTTGCAATGGAAAAACATCCAGGCCACAAAACCCGCCGATTGTCTCAACTGTCAAAACGTCCAAACGAACGGTAAAAGAAAAAATACCTTGTTTCGCCGGATCAATGGCAAGAAGCAGAAGTACACCTGCCGAGATTGCGGAATTCACAAGCCCGAAGATGCCTTCCACAGAGCCCAGTTGCACGAACAACTCTCCGACAACGAACGCAGGTGCATGCGATGCATAGAAACGAACACTGCGCCGCTAACATGCGCAAGCTGCACGAGAACCATGGACCTGGACCAGTTCTCCGACTGCATGCGAAGCTTCCCAACCCAAGCCATCAGCTGTCTCGAGTGCCAGACCAAATTCGAGCAAGAAATGCAATCAACAGGTAACAAGTTCATGTGCCGATCCTGCAACAGATTCTATCTCAACAAGGCCATGCACGGCGCCACTCACAACAAAATATGCATCAACTGCACCGACGGCCGTCAAGTACCACCACGTGGACACCGCACCTGCAAAAAATGTAAAGCGACCTGGGACACTATGCAGGCTCCACCCACTCACAACTCCAACGACCGTCTGTGCCCCCAGTGCCGCAAAACCGCTAATCCAAAACGAACAACACATCGAAAGTAGCAGGCTGCCTCTCCGCACAACAATCAGAGTACCATTCACCACACTCCAAGCAGCAGCATGCAAACTCAAGAGAACAGAGAAGACGCATAAAAAACAGTACATCCAGAGCAACGTGGGAGAGTATACAGACTTCGCCCACCCAACCACTGACGACCACCTGTGTCAGCAGTGCCACGACAACGCACGTCCAAAGCGACGAGCACATCAAAAGTAGTCGGCTGCCTCTCCGAACATGCATCGACGTACCATCATTGTAATTCAGAGCCATAGCATATGGACCCAAGACAACGAAGAGGACGCCGGTAAAGAACAATCAGACGGCTTATATCGACGCAACGACAAAAAAACACACGGCTACAAGTTCTGCCAGAATTGAATCCCGAACAGAATCAACTAAATTAAGCATGCATGCCCGATGCCTTACTCACCAAGCTCCTTGAACCCGTTGTGCCTCGCATGCCAACTAAAGCAAGTCAACATTGAACAAGTCACCAGAAAAAAAGCACGTGCACATTTCCGCCCAATGCAACATCGGCTCAACGAATACAGCAACAGAAAGTCTGCAAGGAAGGTCACCAAGATTAATGAACACATTTCGGACAGCCGAAGAAATTGCTACTAGCTCAACTTGTAGTATAACGCTAAGAACACAAAGTTCATCACTTAGGACCACACAGTCCACCATCGTGTACCCAAACAAACAACAAACACTCACAGAATCGAGCATAATTTCTCACGACAAAACAATGCTCAGCATTCACGGCCTCAATGGCAACGAGATCTGCACCATTGACACCGCCAGCAAAAATTTTCAGCAAGCCGACAGCGTGCTCCAAGACCTGAAACCCCACATAGCAGCGATGCTCGAAGTTAACTCTAACCGAATTCGACTTCAGTTCAGCCACAACAACAAGACGATGGACTACACATGGACGTGGGCGAAATGCAGAACCACCGTCAAGAACACCCAGGTCACTCTGTTTGTCATCGTTCTGTCATTCCGAAGCGGAGGAATGATAGCATTATCCGCAGCCATCGAAACAAACAACCCGACCTGGGTTCGAAGGCTAATTTGCGACGAACACCACGACCCCAACATGCCCATGTCTCCATGCAATCCACTAAGCCTTGCAGCCGCCTGCAATTCTCATTCTACAGACGTCGTGCAAGTTTTGATCCAGGCCCAAGCCGACATCGACGGCACGGACGACGGCAAAAATCCCTTGACAGCCGCTTGCCGCAGCCAAAATACACGCGTTGCAAAACTGCTATTGCAGAACGCCGCGGACGTTCACGCAAGAACATCACATGAACCAACTCCCATACTCATTGCAGAATCCATGCGATCGACATCACTGGTACGCCTGCTGCTAAAACACAAAGCTGACATAAACACACGGGACAACACAGGCCACAACTTGATGCAACGAGCCTTCAAACACCGTGCCTTGCAGGTGGCTAGAACTCTACAACAAACCCGCACACCACCGCGAATGACGTGTGAGGAAAAGAGCCAATTGCTGCGTGGCGCTGCTGCGAAAGGCAGCATAGCCTGGGTGAAACTGCTCACGAACGCCAAAGCCTCACTCACCTCCACTGACAACCCTTGCCACCGACCCTTGGAAGTTGCTCGAAAATTGAAAAAAAATCGACATCGACTCCTACTGCTACGATACTTGCGACCAGTACAAGGAGAAGACGCTCAGGCAGGCCACAGCCAAAGACACGCCAACGACGTATGCAAAGCCACGAACCCCTGAACACCTACACAAGAACCCACGCAATCAACTACGACGTCAGCTCGGTACCAAAAAAAGCAACACGTGCGACCTGCCCACCCCCAACCCCCCCCCCCCCCCCCCCCCCCCCCCCCCCCCCCCCCCCCCCCCCCCCCCCGCCCCCTTTTCTTTTCCTCCTTGCCCCCCTTCCCCGCCCTCCCACCCTCCCCCTCCCACCCTTCTTTCCCACTCTTCCCCTTGACTCTCCTCCCCCTCTTCTCTTACACCCCCACTCCTTCCCCCTCCCACCACTCACTACCACTACCACCCCCCCATTCCCTTCCCCCTCGCCCCCCCCTCCCCCCACTCCGACTCCACTGGCTCCGAAACTGCAACCACACGTGCCCACTCCCATTCCCTCACCACTTCCCCCCATTCCCCCCACTCCCCCCACAACAAGCCCCAGTCCCGCCCCCCCAACCCCCAGCCCCAGCACCCCAGCACCCCAGCACCCCAGCACCCTGGGACCCCAGTATCGCAGCACCCCAGCACCCCAGCACCCAGCACCCCAGCACCGCACCCCAGCCCAGCACCCCAGCCCCAGGCCCCCAGCCCCAGTCCCAGACCCAGGCCCAACCCCAGGCCAGCCCCAGGCCCAGCCCCAGGCCCAGCCCCAGGCCCAGCCCCAGCCCACTCCCCACCCCACTCCTCACCCCACTCCGCCCCCCCCACCACTTCCCTCCCCACCACTCCCCCCCCCAACTCCCATTCCCCTCAATCCCCACCCACCCACTCCCCCACTCCACCCACGCCCAAACTTTTGCAACGTTTCCTGGGATAAAACACCGCACCACTCTGCACTGCCTCTACTTCTCCACCACGCCCCCACTCCTCCCTACTCACCTTAATCCCCACCCTCCCCCCGCCCACCCCACCCAGGCCCAAAATTGCCTGGCCCTTCTGGGATAAAATGGAGAAGTGCCCCAAATAATCGAATTCAGTAAAAAAAATCATGTTTTTCATTGCGAGTAAGACCAAAGTAATAGGGTCCCGCTCTTTTAAAGAGCTTAATGAAGCCCTTAAGAGTCAACAAAAAAAGTTCTGGAGTAAGGAAAGTGGTAGCTCACTTCCTTATGTCTTTCCTTAGACCGTGGAGGGAGTGAGAGGAGTGTGGGAATGACAGAAGGGAGAAGAAGTGTGTGAAATGAGGAGGAGTCAGGGGTGGAGGAATGAGGGAAGCGAGAGAAATGAAGTGAGGAGAAATAGAGGAAGTGAAGAAAACGGGGGAGTGAAAGTGGAGAGAGTGGAGGGAATGAGTGGGGGAAGAGTGGAGGGGGGGTGAGAGAAGAAGAAAGGGGAGTGAGGGGAACGGGGGGGGGGGGGGGAGTGAAGAGAGTGGGAGGCTCCTGAAAAAGCCCCATCCCACCTCCCACTCCCCCCCACTCCCCCCATTCCACACCCCATTCCCACTCCACCTACTCCCCACCCAATCCCACTCCCGCGCTAACCACTTCCCCCCTCTCACCCCCACTCCCCACTCTCCTCCCCCCCACCCCACCCAAGCCCACCCCCCCCACAGCCCCAGCCCCAGCCCCAGCCCCAGCCCCAGCCCCAGCCCCAGCCCCAGCCCCAGCCCCAGGCCCCAGCCCCAGCCCCAGCCCCAGCCCCAGCCCCAGCCCCAGCCCCCCAGCCCCAGCCCCAGCCCCAGCCCCAGCCCCAGCCCGTCAGGCCCAGCCCAGGGACAGAAAATTTACAATTTGTCACAAACACCCCCACCCTCCCAAACGCCAAGACAACCTGCCGAAACACAAAAAAAAAAACCCAAAATCTTCAAAGCCCCAGCCCCAGCCCCAGTGCAGCCCTCCCAACCCCAGCCAGCCCAGCCCCAGCCAACCCAGCCCCAGCCCCAGCAATCTCTGTGAGACAGCCCCAGATTTAGCCCCAGCCCCAGCCCCAGCCCCAGCCCCAGCCCCAGCCCCAGCCCCAGGCCCCACCCCAGCCCCAGCCCCACCCGCCCCAGCCCCAGCCCCAAGCCCCACCCCAGCCCCAGCCCCAGCCCCAGCCAGCCCCAGCCCCAGCCGCAGCCCCAGCCCCCCAGCCCCAGCCCCAGCCCCAACCCCAGCGCCAGCCCCAGCCCCAGCCCCACCCCAGCAGTCCCAGTGAGGCAGCCCCAGATTTAACCCCAGCCCCACCCCAAGCCCCAGCGCAGCCCCGGCCCTAGCACATGATGCTTTGTGAGGGGCTGAAACGGGTCGTGCTTTAGGGAGATAGGGGGCATGAAGAGAGGGAGAGTGGGGGAATGACTTCCCCCCCCCCCCCTCCCCCTCTACTCCTCACACCCCCCCACTGACCCATTTCCCTCTCACTCCCACACTCCCACCATCCCCCTCCCCGCACACTCGCCCCTCCCTCACTCCCCCACTTTTTCTTTCTCTCACTTCCCCATCCTTCCTCGCCCTCCTTTTCTTTCGCTCCCCATTTCACCCCACTCCTATACTCCACTGCACCCTCCCCATCCCCCACTCTCCCATTTCCACTCCCCCCCCCCCTCCACTCTCCCACTCCCTCTCCAAGTCCCCCCCGCACCCCCACTTCCCCATTTCTCCAGTTCCCCCAGTCCACCCACTTCTACTTCCTTCTTCCGCTCCTCCACTCCCCCGTTCCCCCATTCCACTCTCTCTTACCCTCCCCCACTCTCGCCCATCCTACCCCTCCATCCATTCCAGCCCCTGACTGTAGGGGCTGGTTGGAGGGCCGCAGGAAGGCTAGAGGGCTGCCCCTTCACCCGCCCCCCCCCCCCCTCCTCTCACCCCCTCCCACCACCCCCCCCCCTCACTCCACCAAAACCCTATAGAACCAAAACCTTAGGCCCAAAACCTGGATACACCCCATGGGGAAGTGGGGGAGTGGAGGAGTGGGGAAGTGGGGGAGTGATGGGAGTGGGAGAGTGGGAGAGTGGGAGAGTGGGGGAGTGGGGGAGTAGAGGAGTGGGGAAGTGGGGAAGTGGGGAAGTGGGGTAGTGGGGGAGTGGGAGAGTGAAGAGAGGGGGGGGAATGAAGGGGAGTAGGGGAGTAAAGGGGTGGGAGGGGGGAGTGGGGAAGTGGGGGAGTGGGAAGGGAAGATGGGGGAGTAAGAGAGTGGGGGAGTGGGGGAGGTACGCGAGGGAAGAAGTGGAGTGCAGGAGTAGGAAAGGGACGAGAGGAGAGAGGAGCGAGGGAGCGAGGAAGCGGGTGAGCGAGAATAGAGAAGTAAGTGGGGGCGAGTGAGGGAGAGAGAGGGGAAAGACTGGTTATGACCCTGCTCGGAGCAAGGAGAAGACTGGTCTTATCTGGAACCTATTTCTGGCCCCGCTCGAAGCGAGAGGTACTGGTTCTTAAGTAGTAGTGAGAGTGGAGGATGGGGGGAGGAAGTAAGAGACTGAGGGAGTGGAGGAGCAGAAGAGTGGTGTGGGAAAAGTATGGAGGTGGGAAAATGGAGTGCAGGAGTAAGAGAGGGACGAGAGGAGAGAGGAGCGAAGGAGTAAGTGAGTGAGAGTGGGGGGAAGTGGAAGGAGGAAAGTGAGGAAGTAGGGGAAAGTAGGGGAGAGAGGGGGGAAGGACTGGTTATGCAGCGCCCAGCCCCCAAACCCCGGCCCCCGCCCACGCCCCCGACCCCGGGCCCCCCCGGCCCCCAGCCCCGGCCCCAGCCCCAGCCCAGCCCCAGCCCAGCCCCAGCCCAACCCCAGACCAGCCCCAGACCAGCCCCAAAACCTCAATGGCACAAGCCAACCCAGTCGTTCACCCGCTCGGAGGTCGGTAGCACCCACGATGGGCCCGGTGCCGGAGCATGTTCTCCACGGGACCAGTACTGCCCTCCCCCACCCCCTCTCCTTCGTTTTCTGAGGCCCCCCCCCCCTCCCTCCCCGCTTCCCTCCCCCCTCACCCCCTCCCCGCCCCCTCCCCCCCCTTCCCGGGCAAATGGGAAGGCGTCAAAAAGGCCCATCCCAAAAATCCCCAAGAACCATCCCCAAAAAAAAGCACTGTCCCGAAAGGACCCATCCAAACGTACCCCGGCCCAAAACGCCGCGTCCAAAAAAAGGACACGAAAAAGCCCAAACCAGCCCAGCACATCACGCAAAAACTTTTGGTTCAAGGTAGCGAGCATACAAGAGAACCGGACTGGTACAAAATCCAATTCACCTACGGCAGCCATGACGAAAACCACAAAAGCATCGGACGAAGCCAAGCCGAGAGACGACCTTTCCATAACAGCACCAAGACAAGCCTGGGTCGTGGACGAGACCAGCGCCCGAGAAATTCTCCAAGGCAAGAGATCGTGGGAGCTCAGAGACAAGAAACTGCGGAAACGAGGCCGATTTTGCATAGCAGCCAGAAGAAAGGGAATGATATATGGAGAAGTTGACTTCGTGGACACCATTGCCGTCGGCAAAAAAATCGGTGATACATGGCATCCCTACGACCAAGGACCAGAAGCGAAGAACAACTTCTTCATGAACCCGAAGAACGTGACGAAGCACAACAACATGGCATTCAATAGAAACTGCCAAACGCTACACGCCTGGGTGCTCCAGAACCCCCAGACTTACAATGAGCCCGTGCGATATCGACCCATCAAAGGACCCAAATGGCAACCTCTGTC